>JAJMHQ010000023.1:0-199348 GCA_030583255.1 Metschnikowia kunwiensis
ATAGGTGCTCCGATTTCGATACAGCCGGTTTCAAAAGCCGCAGTCCAAAGAATATTTCAAGTTGTACGAGCTATCGTAGACACCCCAGTGCTTCTCTACATCACTGGTACCGGACGTGTCAGGCTTCCATGCTTCGTCCTGGGCTTCGAACACACATACGTTGATACCCCAACGTCTTATAGCACAGATTGCTTGTTGCCAATATTGTTTAGCGTTACTGACAGTAGGCGACGCACTTTCAAAAGCTGTGCCCTCTGTAGGCCATCCTGTTTCGCCAACCCAAAAATCGATATCAGTCAGACCCTTCAAGGTTTGAATTGTCTGCAAAGCTTGCATAATATCATCAAAGAAAGAGTAAGAGGCATTCTGCATGGTTTGGCCTTGCCAGTATGAGAATGCATTTGCGAAAACGAAATCAGCACTTTGAATGGCAGCAGTCGACCCTGCATCCACCAAGACATTCCAGGAGTCAACAGTGCCCACAGGAACAGAAGAATATGACTCGCCGTTTTTATCCTTGATTGTTGCCAATAAATCTCTGACAGAGTCGATGGCATCAGCCAATTCGGACGCAGTCATGTCACCCCTGTACAAAGCCTCTGAACCCACGGTGAAAACTTTGACTGTGGACTTGGAGATATTGGGCAAGTAGCTTTGCAAAGCTGCTTTCTCCGCGGCAAAGTGGTCTGCGTCCGTTGGCCAGATCCCAAAAATCACTTGGAAATTTGCCAGTTCAGCAGCCGGGCCCAAAATTTCTAAAGTGTTACAGTCAGAAACTGCGTATGTTTTGACGACCGACGTATATGAGTTCAAGTGATCAAAATCATCCTGGTATTCAGCCGCGGTCTTACAATTTCCGTCATTATCCATGACTCCCAAGTTAAAGCCAAGCTTACACGTTAGTAAGAGCTAGTCAACAACACATGAATCAATTCTCGAAATATCAAAGGCGAAAATGCTATCCTCTGACGGTGATAGGCTCTGGCTCTAAAAGTTACATACGTCTCCCAAGGCTTTAACACCAGAAACAGCTGCTGCTATAGCACACAAAAATTTGAATTGCATTTGTTAGCTAAGTGTGAAGAAAAAAGTGAGGAGATTTCCGGCAGCAAAAGAGCGAGCTTTTTGTGGTGGTTGTTGTTCTATTTCTGGAAATCTCGTATTATTATGCAGTATTGTTTATTTACACTCAGAAAGCCTCGATTGTCTTGGCGCCTCCCTCTCTGAACCTTCAGAAAATATCGCATGAAATGAAATGATAGAATATACGTTTACGGTATCTGAAACCTTGTATATTGTTTGAGAAACTAATCCAATTCCAATAAAGTGTGCTTGAGCTCAAACTCTAGCATAAGTAAAAAAAAAAAAAACGAAACTACATATGCAGGCCGAGACCAGTCTGCCATTTCTCCTTCTTCCTGCTCTGTCACACCAATATACAAATCGAGTAATATCTTTGTCGTCACTTAAGAAGTATATGCTACACTTATTGGCTTAGGGAAATATACCCGATTGAAAGTAAGGAAATACGTTGGCTGCAGAAACTTATGAATATACACCGAACCTCGTACGTACAACCGAGATGGTTGTTACACCATAGCCAAACTTACGAGAGCAGCGTCTTCAATACGGAGTCCCGAAGGCACCGGCAATTCAGCATCAAACATATCGTTGATACTGTCAACTCCTTCGATTCTCTCTTGTTTGAAGACGTAGTCCAAGTCACGCATATTTCCAATCACCATCAAGATCTGACCATGCCAGTTATCCTTCTTTAGTGGTATCTGTGCATTTGTAGCACTGTTGAAATAGTTATCAGCATTGACAAAAACTGACTCAGTATAACCTTCAACATAGCTCAGTTCTGTGAAAACAGAAGTCACCGTTTTTGCCAATCTCACGTGATATCCAAAAGATGCTTTGCATCCTGACACTCCGTACGCTGACTCGGGACTAACAACTATTCTATTTTTGACATCAACTGTCACCCTCACATTGGTCGGTACTTCAGCACCACTTAATTCGAGTAGTTTGGACTCACCGATGTTGACGTACTTTGTCACCTTCAACTTCTTCACAGCGCTAATTTTTTTATTCTTTTTTCTGACCTTAGGAGCCTTCTTTGAGATTGTGAATCCTTCCTTGAAATCATTATGAACATCTTTATTCATAAATGGTAGTGCACTAAGCTTCGGGAGTTTGTTAGCATACTTAAACTTTTTCACATATGGATTCCTTCCAAAGACAGACTTGACAAGATATTTTGGAGTTACAAAATATTGCAATAAGCTTGCAAGCAAGAGGGAATTGTTTTCATTCTGATCTGTCCCAGAAGAATTGGTATCTTTCGGCCGTTCCTTTGCTTGCAGTGGAGCATAATCCTCATCAGAGATATTGAACTTGATCTTTTTGTTCCCACCGTCACCTCGTGAATCGATTTGACTTTCTAATTCTGCCTGGAATCTTTCCTCTCTAACCTTCTTGCTTGGAATATCTAGAACGATGATTTCACAGACGTGATATATCGTCGCAGCCTTAGCAATCTGATAAGTTATGTGAGTTATGTGTTCCAAATTAGACGCATTCGACTCCGAAATTACTGAAGAAGGTATGCATAATGAAATTTTACAAGCTTTCGATTGCATTGGGGTTGAAGAGGCCATATTTCTAGATTCCAAATTAGGACCTGTGAATAACTGCTAGATCAAATTTTACCCGGGGCGCAAAAAAACAGGTGTACCCATCGCGCTCGCTGTGTGCATGTTATTTTTTTTTTAGTTATTTTTTTTTTAGGTTTCCAATCAACAAGTGATCAAGTAGCATCTAATAGAAAGATGGCTCAACATTTATTAAAATTCTTTCAGCCGGAGATATCTCATGCTACAAGGAGTTATGGCTAAGAGCTCACGTCTTCCTGTTCGTCCTCCTCATTTGAAGACTCAGCCTCTAATTTGACGATTTCAGCTTTAGCTTTTTCAATATTCACCTTCGTTTGCTCTTCCTGCTTATCCTTCAAAGCAGTCCATGTCTCTTTCAAGATGACGATGGTAGAAGGAACATCATCCGTCGTTATCGGCAAGGGAATTGACAAATTGGACAAAGAAAGGATGACATCCGAGTCGACGGTGAAGTTTCTCTTCTTTTGCGCCTTTTTCTTGGTCTTCTTCGTCTTTGAGCCCTCGAAAAACACTTGTTGGTCTTTTTTCAAAATAACCACATCAGAAGGCATGTCAATGGATCTAATGTTGTTCTTTGATTCCAAACTAGGCTTAGTAGCTTCAACCACCGCGTTATTTTGTGGCTTGACATATGTTGGATCAAAGTAAGCCAACAAAGATTCGATCTCGTTGATTTCCTTCGTGAAAGCTGGAACTGAAGCTTCCGCTAACTTTTTTTCTGCTCTCTCCTTCAACTTCGTCTTCTTTTCTGCTTCTCTCTCAGCCTTGGTCTCCTCGTCTCTCTTCTTCTGTTCGTCCGCCAATTCCGCCTTGAACTTCGCGAAGTCCGCATCGAATTCAGCTCTCAATTTTCTTATCTCACCATACTTTTCATCTTTCAATTTTGAATTGGCGTTCCTCTTGTTGATCAATTCTGTTCTCTTGTTATAGATGGACTTGTTAGACTCATAGATCGAGTCCAATTCCTTTTGGGTCTCCTCAAATTGCTTTTGCACTTCCTTACTACCGACAGAGCTCAATTTCTGTTTCAATTCGGCAATCTTGACCTTATCCTTGTCAATGGCCTCTTGTTGTTTCTCGACTTCAGCGAAATCTTTACGTAACTTACGCAAAGAGCTCATTTCCTTTACGTATTTCCTCTCTTCGACTAAAATTAAGGTCCCACTTCCAATCAAATCATCTAATGACTTAATCCTCAGGTCAATCTCAGACACTGACTTGAAATTGTTCTTCGCAGTCAATTTTTGAATCTCGGCGATCTTTCTCTTCAAAGTGACATCAATATTCTTGATCTGTTCTTGGATAGCATTTCTCTCTTGCTTCAGTTTTCCTTGCTTGGCTATGATGTCCTTCAAATTAGCTTGCAAAGTTTTCCTCTTGTCAGCAATGCCCGAATCAAGAACAGTCCTCTCAATTTGAGCATTGATCTCTGAATTAATCAGATCCAAGTTTTTAATCTCAGTTTTTAAAACTTCGATCTTCTCCTTCAATACCTTGTCATCTGGGCGCTTAATGAAGCGTCTTGGACGTGTGGTGTTTGACATCTTTGCTTGAGTGTCGTTGAATGATGTCCTGATCTCGGTGAAAAATATGTCGAATAGAGCGCCTCGACGAAAAGGTGGTCGTGGCAAAACCGTGCTGCTGCATCAGAATCGATTATGGATTCCTTTGAGTAGTCTTCCAATCATAATAGGTCTATGAATATCTTGGGGTGGGAAATGAAGATATTCCACTTAATTAAGGCTACTAAAAAATAAATCTGATACAAACAATTTAGCAGCACTAACGAAAAGAACTTCACAATATCTCCCACATTTCAAAGGAAATTAGATAACTTCCAAGTATATCTATTCCTTCGAAAATACACTTGTACAAAATACAACTGTCTAGCTAATAATTTTGGATTGTTGGAATAAAATTTTTAGAAGGCCCTCACCAGAAACTTGTCCATTGGAAACTACCTACTGTCTGCTGGAAATTCGCCGGTTATACTGTGCCTGGTTTAGGCGTCGTAAAGCATTGATTCGTACAGAGCATTCGCATTGTACGCATTCGCGTTGTACGGCAGGTTACATGTCATACGAACAGAAGAAAAAAACAGGCCGTCGCAGATAGTTTGAAACTCACGATCGAAATCATGTCTGAATACTCTACTATTGTGAAATCTCTCACGTGGCTGAGTATTTTGAAGAAATGGCCAGACATTACTCCTATTGAACAAATCTCTGGTGTTCCAAGGTCAGCTGGAAGCATGACTTCACACGAAAATGTATTCGACGGACATGATGAAGAGCAAATCAAACTTATGGAGGAGTTATGTATTGTTTTGGACTATGATGATACTCCAATTGGAGCGGGCACCAAGAAGTTGTGTCACTTGATGAGCAATATCAATGAAGGTTTGTTACATAGAGCCTTTTCCGTCTTTCTCTTTAACGAGGATGGTAAACTTTTATTGCAACAGAGGGCCGATGAGAAGATCACCTTTCCCAATATGTGGACTAATACGTGTTGCTCCCACCCTCTTTGTGTGCCTACTGAGTTGGGAGGGACAGGTGACGAGTTCGCAGACGGAAGTGGTTTAGAAAGCGCAGTTATCGGAGCTAAAGTAGCTGCTCAAAGAAAGCTATTTCACGAGCTTGGAATTTCCGAAAAAGACTGCCCAACATCAGCTTTTCAATTTTTGACGAGAATCCACTACAAATCTGCTAGTGGCGATGAGTCGTCCAAGTGGGGGGAGCACGAAATCGATTATATTTTGATTTTGAGGGCTAAAAATCACATTAAAGTGGAAGCTAACTTAAATGAAGTAAAAGACTTTACATATGTGAGTGTTCGTGAGTTAAAAGACATGTTTGAGGACAAAAATCTCGAGTTTACGCCTTGGTTTAAGTTGATTTGTGAGACATTCTTGTTTCAATGGTGGGCCGACTTGAGTCGCATAGAACAATTCGAAGATCAAGCCATCCACCGCCTTCTCTGATACTTTAACTATTGTGAAATTTTATAACCTTGGAGCAGACCATTATTTAATTCAAGTGTATGTTGTTTTCATACAAATGTATTGCCTGCGCCTGGGGAAGTCAAGTCCGACCACCCGAGTCAATGGACTATATGCAAGACTGTACATCTTACACACCAAAAAAGAGTAGCGCTAAGTTTTAGCATCTGCAACAGAAATGAAACTCGGAAAAGGAGCCTACAACTCTTGTAGATTTATTAGGTCGTTCGCTACAGCAGAGGCTGTGGTGAAGCCTAAACGAAAAAGAACTATCTTCACAGACGAATTAAATAAGGGGCCCTCCTTCGATGACTTCGTGAGTGGAAAAGCTTCAAAAATGACTGTGGATCCTTTGGAGCTTGCACGTGACGATCCGCTACAAAGACTTCCAAAGTGGTTGAAAGTACCCATTCCAAAGGGTGAGTCATTCAATAACGTTAAGAGAGATGTTCGTGAGCTCAAGCTTGCGACAGTTTGCGAAGAAGCAAAATGCCCCAATATTGGAGAATGCTGGGGCGGTAAAAAGTCAGAAGCTACAGCTACCATAATGTTGCTAGGTGATACTTGCACAAGGGGATGTAGATTTTGCTCCGTCAAAACGAATAGATCTCCTGCTAAACCGGACCCATTGGAACCTGAGAACACCGCGGAAGCTATTCTGAGATGGGGCTTGGGGTACGTTGTATTGACTACAGTGGATAGAGATGACTTGGTCGATGGTGGAGCTAGTCATTTGGCAGAGACTGTTGAGCGTATAAAGCGCAAAGCTCCTCACATTCTCGTCGAGGTTTTAGGAGGTGATTTCAGAGGCGACTTGAAAAGTTGCCAAACCTTGGCGAATTCCGGTTTGGATGTATACGCGCACAATTTGGAAACTGTTGAAGATTTGACCCCACATGTAAGGGATAGAAGGGCAACTTACAGACAGTCTCTTTCCATTCTTGAGAAAGCGAAATTGACAAAGCCGAGCCTTGTAACGAAGACATCTTTAATGTTGGGATTTGGGGAGACGGATGAACAAGTCCTCAAAACCCTTACCGACTTGCGCGATATCAACTGTGATGTGGTGACTTTCGGCCAGTACATGAGACCCACAAAGCGTCATATGAAGGTGGTGGAGTACGTCAAACCTGAAAAATTCGAATACTGGAAAAATAAAGCTCTAGAGATGGGATTTCTTTACGTTGCGAGCGGGCCCTTGGTGAGATCTTCTTATAAGGCCGGGGAGGCGTTCATCGAAAATGTGGTAAAGAAAAGACAACATAATGTCGGCGAGGCAAAAAGACGTCCGTGAAGCGGAAATTCACCCATAGAATGGTCTCGACGTAAATTATGCACGGATGGAAAGCCACGTTTCACACTTGCACTCAGATAGCTATATGTTAAATAATTGATGCACTATCTTCAATCCTGAATAAACTTTGCGTAGGCACTGAACGCAGTATAACTTGGAAAGTGTTTCGGGGCGCGTTTATTCGCATCCTGCTTGGAGGGCAGCAAGTTGCATCAAATCATTTTGAGCCGCGATCTCGAAAACTTGATCGCAAGCTCGGCGTTTGAAAAATCAGGGTCTACTATTGCTCTAGCCATCGGATTCTAGTCTTTCAGTCACGATGGTGAAATACACTGGGCGCAACCACGATGATGATAGTGAGGAATCTTTAATATCTCAGTTCGAGACAACATTGACTATTCGGCCGACATCTGATTATTCAGAAGACGAAGACCTATCAATAGATCACACAACCTTCATACACGGAGAATCCTCTAGGTCTGACTTTAGACAACCCTCGCAACTCAACGAACACGAAGAGCAATGTCAAGAGAAAGGAGCGCAAAATCACAAGAAGCTAATACCTGCAAAGTCCCAGATAATTATTGATCTGCTGAACTTAGCGAGATCTGATTCTCACTTGAGAGGCGTTCCTGAACCCACGGAAAATCCAGAGTTAATGAATGCTTTAAAACCATCGCCCCTAATCGACTTAGAATTGATCCGCTTCAAAAAGGCATTCAGTGAGTTCATTCTCGCCAACCCTCAAATTCAAAAGGACAGTCCTAGATTTGAACGTGCCCTGGAAAAAACCTTGGTTCTCTTATCCCCATACTCACCAGAACATGCTTTCGGTCGTAAGTGGGTCTCAAAATCTTATCTATCCACAATATTTGAAAGACCTCAGCGGTTACTCGCTTCATGTTTGGGAATTTCGGCTGCTTTCACAATGTACCCATACTATTATGACATCCAAAACTCGACTAAAAGGGGATCCCTCTTTTCAGATCATGTTCGTAGAGTTCATGGGAAATCTTGGCCAAAAGAATTATTCGAGCTTTGTTTGAAATCCCACGAAAAGCTCCGAAATGGCCAGATAGAAGTCCCCGAAGACTGGAACACGGGCGATATATACTTGACACCAAAAACGATTACAGCCCTCGAGGGGGTTCTTGGTACTATCGAGACAGCCATAGATTCTCTCTTCCAAAATAAGGACGAAGTAAAAAACCACAATCTAGCATTCGTTGCAATTCGTCCACCAGGTCACCACTCTCACGCGTGTTTACCTAGTGGATTTTGCATGCTCAATAATGCACAGATAGGCGTTGAATATGCATCTGATACTTACGGTGTTACTCATTGTGCCATTTTGGATATTGATCTTCACCATGGGGATGGCTCTCAGGATATTTGCTGGGAACGTGCCGGATTCTCCGGCGACCACGGAAAGCCCGACGAAGATTTCGATGATTGTGAGGAGAACCCAAGGAATGAATACGGGAAAAAGTTTTCAACTTACCCGAAAGTGGGGTATTTTTCTTTGCATGATATCAAATCCTACCCTACAGAATTAGGCTTTG
The DNA here is from genome assembly GCA_030583255.1 of Metschnikowia kunwiensis. Lineage (NCBI taxonomy): Eukaryota > Fungi > Ascomycota > Pichiomycetes > Serinales > Metschnikowiaceae > Metschnikowia > Metschnikowia kunwiensis. Next base: position 8,536 of record JAJMHQ010000023.1, read on the forward strand.
CAAGCAAGCAAAATATCAAGAATGCATCACTTTGTGTCATGGATCATGATCTTAACCTATGGAACGTGCACCTACAAGAGTGGACTACCGAGGATGAGTTTTATAAGCATTATCAGACAAAGTATGTCGCGATTCTTAATAGGGCCAACCAGTTCCTCAACTACTCCAAAAAGCAGTATGATCAACTCTATGCCGCATATTTGTCTGAATTGGCGAAATACAACAAGTTTCTAGTCAAGCCGACATTCTACAAGCAGCAAATCCACAAACCCAAGCCACCCCCTCCATTTAAACCATTGATAGTTATTTCCGCAGGTTTTGATGCATCTGAGTACGAAAATCCGCAAATGCAGCGTCATTCAGTTAACGTGCCAACTTCCTTTTACGCTAAGTTCACCGAGGATGTCGTTAAATTGGCACACATACACACACAGGGGAAAGTGTTGTCATTCTTAGAGGGGGGCTATTCGGACGGCGCGTTGATATCTGGTATATTTTCGCACCTTATTGGACTCACTAACACCAAGAGAGATGGTGCAAAAGACACTAGCTTGTGGAATGAAACTTGGGGATCTGAACAGGTGGTTAAAGAACTTTCGAGAGGTTGTAAACGAACATGGACCCCTTACAAGAACCCTCGTACAGAAACTACTATTTGGGCGAATGAGGTTATTAAATTGGGAAGATCGATGATGCCCAATGCAATATTACCTGCCGACTACGTGTACGAGTCGAAAACCTCGCAAGATTCAGAAGATAGTTCCAATCCACTTGAGTCTGTTCGTGGAAGCAAGATGTTGCGCGAAATAATGGACGCCCAAGTATTTCAAGAAGGAAGGAACCTTTTTTCTTCTGAGAATGAGGGAAAAGTCGAAACTAGACACACGAGGTCATACTATCAGAAGAATATGAAGTAGTCGGACGCAAGTGGGTCCACCAGGTAGATACGTTACACCCGTACACCCGGACACCCCACGCCTCACACTACTCGATACTCCATGCTCTTGGCACAATTGCACCGCGTAGGCTGACGCTCTTTTAAGGTTGACCGAAATTTCTGTATTGCCTGTTTGATCCTTTCAGTTGCCAATATGAATGCCAAAGGATCTACTTATGCCGATGTCGACCTGCCAAGGTATGAACAAGAAAGCTTGTCTCCATCTCACCCTAGCTTTGATCGAAGTAAATACTCAGATGCAGAATATATAGATCTATTAAAGCTTGAGATACGTGACTTACAAGAACAAATTTACCACCATGGTCGAGTACCTCGGCACTTTCCACAAACAGGCCTAAGTAACGAGACATGTCCTGACAATCTCCCAAGGAATATTCACGCAGGCCAATTGCCTATCGAAGAGAGTGAAGTCCCGCAAAGGTCTGCAAGGCGAAATGACGACAACCCCTGTCGAATCATGTCCTTGTCATCCAGACTAACTCTAACAACTAAGGCAGAGAGTACGCCGATAATGGAGAATAACAGAACCAGCGTAGCCTCAATCACTTCGAACGGTCCAATTGACGTCAGTGACGGAATGATTCTTTCGCCCGATCTCAGAACCGAGTTGAACGCATTAGCGTCTCTGGCTGTCCCGTCAGAAGAGACGTCTCTGGAAGACATGGAAAATAAATCATTATTTTCCAATTTCGAAAAGGGGCTGCAAGGAATCACGGACAATGATTCTCATGAAAATGGCAGAAACAGGGCCATGACAGGAGAAACTTCCCTGTCTCTGTTCATTTGTAAGGGCAGTGCATATGATGCAACCTCTGGAGACCAACATTTTGGTCTGAATTCCTCACCCATCACTAGTGTTTTCAAACCAAGAATAAGATTACCTGTGTCCAGAGGCCTGTCTGAAACCCCCAAAACAGACATCGATCACCAAGGTGCTGGCGATTGGCGTGATAGTGCACGCCATTCCTCTCCACAAATAAGCAGTAAGGGGACACAGGACCCAAGCAACGACAACGTCTTGGGGAAGAAATATTTGAGGGGTGCACACCTGGATATTTCTTCTCTACGAAGTGAGTTACGTCAGACCACACCTAGATGCGAAGCGAAACGAGCCAGCACATCAAATGAAAGCGCCCTCGACTCACCTCAAATAGCCCCAACCTTGTCTGCCTGTGAGCCGGATGATAGAAGGGTGGAAAACCTATCACCTGAAGAAGTTGACTCTCTCGAGTCTGACGCTAAATCCAGAGAGCTATCAGAGCAAGCAACCGGCTCCAGCTTTTCTGTGCTTTCATTAAAGGTCGACGAGGATGATGCGTCGCTTTTCATCAAGCCAAAGGACTTCCCCACCGTGAGAATAAAAGTCGTCAGCACTATCACGGTTAACTCAAAAAGGACAGACGACTACAATTGCACGTTCTCAATTAATGACAAAGAAACAGACAAAGAAATGTGGAGATTCCGAAAGTCATATAACCAGATCGTTTCTTTTGATTCAGAAATCAGGCCGTTTATTGAGTTTTTCGGACTTCCACCGCTACCCGAAAAATCTGTGTTCAGTTCAGCTACGCCAATCAAAGTAGATTTAAGGAGCCGAGCACTTCAGAAGTATTTCGATACAATTTTCGTTATGCCACATATCCCGCAAATGGTTCTTCTTCGTATATGCAAGTACATCTCCGTGGATTTCGTGAATCCCTTAGATGACTATCGGTCTGGTGCGAAGAAGGAAGGATTCTTGATACGGCGATATAAAGGTTTGGGAACAAGTTGGAAGGTAAGATGGTGTCAAGTTGATGGTCCCCTCTTAGAAATTTACGACCTACCAGGAGGGTCCATGATTGAGCAGATCAAATTATCTGGCTCCCAAATCGGCAGGCAGTCATCAGATGTCATTGCCGAGGAAAGAGGCTACCGCCATGCATTTCTTGTTCTTGAAAGCTCGAAAAGTCTGAAGTTATCTGGTTTGTCACCAAAGCACTTTTTTTGCGCGGAATCAGACCTTGAAAGAGATGAATGGATTGGAGCAATGGTCGAATTCACTGAAAATGATCCTCTCGCTAATGAAGAGAAAATCGTCTCAGAGCAGCCTCATTTTGCCTCAACAGGCAAGGAATTAAAGCATGCACTTGAGGATACGGAAACTGCTTGGCTTGGTCAAGAGAGGCAAAGTTTGGCAGGGCAGATCTATTCCACCGCTCAAGTCACTGATGATGATACAGAAAGTCAAACAGTCGTCGATGACACCTCCCACAAGCTGAATAAAAAAACAAAAAAGAGACACCTATTCCCCTTCAGGTCTAAATACGGGCAGGTGGAAGATATGTCGTCCATGCCTACGTCGTCAGCCGTTGTTTCTTCTGATAGTCAAGGCACGGATCAAACTATGCAGAACTATTTGAATAGATTAGATCTCTCAAGCGAACAATCCAAGGCGGTTTTCGGAAGAGATCTCAAGTATGTTCAGACCTTGTCCAGCTGCGACTTTGAAGGAGTCAAGATACCCAGCATTTGCTTTCGATGTTTAGACTTCTTGAAGAGAACTGGAGCGGTATACGAGGAAGGAATCTTTCGATTGAGTGGCTCAGCATCCACAATCCGTTTACTCAAAGATGATTTCAATAGAAACTTTGACGTTGACTTATTTGAATCACAGCTAAAACCAGACATAAATACAGTGGCTGGCTTGCTCAAAACATACTTGAGGGAGTTACCACATTCAATATTTGGTGACGCGACGTATCACGAATTGCAACGAATTGTGACTGAAAATAGCGAGAAACACCTGCAGTCCGAGGTAAGCATTATGGTGAAGGAAGCTTTACAAAACTTGAGCAAATCAGAAGATGTTAATTATACCTTCTCGCTGGTCGTTCTTGGATTTTTGCGTTCAGTCGTTGCGAACAGCTCAGTTAACAAAATGTCGTTGAAAAATGTTTGCATAGTTTTCGTGCCTACGCTAAACATTTCTGTTGAAGTTTTGAGTCTTTGCTTGGTTGACTATGATCACATTTTTGGAGATCTGGCACCGGTGGCCGATCACGAGCGAGAAATTCTCGATTTACAAATACCACTTTTCTGACGATTATATAGGATTTAAGAGGACGAGATATGAGAGAAGCATAACTATGAAAATTCAACTTTGCATTTTACCATTCGCTCTCACCTGTAGCTCTCTGAAACACGTAATCCCTACCATCTATGTTTGCCACTCCTTCCTTAAGATTACATTTCCACTTATTTTTCACTCGTTGTACCTTGTCGTACAAGCATAGCATTATTTGTCCCTCTTGGTCTCCATCCTCATCTTCTGACTTTTCCGAGTCCAAATCGTCATCGAGATCCGAGTTAATGTCATCGGAATCGTTAAAGACATCGTCATCGTCATCATCAAGAACACCTGTCCCATCCACTTGGCTTCTCACACTTTTGCGTAAGTCTTTCATGGTTTTCCGGGCACGACACAGTGGGAGGTCCATAGTCAATTCAAAAGAGCCATCGGATTGATTTGCGGGAAGAACCAACCCACTGTCCTCCATTTCCTGTTTGATTGCTGGAAGTTCAATGCCCATACTGTAAGCCCCGCTAGTCAAGTCCAGATTCTGGATGGAGGTCGAAGGCGAGTAATTCGGAATTATGGGCAAGTCTAGACTTGCATTTAGCTGTAGTGACTTCGGTTTAATGGATGAGCCATCAATCACACTCTCTTGAACATGCTGGTTCCCGTCAGCTTCATCATCCCAGGTAAAATGGCAAACTTTGAATTGACTTAACTTGTCACACCAAAGTTTTTTCAACTCTTGTAGAGTGGATTCATCAATCCCGCTATCCTCAAAATCTTGTCTGGAGTCAGCTATTACTTCTTCGACCACCGTTTCGTATAGTTTGCCAGCTTCATAGTTAGACATATTTTCTTGGTTTCAGTGAATTGAAGATACTGTGTAGGCAGTAGGAATGAAAGCGTTAAGTTTCTGATGAACGTGAAACGGTGGTTGCAGGAATTTCCAACTGAGGGTGTGAAAGTATTTCATACACCTGGCTATCAACCGAAGCATTTTTTGCTCGCACATTTCACGCAACATGAACAGTATACAATACTAGAGTAATATTCTCACCTGCCATCTGCCGTACCATTTTCCCCCTTCTCCACAATATTAAAAAGGTATTCCTTCTCTTTGACTTCCCTCCGCAATTGGTCCTCCAAGTTTTGGATTCGCTTTTGAAATTCATTGACTTGCAGAATTTTTTCTCCAATCTTGAATTCGTAATTTTTGCGCAACTGGCCCACCTTAACCTCGTGCTTTTTGGAATACTGGTGGTAGAGTTGTTCAGCAATTTCTTGAATTCTTTCGTCACTCTTTTGCTGCGCCGCTAAAATTTGTCTTTCTAAATTCTTGACTTGCTCCAGCAATTCCGTCTTTGATTGTTCATGATTGGCAACATTGTCTCTAGTCTTAGCTCTTAAATTAGCAATGACAGCTTCCTGACGATTAGCTTGTAAATCGAGCTCTCTAAACTTCTCGGTGTTACCACTTATGATCAAGTCCTTCTCCTTGGCCCGAGCCTTCCACGCGTCAACTTGCCCCTGTGAATTCTCCAAAAGCGTGGAAAGGTTTTTTTTGTCTGCTTGGAGTGTTTCCGTGTAGCTTTGTATCTGCTCAGCCGCTTGTTGATATTTATCAGCCTTTTCTCGGAGCTCATCTTGTGACTGTTTCAATGACGATATGTAGTCATCCTTTATGGTGATGTCTGCTTGCAATCTCTTGTGCTCATTCTCGAACAAAGCCATCTCCTCGTGTAAAACCTGAGTATCAATTACCAAAGCTCTAAACTTTTCGTCGAGAGCTTTAGCGGAGGAATCCTTTTCCTTTATAGATTCCTCCAACCAGCGGACTTTCTCTCTCATATCTTCGTACTTACCAACAAGAGTGCCTTTCTCCGCTTTGATAACTTCAATCAGTTCGTTTGCAAACTTAGCAATCTCTTTCAAGGACACTCTCTCTTTGTCCGAAGATTCTATAGCACGATTCAACATAATCACCTCAGCTCTTAGTTTATCCTCCAAAGAATTCTTTTCGGAAAGCCTTTTTCTTGCGCATTCTAACTCTTTTTGCAAGCGAGAAATCGTGATGGAGTATTCACTTTGCTCATTCTTGAGCATTCTCGCTTCTTCAGTCAAATTTTTGATGGATTCGTGAATATGGGACTCTCTCGATGCCAAATCATATGAAATCAGGCGTAAAGCTCTCTGCAAAGATTCAAACCGGGAATGGACCGTCTCACATTCCTTTAGCATGTCGCTCGCTTTCCGTGCAAGATCCGATAGAAAATGATCAGGAACCAATTTCTCATTAGACAAAAAACCATCATCTCGAGACGAAGTGTGCTCGTCGAGTATAAGACTCGACTCCAACCCCAACTCGTCCCGTGAGGGTGTTACCACCAAGTCTTCAGCCCTAGTCGCTTTATAACTTCCCCAAAAACCTCGTCGCTTCAGAGGAGTATGACCGAGATCACCAAGCACGGCGTTGGATCTTTTCGTAGTCTCTGCTGCCAAAGGCGTATGACTTTGGTTTAGATCGCCTGCTTTGAGAGTAATTTGCGGTGCCACTAGATGTGAACCGTCTGAGTAAGGTTGGCTGACTCCTGGACACGATATAATCTCTCTTTTCTCTGCATTTTCTTTCTCTCCCAGTTGGCCTTCATGGGACAGATCACCTTGCAAAGCGTAATTATTCCTTTTTTGAGGCCCATTATTAGACGTAGCGGAGCCCAATACCACTGCTCTCCCTGGAGTCTCCCAATATGACCTATCGTGAGACTCGCCATCAAGTGGGAGAGTTCTCTGTTTCACTGTGAAATCACCAACGGTATTCTGAAAATAATCATCCGATGTAGCCTTGCTATTCTGCGGCCGAGGAGACGTCCAGGTAAGCCGAGCGGAGTGAAGTTCGGGCGTTTCTTTCTTACCATCGAGTGCAATTGTGTTTCTGCGAGCCTTCCCGTCAACCTCAACACTAGGCGCAAGTTCGTGAGGCCACAGGCCAGTGAAAGTTTTGGAATGGGGGTTTGCGGTTTCAAGTTCTGAATGTCCAGCTTCTTGCACAGCAAACGACGGTTTCTCAATAGAAGAGACATCACCTCCATTGTTCGAGGAAGGCAAAGCTCGTGGGCTGTCAAGATGTGCCATACTCTTTTAACGGAACATGGGGTTGTTTAAGTTATAGCAACGCGCTCCCGCGTCTCACTTAAGTCAAAGTCATCAAGGACACACAGTGCACTACGCGCGGTTCTCGTGTATGTAAACTAAAATCATAAATGTTTATTTAAAATCTATTCCAATGCTAACAACAAAGTTCATTGACTAATTCTCTCTAAAAATTTTCAATTTACTGGAATAACCTTCATTGGACTTTCAAATCAGCGGAAGCCGTACAGTAAACGATCTAAAAGTCATAAAAGAAACCTCTCCTCGCTTTTTTAAGCGAGGATGTTCCATTTCCAAAACTCGAAAATGCTGGTATGACGGTGGATGTGATAGGCAAATACGACTTCTCTGTCATCGTAATCTCAACAAATGAAGTGATTGTTGTAGTAGAGCCACTCAAACTAAATTCGCCCACTACAGGATAAGACGTCACCATAGTCAGGGTGATCTCAGAATATCCAGCAGTGGCACTAGCGGGCACATTGGTTACTGTCACTGTCACAGTTGAAGGCACACAAGCGTAAGCACCTGAAGCCTCAATCGATGTAGCCACAGATGTAATGGCCTCGGTGCTCAAGGAGCCGTCACTTTCAGTTATTGTAACATAATTTGTTATGGTAGAGGTCGTGATCAACTCGGGTACAGTTGTAGTATAAGTTGAGACGGCACTCGTTGTTGCCAGCCCTCCAATTGTTTTGGTCACGTATTCCGTCACCACAGAGTTGGTCACTCCTGAAAAAGTGGCCGCTAATCCTGAAGATTCGAGGCTCACTGCAGAAGAAGACAAAGTGGTCGTGATATACTTGTCAACAGTGATGGTGGTATCCTGGGATGCGTAGTCAGCAGAATCGACATAAGTGCTAACAGTATTGTTGTCGTACCTCTTGTACGGAACGGCGCTTACCACAGAAGCGAGAGCCGTGAAAATGGTAAATGAGAAAAGCATGAGTTAAAGGAGTGGACGCGACTATTGAACGCAAATCGGGGTTTTGAGAGAATCATTATATCATACCGTAGTGGGCAATTCACGCTCTTATAAGAGCAGACACGACACCACCGTGTTTCACAAGAGACTGCGCCATTCCAAACATCATACCGCGAACACAAACAAACAAGCCCCTTCTACCAATGTAACCATGTATACTTCACACACGGATAAAAATGTTGCTTCTTCATCATACATAGAATATATCTGGTTAAATCTACCTAACCTATGACGCTCGTAAAACATCCCATTGTCCTGGTCACATCTTATTTCCTTTCCTCCATCACAATGCTGGAGCATGTGTGCACTACGTGCATGATCGAGGAAATCTTTATGTACAGGACTAAAAAGTACTCACTCAACAGACGAACAAAAGTGTGTGTTTCAGCATTGAGCAATGATTGACCTCAAGGATAACCCTGTTCATGCCAACTTTTTGAAGGTTAAACTAACATGCCAGGAGCTTCTTGATCAAAGTGTACCTTTCACTTTCCGCCGGTGGGCAGGATTCGCTTTGCTTCTCCTCATCTTCCTCTGTCGGATTTTGATCACCCAGGGATGGTACATCATATGCTACACGTTGTCAATTTATCTCCTCAATTTATTTCTTCAATTCTTGACCCCCAAATTCGACCCATCTTTGGAGCAAGAGCTGAAATCATCATCACTCGAGGAAGGAGGAGAAGAGAAACTTGAGCCAGATGAAGAGTTCCGGCCATTTATTCGAAGACTTCCAGAGTTCAAATTCTGGCTCCATGGCACAACAGCAACATCAATCTCGATATTTCTCTCCTTCTTTTCCATGTTTGATGTTCCAGTTTTCTGGCCTATTCTTCTCATGTATTTTTTTATTTTGTTCACTCTTACAATGAGGAAGCAGATTAAGCATATGATGAAATACAAGTACTTACCCTTCGACATTGGGAAAGCCAAATATGGTCGCTAATTATGTCTTAATAGAAAAATTCAAGCTGTTCACTAAACATAATGCGCTTCTACCGCACCAACTAAATAAAATACAAACATTCCGTAGTGCAACCAAGTGAAACACGGTTGTAAGCATAAAACTCTACATTCCAACAGCCTACAGTCAAGTAACAAACAAATACTACATTTAAGCCTAGTTTATATTGCTTCGATTGAACAGAAAATCTGTAAATACTTCCAGCATACAAAAAAAGACCTGTTGCGCCAAACACCCTTTCCTTGTTTCTTCGCTGGACAGCAGCATGCTTCGCGACATAACATAGCTAAATTTTAAGCAAAACCGCAGCCATTTCTCGCATACCACCTCAACGCAAAATACGTAAGTGAACACTACAAACAACGAAAAAATACACCTCATAAGATGATCGTGGTGTATATACGACATTACATTACGAATCACTGAGAATTTCATCTTGTCGTACTCACCCGTTATAAGCACTCAACCAAATTACTACTTCTGCAGAAAAAAGGTCCACGCATCACCCCACAAGGTTTCCATTCCCCGAAAAAACAAAGAACAACGAACATGTTCTAATCCACACACAATAACATACGAACCAGACATAAAAATTCGATCCATACATTAACATGATAGATCCCTACATACAACACTTAACCTTCCCAAAGAACGGAAATAATATATTGATATCAGTATTGAAAATCAAATTCACAAAATAACGAAGACTAGAAAGATTCAGACATAACAGTGGTTTCTGACCTGGAATCAACCAACGGTGTAGTCTTGGGAGAACGCATTTCTATGGGCTGCTGAAATCAACACCAAGGAATTTCTTTGACGAATTGCTTGCCATATGTTCTTAATATTTGTACATGTTTCCAGATTGGTATTGCACTACGGAGATATAGTGGTCAAATTATGGCTATAGAGAATAACAAATACTTATCGTAGATGTCTTAAATTAGTTAATGAATGCTGAAATTTAAAATTGAGGTTATTGTAATATACTAGGTTGTCAGTTGGAAGTACTTTACCTAGGTGCAACCTTGTGGTACATGACAGTAATGCATAAATAATTGTAATAATGCCATTGATAAACGTGGCTGCAAGTTTCTGGATTCACGACTTAACACGCATAGTTCTCAAGGGAGAAAGTTTACGAAATATCGGTGTCATATACAGCATCAAGCGAGTGACTGGCATACTGATTATTATGCGACAAATCTCACTTTAGATAACTAGTTACAAATCCATTTCCCATATTCTGGGTTATAGTGAATAAATGTGTGTTTATGGAGAAAGAGCTGTTACTAAGTACCTGATTTATTCGCACTTTTTAGAAAGGTCTCAGATACTATCAAAAGGCTTTCTTGTAGCCAAAATACAATATCTCAACATGTGAAATCAACACAGGCACATATAATCTCATATTGCCACATATGAAATTAGAACCGAGGACAAAGTGCTATATCCCTTGTGCTTTTGATGTATGTGCTTGCATCGAATATTAGTGTTATCTGCTACATATGCGAACACCTATGCATTTGAATGTAATGATTGCGCCATTGGATCGCGACTTTGATTTCTGGAGCAAGTGCAATGGGTCGTGTCTAGTCAGCTAAACGCAACGAGGCGAATGGAGGCCTTGACCTCCAACCTCTTCTACACCGGCAATTGAGGCGAGGGTTGGAACGTATTAAAGTGCTCTCAGATTGACATAGCATGAACAGCGGATAGAGAGGGGGGAGAAACCAAGGCTTGGGAAAGTCGTACTTTCTTGTGGCCCTGATCGCGTTACGGGTTTTTTTTATGTAGCTATATAGTTTTTGGTTCCACTAACACAACTTCCTGTGATACGATTTATGCCTTTAAAAAAAAATGTGTTAGTTCCATTGTTCCATGACCTAAAGCAAAAGAAAGAATAGTTGCGGAAGTCCCTGATAATCAAGGCTATTTTCAATAGTAAAGAAGCAAAATCTTGAGAAATAGGTCCTTGTAACTAATGAGAAAAATAGAATTACCATGAAAGAAGGCTTACAACAACGTGATAAATAATGATTATGAGTACTTAATCATATTGCCAAGCTCCTCAATACATAATTTTAAAGCAGGTAGGTTAGCATATACCCAAAAGAAATGAAGACAAATTGATCGTATTATAGCAAACGATGCAGCAAGCGCAAGCCCCATACATTTTCGTTACAAGCTAGAAGAGAATCAATTCTACTCTAGTTACAACATTGTCTTCCGAATATTTAGTAGTGAGTCGACCCCGACTAGCCGGATAGAATAAATTTAAATGGTCACCCATTCCTTTCACTTTCCCAGAAATGAACGTAGGTAAAGTCCACGTTTCACAACGAGAGATGCTGCCAATCAAGTTTGATCAAAAATGAGGACTATGATTTTCTATTCTGACGATTTAAGTTTGTAAGGACACCTGTGCAAGTTGTCGGCCGTCAGTGAGCACATCCCCAAAAGAAGTTGTACTACTAGCTCGTGCAAGGGCGATTACTGAACATGCCCGTTGTGGCCCGTTGTAATTAAAATTCTTCTGTCTGTCGTACATAGCCAATCACAGTACTTGGATTAGCAGTGTATATTGCCATGGCATATGAAACAGAAGTCCTACAAAACTCCTGTGTAGCTCAAGTGCTTGTTATTACTGACTATGCTTCGGTTTTCTATAGTCAAATATTTACAGGTACTCGCTACACCAAGACTAAACATATACATATCATGTCGATATATGACTTGGCATGCGGAAGAAGAGTTTCCAAACCGAACCCGTAAATTTACCCCCTGGCCCACTTCAATCTGAGTGCACTTCCCTTTCGGTGCTTATCTGAAGAGAAATAATGCCACTGCTTAAATATACTGATTCACTTTGCCAAGAATATAACCCTAGTGCAAGAACGGTTTTTGTTTTTTTAATAATTTATTGTTTACAAAGATACAAATCGTGTGATAACACAACCAAAAATTTTGGTAAAATTGATAGATTTTGTGAGCTATTGGACTGGTGCCATTCAAATTCAAGGTAGTTCGAGAGTAGGCAATTCTTTCACGTGAAGTAGGAACATCCTCTCTTACAATTGTGTGTCCATGTGTTTTAATTTGTTCCTACTACTTAATCTGTTAAGGCCGTTGTCTGAAGGCTACCGAAATACGGCTTGCACAACATGTAAATCTTGTCAGTGATTCATCATCTGAAATGTTTTTTTCTGAGGGCATTACTCGTTACGCCTCGAAAAGACGTTTTTTGTTGGGGAAGTACGTAATATTTTCAAAATACTTAATGCGACTTTACTTTGACTAGATTGCGCGCAATTGCTCAGACTCGTCTCCTGATAAATCATCGGTATAACCGTGTTTTCTGATCTCCGCTAGTTTTTTCCTGGCTGACATCAACGAGTTCTCCAATTTCAAGATCTCAACCTGCTGCTCCATTTCTAACGTTTTGCCCTCATAGGTGGTCAACTGATTGAGGTCAATCTTATCTTCGCTCGACCGATCAATTCTTAGTAAATTTTGCACCTGGGACACCAATGACTTGCACGCTGAATTGACAGTTTTGGAGCTGCTTTCCAAATCGTCTTGAGTTTTTGAGACAAAATTGGCTTTCACCCTTGAGGCAGCCACGAGTTGTGCTGTGGATGCTGCAACCTCGTTACAAGCCACAATCAATTGTTCGTGGAAATTCTCGTCCCTGAGAACACCATCTGCTGTTTGGATCAAGATATTGGTAGCGCCGGCGACGGCTTTCGATGCGCTTATCAACCCCTCAGTCCAACGACTGTTCTTCCTGTAAAAATCTCTTCTCGAAATCTCCCCTTGGTTGCGACTTACAATTTCAATTTGAGACTTTGTTGCAGCAGCTATCAAGGCTGATACTGCTTTGGTTATTGCGAGCGCCGCAGCTAAGATAGACTCGTGCACTTCAACATTCTCTCCTGCGCCAACTTTTGAAATGAGATTGCGTAGGAATATCGATGCTTTCTCCACTGTGTCAGCTGTTTGAGTGAATTTATCTTCCACGACATCCTCAATGTTTTCCTTCTTCGTAATTCCCGATTGGTGACTACTTCTCAATGTATCAATGAAGGCAGATGCCGTTTGCAACAACTTCTGAAACAGTAAGTTGCAGTCAATAACAAAATCTATTTTGTCCTCTTCAGTTGCCAAATCATTGATTGAGTCCGAAGTCAAACTCAGGAAAAAGATTTCTGCTCCTGATAGAACACTGGTGGTAGAGTCCATTAACTTTTCTTCCTCGACAGCAATAATATTTTTGCTCAACCCCTTCAGGTTTAGCATTAAATCGTTAAGTCCGGAAGTTAGTTCGGAGCTGGCAAGAACAATCTTTGCATAGGCAGATTCTTCAACATTTCTATCCCCTTCTGCCACGAGATCATTAAAAGCCTGAGCAAAGTTTGTTGCTGTGTCGGAGCAAAGGTCCAAGAACGACAAAAGATATTCGGGAGTCGCATTTGAATTTCCTGCTTGCATCGGTGACAACAATTCGTACTTGGAGTCCTGTATCCGTCGCACATTGTTTGCTAAGATAACATCAAGGAGATTCATGAGAGAACTAGTGCTTGGCGAGTTCCTAGCAAGAGACAACTCTCTGAGAGCACTATCTAATGACTCTTGGGTGATTTCCAAGTCAATTTCCTTTTCTTTTAAAGTTTCTTTGAGCGAGCGCATACTTGCCATGTTTGATAATTGGTCTTCCCTGTCGGTCAAATCGGCTTTAAGCTTTTTGACTTCTGCTTCGTACTTTCTAATCGTCGAGCTGAGGTCCAGAACACTTGCCGCGTGAGATTCATTTGCTTGTGCACTTCCTTCTCTCACCTGAACTTGAAGACGTTCAATCTCTGTATCTTTTAACGCTTTGACTCGGTCTAAGTCCAATCTAGCGCGATCACGCTCTCTAATTATATCCGCGAGCTCAAGATTTTTAGATTTTAAATCCTTCTCATATTTTTCCTTCTTCAAAATAGACTCCTGGGCGCTCGAAATCTTCTGCTGTATCTTTTTGAATTTCGCAAGAAGATTCAAATGTTCCAGGCGTAACTGCGAGTAAAGTTTTGCCAATGACTCGTACTTTTTAGTCCAGTTACTGATTTGTTCATTCGCAATTTTGAGTTGTTCATCCTTTGTAGCGATCTGTTGCGCGGCGGTCTCATTGATGTTTAGCAACTCTGCTTCCATCGACTTTACCCTAGAGTCATACTGTTGCAATAAAGCTTGGTCATTGTCGAATTGTGCTTTGAACATAAGTAAATCTTGCTCCAATTCAGAAACCCTCAGTTGGCTAATTTGTGACTGTTGCTGTCTCAAAACATGTTGCTCTTGTAACTGCTTTTGCTCTTGTTCCCTCATTTGTTGTTCAAACAAATGCTGTCTCTGGCTTTGTTCTTCCAACTGTCTCTGGCGCTGTGCCTCTAGTAAATATTGTTGCTGTTCTAGTTGGCGCTGCTGGTCCAACGCCTCGTTCTTTTGCGTATCAAAAGAGTTGACCACCGGAGGAACGTCTACGCTATCGAAGCTATCGACTGGTGTTGCCATCTCCTTGTCCTCTAAACCGCCGTGGTGCTCAGGAAGTGAGGTTTCACGTTGACTTTCATCGGAAGTCCTCAAGTTCGGTACAGAGGCAGCAATTCGAGGAATGGTTATCAAGCTTGTCAAAAACTTAATTGATTGACAGTCAGTATAGAAGTCTCTTAAGACAAAATGCTGTGAGTTAAATCTATCAAGCAAAGCACTCAATGCATCGTCATCACCCAATTGTTGAAACATTGCCCTCAACATGGAGACTAAAAATTTGTACACACCGTAAGACTCGGAAATCAACGGTACAAGCGCACTTACTTTGCATAAGTTGTTGGGTGACTGGTGAACCGTTGCGAAAATATGCTTTTGTAGATCGTTAATCATGTCCTGCAAGTCCATCAATTGCAAGATAGATTCATACCCTTCATTCGGGTCGTTCACACTTCGCAAGGAGATATATTCTTCATACTCAAATATACCATTAAACCCCGGGTTGCTTCGATGAAAGTCCAATTTTTGCAAGAGAAACCTATCATATTGGTTTATCAACAATCCATAATTCGAGGTGCTCGGGAAGACAGTTGAAAGTGAGTACAAGAAATCTCTGTTTCTGTAACCATCCTTAAGGGTATTCGGGTGACCTTCCTGAAGGACCTTGTGTATCATGATCAAGGCTTTGAACAATTGAACTTCACTGCTTTGCAATGGCTGAATCTTGACAGCATTCCAAAACGCCCGAGAGTTTTTGTGATCCCAAGTATACACAATGCACGCTCTCACATGTTTTCTCTTCGGAGGAACCTCCTCGTTATTGCAAGCCTTTCTTACACTTATCTGTAGATCAACCTCAGCTCGACTCATTTCTGAATGTGCTTCTAAGCAAGTAAACTTCGGCGAGAAAATTGAAGAGGGGTGTGTTTCGAAATATGCAGTACTGGACTATGCAGTATAGCAGCGCCCCTTTTCTCGTGTGGATTTTATTCTTTTTGTCGAATATAAAACCCTTAATAGTGAAATGTTTGGGCATGACATCTAAGATTGAATTTCTACTCGCAAATTGGACATGAGGTTATGGGCCCCGAATGTAATTATGTGATAACATTTTTTTCTCATATTTACCACATTTTGCATACTTCTAATTAAAAGTGCCGGCGTTTAAAATTATTAATCAAATTAATGTTGGCAGAGACATATTGAACATAGGCTTTGTTTCAAGAAAAAGAAAGAGCAAATACGCAAGTGAGTCCAAACAAGTCTCATTATTAACGTAGAGAGTCTATTTATTGTGGAGAGGTGTTATATTCAAGGGGACGCCTGTGTTGTATTTGTTCATCGATGGGGCGGGGATTGCACGTCGTGGCTAGCCTTCAACTAGAATCGTATGACATTTCACTCTCATTACTGAAAACCACTAATGAAGAGAAATGGCAGTACTTCTACTCATGAATATACACGAATGCTCGTGGGTGAAAGGCGTATATGTTTGCCATACTTTTGCAATACTCAGGTCTCTAGTGGTTTATTAGGGCACGCATCCGCAATAGGAAATGCACTCATCCATCGGAACCCAAAAAAATGTAGCCCGCGAGCTGGATCTCGAACACGTAAGTACTCCATCACGATGTCTGCCAACAAACAAAAAGTGAACTACCCGTATGTGTATAAAACCGATTAAGATTTTCTAAGGCTGCTTCAGTTTCTAGCTACTGACAATGCAGGTTTTGGTATGGTGGAGCTTCAAGCATGGCTGCATGTTTGGTGACACATCCTTTGGACTTAGCTAAGGTGCGCTTGCAGACAGCCACAAAACCTGGTCAATCTCTCTTTTCGATGGTCTATCAGATAATAAAAAATGAGGGATTCTTTAGAATTTACTCTGGATTGACAGCTTCATTGCTTAGGCAAGCCACTTACTCTACCGTCAGGTTTGGAGCTTATGAATTTATGAAAGAAGCTTATCAAGACAAGTATGAACGTTTGCCCACCACTCTAACGTTGTTGCCTATGTCTATGCTCTCTGGAGCGTTAGGCGGGTTAGTTGGTAATCCATCAGATGTCGTGAATATTAGGATGCAAAACGATTCAACTTTACCCATCAATGAGAGAAGAAACTACAGGAATGCCTTTGAAGGAATTTTTCAAATCACCAAAAAAGAAGGAATTCTGTCCCTTTTTAGGGGCCTCATACCAAACTTAGTGAGGGGTGTACTTATGACTGCTTCTCAAGTGGTAACTTACGACATCGCTAAGAATGTATTGGTTGGAAATTTACACATGGACCCATCCAAAAAGTCGACACACTTTAGTGCTAGTTTGCTCGCGGGTCTCGTTGCGACTACAGTGTGTTCCCCTGCGGACGTTGTGAAAACTCGTATCATGAATGCAAAGGGCACTAGTGGCAGCGCCTTTTCAATATTGAAAACAGCAGTCAAGACAGAAGGAGCAGGATTTATGTTTAGGGGATGGTTGCCTTCTTTTATTAGATTGGGGCCTCACACCATAGTGACCTTCTTGGTGTTAGAACAATTGAGGAAGTTCAAAGTAGGTATGTTTTAGGTGTCTCAACATCCCAGAGATTTATAGAAACTACACATAATTCAATATTCAGAAACAATGATTTTTCGAAGTATTTCTTGAGGGTCTCAGTAGAACATTTCCATAAGAATAGTGCTTGCTAATCCTATACTTTCATTTGATCCAACTCAGCCTTCTCAAATGCTTCCTTTTCGGCTTCCAAGAGATAAGGAATCAAATAATGAGTGTCTTCTTCAGGTTGAACAGCTTTGTTTGGTGGCAACAATTGGTGAGACAAGGCGAGTTGGTGGGCGGTGAGAGTTCTAAAATTCCTCGCATACAACTGATCTTCGGGTAATCTGGAAATAGCCTTCTGCGCAATAGGATTCTCCTCAGCAATTAAATCGTTAAATCTGATATTAGTATCGTTTCGAAATGAGAGCAACGGACCTCATTGATTCTTCGGGAAGCCTAACTTGAGCTCGCAAATACATACTTTAAACCCATTTCTCTGTACCCAGCATAAGCACAAAATGTCTTGGCCACTGGAACAATAATCTTCGACAAGGTAGGTCTGGACAAAATCCAATCTGAAGCCTTGACAATAGATGTGATCGAAGCCATATTCGTGATTGGTACTCTAATGAGGTCAGGTAAGCTAACTAACAAATCTTCGCGAGTGAGGAGTTTGCGAAACCTTTCTTTTGATTGGCCGTCCATAGTACTGCACACAGTACCCTACTCCAGACGACCTTGCTTTTGAATACGATACACATGTATGAATTTATAAATATTCATTTGGCATAAAATATCACCTTGTAGGCCAGGCTTCCGTGTAGACCATCAGCCTGGACCCAGTAAGATTGACAGTCTCATCACCAGGTTGGCGGTTTACATAGTTTGCCTCGCCGCGGTGACGCTTTACATTCAATCGTGGTCAATATTGAAACTCGTTCGACGGAACCCCAGAGGTATTAGAAAATGCCACCGAACGCAATATGTTTTCAAAGCCTTTGTCTTTGATCCTTTGAACATGTTCTTCGTTTTTGCACAATATCAAGCCCATAAATCCACATGAATTGATTCCAATATCTTCAAATTTTGCTTCCGACCTTGGCACCAACATCATATATTTCGTCGTTGCACAAAAATTGTATGATATATGATTGCAGTTTTGATCCTTCAAAACACTTAAGACTCTTTGTACTAATGCGTAAAAGGTCAACAAAATGTCATCTTCGGAGTGATCACCAAGCTCATCAGGTAACTTTGCAACAAAATGGGAAAAGGGCAAATTTGCGTCTTGCAATGGCTCTCGAGTTTGGCTAGGTATGAAATGCTCTGATGATTGTACTAAGTTCTCCGCAAAAGGGTGGAAGTTCTCTGGAAGAGACATAAACTGAATATGTTTATGGGGTTGTGAAGCGCCGCTTGCGGGGCCACAATTGTAGAAAGCGAACCAATTCTTGTTTTTGTCATTTTTGTAAAGGTCAATCAAAAGAGAATAGGTTGCAAGTAACTCAGTGGGAGATAAAGGTGTGTCCTGCGACCTAAACTCTTTCGTGATGAGCATGAAGTGGGCAGGCACCACAGGAAATTTATTCAAAACAATCCTGAAATCATTATTCGATCCAAAGCTTTCTATTATGGTAAGTTCTGGTTCTGGTTTTTTGAAAGGATTTTCCTCAATATTACCTTTTTCTGGGCGGTCCTCGAGGCTTCTGAGTTTTGTTAGATTAAAGTTATAGTTTGAACCATTGATCTGTCGTTCCACAACTTCTACTTCAGCAGATTCACCAGAGTAGACCACATCGCCAGACTGTAATGCATATTTGTATATACGAGATAAACTACTGCAAAATTCTGACGGCAATTCTTCCATAGTCTTAACTTTCTTGACTTGAACTCAGGGGCTGGACAAACAGATGATCGGCGCTTACAAGAAGGTATTTAGTTGCGACCAACGTACTGTATGTACGGGAGAGCCCATTGATGGAGAAAAATGAATATATAATTCTTTCTTTTCAAATTATATTACAGGAGGGCGGTACATACCGACCAAAATTCTCTATATATAAAGAAATAAAAAACCCGAAGAACCTTTCGGTAGTAGTGATCTTCGTACACGAACAGTGGAGGAGCCATGTTGCTTCGCAAAGCAAGAGCTACAAGCCACTACACTTTAAATATCTTCTGTAATAAGTTATGCGAACTTATGGAATGATGTCAGGTAGAGAATGGGATGAGGGCTCAAAACAGTATATTTTTATGTTAATATTATTGCCAGAGGGGATTGCGGACAAATCCCTAAACGCTCTAGTCTCTCAAGATTTTGGGTAGACCCTCCATCTTCTCTTTATCTATCCAGCTCGAGTCTAGTAGCTTGTCTCTATCTTCGTATAGTACTTTATAAGAAGTCTTTATCGTCCCGTCACTCACACCTGTTTTATTAGCTATCTTCGATGGCGACACCTCTGACCCGAAGATTAACGAAGCCATGTATATCACCGTGGCCGCAATTGTGATTGGAGATCGACCTGCCAAAATTCCAGAACCCTTACATTTTCTCGCAATGTGTTCTGCTGCGTTTGTAACTTCATTCGAAAGGCCCAAATGGGAACAGAACCGGCGAATTAAGTCCTCGGCTGACGTTTGCGTTGTTTGCTCGCTATCCTTGATCAAGGAATAAGCGTTGGGGTTAGTTTCATTTTTTTCCTGTATCACCAGCCTCATTATTTTGAAAACTTTCCCGATCTCCTTTTTTGGCACGTTTGTCAAAGCCCATATCTCTTTGAAAGTCCTTGCCACTTTCGCCTTTCGACAACCAATGAAGATGGCAGCGGCCATTATAGACTCTTGAGATTTCCCTCTCAAGGGCTTTTCATCATAAACAAGCTTATATACCTCTTTCGCCCCATCTTGAACAATTTTTGGTAACTGATAGCCGTCACACATTTGAGAAATCTTGGCATATGCTGCGGCCAATGCATTGTCTCTTTTATCCACCAAAGACTTGGACTGTGCACGATTTAGCTCCCGCCCGGCTTTTACGTTCTCCGGGACGTACGAGATCATCGTTGAGAGATCTTCGGTTTCGAGTAAGGGATTCCCGGCATCACCCACACGACTAGGATCATCACCGTTTTGATCATCGTTACTAAAAGTTCTCCACTCTGATCTAGTATCAACAACACGATCACTTAAAACTAGACCACAGCTTCCACAAACTATGTCACCCTCACTGAACCTCTCAATCAAATCTGGGGGAAATACCTTACATTCTGGGCAAGTAAGAGTAATGTTGAGGTTAGGGCCGCTAAAGGGTTCGTCCGAGGACCCATTTGCAACCTGCGCTTGCATTAGAATTAAAGAGCTCAGGTATACTGAGATGGTACTAAAAAGACAACGATATACTCTATGAAGGTTGCAAAATATGACACCTGTCTTTTCAGCGGGTCTTAAATGGATTATGTGAAGTATATCTAGCTTCGGTCTGTCCATAGATCAGTGCTTTCGCGTTAAAGGTAGTGTGTATCGCACGACCGTTTGCCACTACGTCAGGAATATGCATCATCTCTGTCACCCTACGTCTTCCGTATGATGGATTGATTCTTTGAGGATTGTGAAATTCATGATTCGCGTGGTCTTTGTCAGGTCATCTAATAGCAAATTATCGCCAGCTCGAAGGTTTAATACCGATTATCCGTAGTAGAGAGTGCAACATGGAGGCCAAAAATAATGCCCTGAAAGAAAGGCAAAATTGCCCGGAAACACCAAAAAGTTGTCCATTTGGGAAATCGTCATATAATTTCCTTCTCTTGAATTCCTAGCAATGCATTGTAGCACTACAGGATCCCAAGAGATGAGCGCCCTTCGCAATGAGAGGTTGAAGCTGGTCAAACACGTGATCTGAAAAATAAATAACGGGGGCTTACTCCCACACTCTTGCTTTGGCTTAGATCCGTTATGAGACCACCCAAGAGAGTTCAAAGTATTAAATCGTATTTGCCGATTGCGGCTGATGTGTTTTCAGAGCAACTACTCAACGAAAACCTCGTCTAGTCGTCTTGTCCAATACACTGGAAATATGTAAAACCCCCGAATGGCCGAGTAAGTGCGGTAACAGTTGGCGACTGACGAGCCAAGTTAACAAAAGGCATATAAATTTGAAAACTATATTGAAATTGATCAACACGTGTTATTTGCTCGAAGAATACAGCTTAACTCATTCGATATTACACCTACTGGCTATTTAAACAACCATTACTTTTTGTGCTTCTTTGCAATACGCTTCAAGGCTCTTTGCTCATTCTTCATCACACCGTCGACCATCTTGTATTTACCCTTGACACCCTTGGGTCTTCCACTCAAGCCTCTGTTAGAACCTGTTGCAACAACAAGAGTAGTCTTCGGTTTCACTTTTTGCTTTTTGGTCAATTTCCGCATCAAACGCAGAATTTCCTCCGCCTTGTCCTTCTCACTCTTAGCGCCATCTTCGTTGATCAGGTCACTCTTCTTCTTGAGCTTTTCAAGTCTCCTCAAAGCCCTCATCTTCTTTCTTCCTTGAGCTTCCAAAACCTTTTTTATTGGTCGAGCATTCATCTCCTTCATTTTTTCTTTGATCGCAGCAGCGGCCTCCTTTGTAATTGGCTTCGCAACCTTCGAATGCATCTTCTCATCATCCACAAACCAATCAGGAAGATTTTCTTTGTCTCTGAAGGCATACTTATTAATGCCTTCGTTGACTAAGTCATGCTTGTTCATCTTTCCGAGGGCAACTTGGTGAGCGAGTGTCATCGCTTCCACAGTATTAAGGCCTACTCTTTGTCTTTGGGTCTGAGCTATCTTGAGTTGACGACTGATGCTCTCCTCCTTTGAGTCGTAGTTCGCATCATCCTCAAGGCCATCTTCAACTTGAACAAGCTCCATGTCTGATTGGGGGTCAGAATTGTTGAATGGGGATGAAACTGCCTTTGAAGTTTCAAAACCTTTGTCCTCTGATTTGGACAACTCATCAAGCAATTCGTCGTCACGAACCTCAGAGAAAACGGGGTTTGAAGCGAAGAACACAGACGCTTGTTTCATCGAATCATCTTGCTGTCTTTTCTTCATGATCTCGCGGATTTTTTCATCGGAGTCAATGTCTTCGTCCGAATCAGAGTCGGGCTCAAATGCCTTCTCATCATCGCCGCTTTCCTCATCGTTTGATGCAATTCCATCCCAAGGTTCTTCGTCCGCGTCACCTCTCAGCATTTTCGCTTTAAAATTTGAGCTCTTTTCGGCCCTTTTCTGCTTGTACTGCTCGTACATGGCATCAAGCAGCGCCTCCAAGTTGTCAATTTCAGTGTCAGAATTGATTTCCTCGTCAACATTGTGATCCATTACTTGATGTTCATTCTGCCTCTCTTCACTCAAAATCATTTTCTTCTTTCCTTTTAGAAGATCTTCGAGCTGCCCGGTTTTTTCAGCTGTAGCTAAACTGAATGTTGAATTTATTCCTGTTCGACCAGCCTCAAGGCCAATGGTCATATCGGTCATCATGTTCATTTGAGCACGCATAATTTCTTTCTGCTTCATTTCGTTGGCGCGTTTTTTCTCCCGTCTTCTCTTTTGTTTAAGCTTTTCTGACATTTTATCGAGCTCTGAATTGATCCGCTCATCCTCTGTCATACCAACCGCTTTCATCTCAGTTTCGTCAGAATCGGACTGTTCATCGAGACCTAAAACGTCTCGTGCTTCCTTTCGGAATTTGAGAATAAGCTTGAAATCCGTCTTTCCTAAAACTTTCAAGTCTTTCACGCATTCACGAAATTCCGGAGTGCAATGTCTCAATTTCTTTAAAATTTTCCACTCCAGGTCGACTTTGGATGGCTCCACCAACTTGTTCAAAGTACCCAAAACATTGATAGGCTCATCGTTTCTGACGAATTCTAAGAGTGGCATTTCCTTGTAGAGCGTATAGTCACCTTCATCATATCCCTGTCTTTTTCTTGTATGCTTCTCTGGGTTGAACACTTTGGCTTCATTGTTTGCTTTTCCTTGATTAACCTCCTCAAATACCTCCTTCAATTCCAACAAGCGTGGATCTAGCTTTTTGGGAGCCTTATAACCTTGGCAAACAACGAAAATTTCTGCAGACACATTACGAGATGATGGAGGTTTTGTCGCCTCCACCTTTTCGAATAGTTGCTGAAAGACCCACATTAAGTTGTTGTAATCCTTAGATCTGAAAACTTTAGTAACGAATGTCCCACCCTGAATCAAATGCTCCGTAGCGAGCTTCAAGGCCTTCAAGACCAACTGAGATTGAGTAAATGCATCTTGAACCCAACCTAAACCAACGTTAGGTGCTCCATCATGAAGAAAAGTATCGGCTTTCCACGTTTTGAGGTGGCCGCGGAGCTTAGACCTGCAATCTTCGGTCGTTATATCTGATTGAAAAGTGATGCAGTTAGGGAGTGGCTTGATGGGCACTATGTCCACTCCAACAATCAAGGAGTTGATGGGACATAAATTGGATGCGACTTGGCACCACGACCCTGGAGCAGCGCACAAATCGACTACTACTTTCGACTTTTCTAAAAAATGGCCGTATTTTTCATTAATTTGTATGATTTTGAAGGAGGAACGAGCTCTATATCCCTTTTCTTTAGCTAGGTAGTAATACCGATCCAAACGACCTTTGCTGTTCTTCTTTTGAGTTTTTCCCATTCTGAAGTCGATGGTAGAAGATGGTGAGCGATGAGCTTGCGAAAAAAGTTAAGCAGGAGAGGAAGTCACGTGCGACATCGACCACTGGCTGTGTCCTGCGTTGCCTTCATCAACAATCTCATAATCCAATGAATTAATGTTGCTTTCATTGCACAACGGACAAGCTCTTCTCAAAAAATTGTCCAAATCATCTTTGTGGGCAACATCTGAAAAATGCTTGAAATTTTGAAATAGTTTTTTAAATTGATAGTCACCTCTCAGTTGCAAAAGAAACCGTGCAGCGCATTCTTTGTGGCATCCATGGTGACAATTTTGAAATACTAAGATGTTTTTTTGTATGAGAATCTTGCGACATAGACAGCAAGATTCGCCAGGCTCAATGATAGTGTATATTTGCCCTTGTTTTGACGCACAGTTCGATTCTGACACTTGAGACTTGAGTTTCGACGCAATGGCAGCAGATTCCTGCATTTCGAACCCAAGGTGATTTATTTGGTTGTTGTAATGATGCAATGACTCAACAATATCCTCCCTAAAATGATTGATTAGCGCAGACTCAGGGAGCATGGGCACTAAATCTTTGAATGAAAGGAGATCTCCAGAATCGCCATAGATTCTTGACAAAGTCAATAGATACTTCAAAACGTCACTTAAACGCGAGCTTCGTGTGTCTGGCAGCTTTCCTTCTGCTGAAGCACCCTCTGCATGAGAAACCTCACTTCTCATGTCCATACGGTTGAGACGTTGAGGAGTAGCTCGAGAATTGTGAGCGAGTTTCGGCAACTCAAAGTCGGTGTCATTGCATACACCATCAATCAAAAATCGAGCATACTTATACCAAAGGGACTTTCTGTATTTCAAGCGATCATTATCGAACCTTGTGTTGATGGATTGCGCATGAAAGGTATCGGCTTCGGGTTTAATGAGTAGATTCTTGGATTTATCATTCATGCTTTTCGAATACTCATCAAAAAATTTCAAAACGAACTCACCCAAAAAGAAGGATTTTTCATCCAAAGCCAAACACAATGCTGTATCAAATTGCTTGAAATCGTTGACTAAAATTGAAATTGCGGGCTGAATTCTGCGGAAATGCAAGCAAGAACGTAACAAAAAGTCAGCATCATACGGCTTTTGTTTAGAGAATCCTATTGAGTTTCTCAAGAAGTCCATAGTCCTCATAATATCCCTGCTTATAAATGTTTCATCGGAGCTGCTTGAGTAAGAAATGAGCAAGGACAAATATTCATTATTGATGAGCGGGCTAAGTATACCCTTTTCGGTAATCAATCTCAGAAGGAATTGGATTGTCGGATTTTGATTATAGGGAAGCTCGCGATGAAGTTTGTTGAATTGGAGAACAGTCGGTAATAGCTTTTCAAAGTCTAGGTGATCAAGAGAAAGCCAAAATTTGATAGTGGCTTGCGGCGCTTTTGACAACAAGCGCAAAGAAGTATCAGCAATGACTCGTGTTGATTTATGACCACATTTCACGCTTAGCTTTTTCATGGCTTGGATTGCGTCAAGCCATGATTGATTTTCCATATGACGATATGCAATATACTCATAATCCTCTAGAAGCTCAGCAAAATCTATAAGTTCATCTTCAAAACCCATGTGGATCATTAACTCATAAATAGCCTTGCTATCCAAAGAATGAAGGTTTTCCTTTAAAAATGAGAACAAAGAATCCCTCAAATCTGTTGGGCACTTTTCTTTGTTTTGAGATTCTTCCAAAAACGAACCCGCAAAGGAGGCGTTCGAATTGAAAGAGTCACTCTCATGTATCGAGTCCAAGAATATCTTTACTATCCAACTCGATAGAACGACATTACTTAATTTCGTGTCAGCATTTCGGAATTTCTTCATTTTAAGAAGAAGATACTCTCGTAATAATTGCTGTGTAGATGAGTTGTGAAACCGGTTTTCATTACTCAGGCTTAAGAGCATAAGGGTAACCTTTTCAAAAGGTTCTTGCAGCTTCGAGAGTAGCTGTATTCCTTTTTTCAAGCGTGTGAACCGCTGAGCTTGGTCCAGTGAGGATTCACCAGAAAAGTCAAGGCCAAATCCACCCTCTTGTAGTAATTCGTATGCTTGTTTGACATAAATGATATTCTTCATAGTGCATACGTCAGACGATTTTGCGTCTTTCTCAACCATGCTCAAGGCTCGATCGTATTCGCCCATGTCGAAAAATGAATACCATAGCGATACCGACTCATTGGAAATTACTAATTCATAAACGTGTTTCAGTGTGAATAGCCAACGTGTCTGACCAGTGCTTTCAGAAGTAACTCCTAACACCAATTCGTCTCCGATAACGGCGGCCAAGGGGATCACTGTTGGAGGTTGATGCATTATCTTGCTGACTAAAATCAAACTTTCTGAGTCAGAGGCAATGTACAAAAGGTAATGATCAGTCGCTATTAGAGATTGATTGCCGGTACGCGCTTTGTGCTGCTCCCAACCAATTACCTTTTTTGGTGACATTGCGATCTCGGGATCATTTGAGTAAATCTGACCTGACGTCTCTGAAATGCAATAATAAGATGAGCTTGAGCCGTAGAATCGATACGGTAATTGGGCATCAACATTTTTTTGCTCCTCCGCAGTTTGACGGAAGGTATGAATAAGTTCATTCAACGAAATT
This sequence comes from Metschnikowia kunwiensis, assembly GCA_030583255.1. Classification (NCBI taxonomy): domain Eukaryota; kingdom Fungi; phylum Ascomycota; class Pichiomycetes; order Serinales; family Metschnikowiaceae; genus Metschnikowia; species Metschnikowia kunwiensis. Next base: position 35,064 of record JAJMHQ010000023.1, read on the forward strand.
TGTTGACAATTCCAGACACTCTTTCCGTCTGCGTGATGGAGCTCAATTTCGCGAGAATTTCGAGAATAGCTTATTCCGATCAAGGGCTTCTTCAGCGTGTAGATTTGTTTAACATATTTATCATCTCGCTTATTTGCCTGTGTGATTGGATCATGATATTTGGTTGATGCCATATATAATGCCCCTTCCTTTGTTGCACAGATGAAGTCCACCCTCTGGCTTACATCTGAAGAAAGACCAAATATCATGTATTCAATCTTCAATCCTTTAAGTCGAGAAAGCGGCTTAAAATTTGAGTAAGAGCTGTGCAAAAGGTAGTGATCTTTCGAACTAACTTGAACCAAGAGAAAATTTCCGCTTGGTTCTAGCCATGCATTTGTGACTTTAGAATAGTCCATAGAATCCCCCGGCCATGAAACTTTTGAAACGCTCAACGGGTCACTCAAATTAATCCGGTAAACATGCTTAAGCGTCAAGAGGTACATCTTGCCGTTCTCGACAAGTAAATTGCGCATTTCATTCCTAACTCCGAACTGAAGCTGCACTTGCTCTAAAGTAATCTCTGGATGCCCGCTATGTTTGAAAGTTGAAACATCTTTGGATACATCTTTGAATACATCTTTGTTTCCCATCTTAGTCGAATAAACGATCTTAGCAACTCGGAGAAAAGCGTCAATACCCTCGCAGAAATTGTGCCTAGATTGATGTTTCAGTTCACAATTTAAAGTAAGTATGATATCCTCCAATGGCTATGTCGAAGCCCCCACGCAAGAAACTTCAAGCAAAAATTGATTCGAGAACAGAAAAATAAGCTGCTGAGACTGAAGCTGATACAATTAACGATAGAATTGGATTGAGATCCAAAAGGCAATGGTCGTGCATAGTTCAATATGCTCCGCCCGTCGCAAGCACCAGCCCCGCATGACAACAAAGGATTAATTATTGTTCTCCTTTCAAGACAAAATGAATGTGTTGAAATTGCAGAAAAAGTATCCTGAATTGAAACAGGAAGAGTTGTTTGGAATCATCGAAGATTTTAGGGGTATTGACTTGGAAGATAAAGGCTGGGTTGAGAAGAAAGATGTGATAAACTCCGTTTCCCAGGCCGGAAAATACTCTTACGACGAGACTCGAGAGACTTTGAAAACGGTGGACGTTGACGCATCGGGCCATGTCGAATTGGAAGATTATGTTGCTTTGATTCTGAAGCTAACTGAGCGTGAAAAGCAAGACTCGCGTCTTACCCCGGAAAGGACCCCCGTTGGTGGCACAAGTATTAAAGCTCCTCTCCCCAGTAGTCCAGGAAAAGCCTTCACTGGAGTAGCTCCCATTGCTACGGCTAGCACTGCAAACAAGACGTTTTTGAGTGGCAAAACCTCTGGCACTACTCACACCATCAATGATGAGGAAAGAACCGCTTTTACTCGCCATGTTAACTCTGTTCTTACTGGGGACGCGGTCATCGGCGATAGATTACCATTCAATACTGAATCATTTCAAATATTTGATGAATGCAGAGATGGATTGGTTTTGTCAATGTTGATAAATGATTCTGTTCCTGATACAATCGATACACGTGTTTTGAACTTGCCTTCCACCAAAAAGAAGACACTTAACAACTTTCAAATGTCCGAGAATGCAAACATTGTAATCAATTCTGCGAAGGCGATTGGCTGTGTTGTTGTCAATGTGCATTCTGAAGACATCATTGATGGAAAGGAACATTTGATCTTGGGATTGATTTGGCAAGTGATTCGCCGCGGCTTGTTATCTAAAGTGGACATCAAGCACCACCCAGAGTTATATCGCCTATTGGAAGAAGACGAAACATTGGAGCAGTTTTTAAGATTACCACCTGAGCAAATCTTGTTGCGGTGGTTCAATTATCATTTGAAGAATGCGGGGTCGAACAGAAGAGTGTCCAATTTTTCCAAAGATGTGAGTGATGGTGAAAACTATACTGTACTTTTGAACCAGTTACAACCCGAAGCTTGTGACTTATCCCCGTTGAAAACTTCAGACTTAATGCAACGTGCTGAAGAGATTTTAGAGAATGCTGACAAAATTGGTGTCCGAAAATATTTGACTCCTAAGTCTTTGGTGGCAGGAAACCCAAAATTGAACCTTGCCTTCGTGGCACATTTGTTCAACACTTATCCTGGATTGGACCCAATAGAGGAACACGAAGTCCCAGAAATTGAAGAATTTGATGCTGAAGGTGAAAGAGAAGCCAGAGTTTTCACTCTTTGGTTGAATTCATTGGATGTAGACCCTCCAATAGTCTCTCTATTTGAAGACTTGAAGGATGGACTAGTCCTTTTACAAGCTTTCGATAAGGTGCTACCAGGTAGTGTGTCCATGAAGCACGTCAATAAAAAGCCTTCCAATGGAAGCGAGATGTCGAGATTCAAAGCTTTGGAGAATACAAATTATGGAGTGGAAATTGGGAAAGCAAACTATTTTTCCTTGGTTGGTATTGACGGATCCGACATCGTGGATGGCAATAAATTGTTGACCTTGGGGCTCGTGTGGCAGTTGATGAGGCGGAATATAACCAACACTTTATCGAGCTTGGGAAATGGAAAGAATATCTCTGATTCCGATATTTTGAGGTGGGCCAATGGTCAAGTCGCCAAAGGCGGTAAGCAATCAAGCATTAGATCCTTTAGTGATCATTCATTGTCGAACGCGGTTTATTTACTTGACGTCTTGAATGGCATTAGGCCAGGTTATGTTGACTACGACTTGGTCTATCAAGGCGCGCGTATAACAGACGAAGAGAAATATGCCAATGCTAGGTTAGCTATCTCCATCGCAAGAAAGATAGGTGCTCTCATTTGGTTGGTTCCTGAAGACATTAATGAAGTGAGAGGAAGATTAATTTTATCCTTTTTGGGAAGCTTGATGAGTGTCACCCAGGAGCATTAATATTATGCAGAGTATGGCAGAACTAAGTAAGGTATTACGTAGGATCGTTAAACATAATGGACGCGATGTTCGCAACACCTGTACACCATCTCCCTCCATCCAATAGGAGTTAACAGAATGGAAGGACAAGAACTATAGGATCTATTTTTTTGGTTTACCACAACATAAAAACATGTCAAAGGTGGTTCTTCCTTTCACTGAGGCCAACAGTAAAAGAGTTTCCTCTTTGTTTAGGAGAGCTTTGAGGATTGCGTTTGATTCGAACCTCAAGTTTGAATCTTACAGGCAAGAGACAATAAGAATAAGATCCCAATTTGAAAGCAACAAGCACATACTGGATCCAAACGAGTTGGAAGCTGTTATTGCAAAGGCACAGGCTAAATTGTCCGAGTATGCTCACCCTGATCCATACATCCCTCCTTTGAGACCTGGTGGGTCAAAGTATGAAAGAAACCTTCCTTCACCGAAGGGACCCGTAATTCCTGGTGATTGGTAATTCAAGTGTCAATTTGATATTCCGATAACAACTTTTCAACTGAAATCAGGCCGAAGGGTGACAAGGAAACGCAGGAATAGATAGCTTTTCATAAAGTCCATACAATATCATAGTATAACATCGACATGAACGTGACTCCTTTTGAGTTAAAAGAATTATAGCCTAATTGGGATTATTGCTTATCATAAATATCTGAAAAAAACGCCAATCCATAGTCAACAGTGATCTTAGTTGAATGTTGTGTCTGGATTCTATTCATCTTGGCCTGATTGACAACAACCAGTGCCACATCATGCTCTTCATCACCTAAATAGCTTATGTAGAGAGAAAGACTCCGAATAGGTATCTATCCGGCTTGCTTGTGCAGATTGTCCCAGAGTTCTGAAACAGTTTGTTTCAAACAGGCCAAGATTATTTCGTGTTGTTAAAGGTTGAGAATATAATACGGGGGTCTAAGAAGTCACAAGAGACCTGACCAATTCTTGGCGCAATTTCGAAACTTAAGTGAAAGAGTCTTCAATTTTGGGCAAGAAGTAGAACATGTTCTCTTTGACCATAGTAATTTTCAATCCGCAACCAAAATCCAATAAGAAAATACAGCTTGATGCGCGATGGGAAACACTGCACGAGGATTTTTCGCGTGCAGCTAACTCATCTCTTCGCTTTGCTTCATACAACTTTTCCAGTAAGTCAAAATGCCAAGATCAAAACGTTCTAAGCTTGTCACATTAGCTCAAACCGATAAAAAGGGAAAGGAAAATAAAGCCCGTATATTTGATGAGGTAAGAGAAGCTCTTGACAGCTATAAGTATTTGTGGGTTTTGCAGTTGGATGATGTGAGGACTCCAGTTTTGCAAGATATCCGGTCCGATTGGGTCGGCTCCAAGTTGTTATTAGGAAAGAAAAGAGTTTTGGAGAAGGCTCTTGGTGATAATGCACAAGAGGAATATAAAGACAATCTACACAAAATGTCAAAACTCTGTTGTGGTGTTCCGGGATTATTGTTTACCAATGAAAGCCCCGATACTGTTTCGGCTTATTTTGCCGCTTACTCAAAAGCAGATTATAGCAGATCTAAATCGAAGTCACCTATTGATTTCACGATCCCGGAAGGAATCATTTACTCACGAGGCGGCCAAATTTCAACTGAGGAAGATGTCCCGATGTCGCATTCCTTAGAGGAGACTTTGAGAAATAAGTACAAGATTCCTACAAAAATTAAATCCGGAAAGATTTATCTTAATGAGCCATTCGTCGTTTGCCGGAAGGATGATACCTTGACTGTAACTCAAGCATTGATTTTGAAACAATTCGGTGTTGCCGCTTCTGAATTCAAGGTGAAAATGATTGCATACTATGACGTCGAAACCAACAACATCTCTCAGCTCTAGCTGATTTTAGAGATTAAATATTTTGCTATGTGTTAAGTGTTCTTATCGCTTCCTATAAATACTGTAGTCTTTATCTATGTCTACAGTCAATTTTTTTGCCAGGCCGTAGATTTTGGTTCAACTCTCAGGTACTTGACACTGCACAAAAAAAAGTCTGGCAGCTGCTGGCCCCAAATTTTTGAAGCTGTAGAGATTATACTTCGGAATCTCAAAGGAGCAGCCTCTGATGACAACGAAACTTTCCGAATTTAGGGTTACCTGAATCATGCCGCTGGCGACATGAAAAATAAACAGAGAATCCCCCGAGGTTCTCAAGCTCTTGAAGCCCTCCAGCGGAAACTCCAAGAGGCCTGCTGCAAACACATTCGACTCAATGTTAAAAAGAGAAGCAACTTTGAATTTTTCTGTGGTCGACAGCCCTTCCTTTTGCAGCAGCAGCAGCAATGGTAACTGAAACTCTCCACCTTCAGGTGCCCATGCAATTATTCGACTGGTCATGTTTTCATCATTTCCGAAAACATCACATTCTAAATGTTTTTGCTGGAACCAAGCGGATCCCTCAAATTCCGGATCAAGGTCACCACGAGCTAGTTTCTCCTGATCTGTAGGCTCTCGGGAGGGGCTTTGCTTTTTGATTCTCCTCTGACCTTTCGCTTTTAATTCCTGCTCTGCCTTTTCAGGAACGTGTATGACTTCGACAATTTCTTGCAATGGAACTTTACGAATGTCATTAAGCAACGTACTATCTGGGGTGACCGTGCTTTGGTTTGCTCTGGTATATATTATTCTCTCATTTCTCCAATAAGCCAATGGAGCGATCTTGGTTCGCTTCGATCTTCGTAGTCCATCCGGAGGGGGCGATGGTAATGATTGCGTGCTGCGAGGGTCCTGTTTCAAGAAATGATTGTGTATTCCGGGGGATTGAATTGACAGCATCTCATGGGTATTTATGTCATAAGATTCTCCATCGCTGGATGAAGGGATACTAGGCATATCTTCCTTTGAATACATTTTCAAGCCAGCTTTCTTCATGTTGCTTGTTAAAGCCATGTTTTTTGACAACTGAGAAAGTTCCTTTTCCTTTTCTCTTCTATTGTATGTTCTCTTTGCTGGCGATCGAGGACAATTTACCGCTGGGAATGCTTGTTTCTGCGATTCTCTTTGTGGCAGAATAAAATGAGCGTCCGAGCTTTCAATCACCTCGTCAAAAAGATCGTGATCAAAAGAGCGGCTGAGACTGCCAAATTCAATATTTTCGTGATCATGAGATCGGAGAGGAGTATCCGCAGTATCCCTAGACGCCTGGGTCACACTTTTGCGGTTGGGTATATGGTCCGTTGCAATGTGAATTTTCTGGGTAGACTTGGTAGAAAGTTGACTCCTCGGTCCCAGAGTTTGCTGTGTTTTGAACCCCAGACTCATCATTCCTTTACTATTGTCGGAGCCCGCTTTAGAGACTGTACTGAAGAACTCGTCAATATCTTCCATGTCATACCTATCTTTAGCCAAGTTATCCTTTGGCTTAATTCCCGTCTTACGCGACTGAATGCCCAAGCGCATTAGATCCATTTTCAAGTTTATTTACTTCTAAAGCAGCTTCTTTACGGTGAACCTAAACAAACAAACTCCGTGGTTTTGAAGCGCGACTCCTGGTCAAGCACTCGTGCGCGGGCTCATACCGCGCAACCAAAATGAACATGTGACTTGCTCGAATTGATTGTTAGCAAACTACCCTAATGGATCATTTGGGAAATAGTACCAATAATATGTCACCTGTTCGATTCAGCTTAAACCTTTGAAGCGGTGGAGCGCTAGAATTAGACATACGATTTTGTATTGTACCTACAAGACTGGTGGTAGTGTCATAAATTGAGGCTTCCAAACTTTTTGTAGTCAATGTAAAGTCCTTTCTCAATCTTGTAATTATGAAACAATTTTCCATTTTCTAGATTATTTTAACAACACGCATTTTCTTGAAAACAGTACTTTACTTGACTAATATCCTCATAATGTCTGACGTCCAAGTGGTAGACGTCCAGGGACGTATCCTGCATTGTAGAATTCAAATTACTGTCGGTCTAGTACTTTGGGCGCACCGCAGCTTTAATATCTTTTGAACCCCGATTATTGTTTACTAAGAATCTAGGCCATTGAATATTTCGTTCAGAATAATTCGGTAGCTACATTTTGAGTTCAGATAATATCGCTCTGACGTAATTACTTTAACAAGGCGTCGTGAATATCTTGTCATGAATATCTCACTCAGTACACCAAGTTTCCCGCTTTTTGAATAAATGTGATCGTAGGGTAGTCACCCCACTAAGATGACACGCCTTCCGAATTTATGACTCTTGTAAGTTTGAGCTGTAAGACTCGAAAGTGATTCGAACTCCACACCCGATAGTACGGAGGTGCATTGTTTGATAGTACATGCGTCGGTAGTGCAAACTCGAAGTATGGCCACTGCTGTTACATTGTTGCACGTTGTTTTAGCTCGTATACCAAAGTAAGACCATCGGAGTATATAAGATATAGGAGAAACCGAGGCTGACTTTGCAGTGGAGATAAATTTCTCACACATATTCCAATCATTGAGCGAGACTTACCCTCAGAAACATCAAGTTTTTGTGTATTCGGAAATAAATGCTCCTGTCTCATACCATAGACACCACGATGTTCACACAACCTTAAGATCGTGACTAACCCCAGTTGCGTAACTGCAATAAAAGCCAGAAGCTCTGGAATGACCTCAGTTATCAGAATTCTGTTACACCATTTGTTGTCCCCGAAGTCTAGCGAATCTAAGTTAAATACTGCTTTAGTTGAAGCAATACAAAGCAAAGAGTTTGCTTCGAAGAGGCCAAGTCTCCTATCTGTGGACACAGCTAAGAAAACGCCTTCCAGTGGGGCCACGTCTCTCTCGCGATTATGATCTTCCAATTTCTTTATGACAGAATGCATTCGACTGCAGTCTTCCTGAAGAGAACAGAATTTAATATCTGGATCTTTGTGGGCTTGACTTGGATGGTCGAGATTAATCACTGGTGTCTCAAAGTATTGCAACTGGCCGGCGGTACAGAAATCAGACTTAGATGCTTCCATTGAAGCTGATGAAAATATTCGGGACTCTGCTGAAATCCTTGAGAGTTCACTGGATTCATCGATATTGTAGTTACCTGTCATTGCACCCCATGACTGTACTTTTTTAAAGTATCGTGAGTGTACCGGCTTGGTGGTCCAGCAATCTGAGCCTAGACAAGTTCGTCGAACAACGTACGGCCGCTCAAAATTGACCACGGCATTCATTGAAAACAGACTATCAGCCATCATTTGACTCACTGCAAATTCGACTTTAAAAGTAAGGAGCTCTCCAAAAATGGTAGCACAGCTCAATAAAGCTTGATGCCTCCCGCCATTTATAGTGTATTCCACAAACGAAACCTCTGGAATATTGTGCAAGACGGGGTGGGTTTCAATATTATAGAATTGTTGTAGGATCTCATGAAAGTAAAATAAGGTAATCGTTTTAGTATTGGCTGAGGCAGCAATGACATGATGCTTAGAGCCCGAGGATTCAACGGTGGTCCTGAAATCAATCCCCCATGCGGATGCATTTAGTTTCAAAGAAAAGTCACATTTCAATAGCACACCATGTCGAGAAGCCTCCGATTTTAATTTTATCAACTTGAATTGGTTGACCAAATTATTCACATTCCAGATCAAAATTCTCCCATCATCGGCACAGATACTCACAACAGAGCCATTGACCCAGTTTGTGCTCACAGTGATCGAGTTTATAGTGTGCGGGCAATATGGCCATGTCAGAGATAACCTGTCGTTCACTGAGGTTATAGCAGGTCTGGTCTCTATTGATAATAATGGCTCGGTTTCTGGGCAGTTCATTTCATCAAATTCAAACACCAAGATTTGAGACCCACAGCAAACTAAAAAATGATCAATGCCGTCAGTCGCTCTGATTATAGCCGTAATATTATTTTTATATTTGAGCGAAGAACTGAGACCTTGCAATTTCCGAATGCTTTGACATGTAAGAAGTATCAGATCACAGAACTTTGAAGCAGGCGAATGAGGATACCCAGTTGGGGACCCAAATGAGCACAGTTCTAATTCGTTCAAACCATAATCACTTTTGTCGTCAATTCCCTCTGAGAAACTCGATGCGGATCTTGAGCAGTTCATTGGGAAAAACCTCAGATCGTGTACACCGTGATTATCACATGCAGAATCACTTTCTTCATTTTCCCCTAAGGCTTGGTGCATTGCACTTGGGTTTTTGTTGAGCAGCTCCTGGGAATGATCGTTCTCTTCTTCGCGTGATTTTTTCATATATTCAAAAAAGTAGAACGAGTCATCTCTCGGGTCAAAAGCCCGGTCTCTGATCGAAGTTCCCAATTCTTCAGAGCAATAGTATTTATCAGGATCCTCTGCCTCTCTGGAATTCTGTACATCACTTGATGTAGGCATATTAATTTGCGTACAAAACTCGTCGAGGTTCAGATCTCCAACAGCCCTTGCCATTGATTGAATTGGAAGATACGAAGGGTTTCCACCATGATCCACTCTCACTCGCGAGAGACCCCTAGAATGAAGGAACTTCTCGAATAGATCCAATGAGTAGCTACTTGAATTCAGCATTACTTGATACGGAAGGAGTTTTATGTCATGATAGTTTGAGACTAGGCACCTTTAACTATCTTGGGAAAATCCAGACAGACATGCAGTCTTGGTTTAGTTGACGTAATCGCATTCATCACGCACACCTGATGCAGTACTTTCTATCTACAAGAATTCATGACATGCCAGTTGTGCAAACGCCACGCTAGCTTTGTACGACCGTGTACCGGGTAACCAAAACAACTGTACGCGGTAGGTTTTGACGATAAAGTTAGAGCCCAAGACACTTACACTGCACGACTTTTGTTTTGAGTTCGCCCTGATCCTTGTACGAATGTCAGGCTGGCATGAGGCCCCATCCCTCGATTTTCAACACTCCACCAAACAACAACGAGATAACCCGCGCCATACTATGAAGAGATGCCAGTCATTTTCAGATATTACGGCTCACTAGAAAGACTAAAAAGCTTAGGAATAAGGAACAAGGTTGGCTAATTATGGTCTGGCATGCGATATGATTATCGCTGTTATGGGGGGACTTGTATGGCTTTATTTCTTCGAACTCTCTAATTTATCAGACTACGATGTATTCCTGTGAGTCTCTGAGCAGAATGTTACAAATGTTTTTTCCTTAAGCATATCTGTAAAGCTTCAATAGTTCCTCCATCAGAACATGCCTTCTGAAAGTATTAGATATTTTAGGCTAAAAAAGGGCGAACATGCTGAAAGTAGTATGCTTATTGCACAAAATGAAGGTTCTAGTGGGGTGTGATCTTTTTTTGCCCTACGCTTGATAAGAGTATGAGGCTGCACTTCTCCCCACCAGGCGCTAATATTTATGATCGACAGAAGAGTGTAATTATGAGTCCTCTCTTGCCGACCACAAAGGGGTGAATATAAACCGGCGCATCATTCACTTAAAGATAATGATATAGTTTTCTCAGGTTCTTTTAATATCAATTATGAGAAGTATCGCCAAGCTTACCTGTATCATAACGTTTGTCTGCTCTGTGAGCGCCGACTCGCTAGATGCGAGATCAGGATACACTCACAATGAAACACAGGAAGGCTCAGCTTCCATTGAAGCGTTTCAAAATCAGATAGAAATACTTGCTCTTCCACCACAGGGTCCCGCAGACAGCATATTTTCTGATTGGTTTAAGGATCTGAGAGGTAGCAAGAGCCTTGCCAAAGATCTCAAAGAGGCGATAATCTCCAATAGGGGTAAATGGATAAGAGCAGCGCTTGAACGCCCTATAAAAGACACCAGATTTCAAGAAGTCACTATTAAAGGGCTCGAAGACTTTAAGAAGGAGAAAATAGGGCGTCTTATGAAAGACAAGCGAAACACTTTCACAACCCCCGACAGGCTGACTATTGTTTACTATGAAAGGAAGACGAGATCATGGTATTTACAAAGTTACGATCCCTCTAAATTGTCAAGAAATCTCACCAGGGGGAAGAGGGTCGCTTTATCCAAATGTATTAATTCAATCCATGGCCACACCGGCTATGTCTCTTCCCTCTTTAGGGGAACGATTCACGTGGAAAACTATTTGCAAACGCCGACTGATCTAATTAACCCCGCCAACAACAACGTAGTGCTTTCCGTGGCTGGTCGACTTCAGGTTGGAAACACCATAACAGTCTCTGGTGCGGTCACGTGCGTGTTCAACAAGGGACAATTCGCCCAGCCTTATGTGTATCCCTTTTACATAAAGGTTCCAGAAGGAAAAAGAGTTAAAGTGAAGCATGAGAAAGAATCTGGCATTGTCATCAAGGGAGACTGGGAGAAGACTCAAATTTCATCGAAACTCGCGGCTGTGGCTCCCTTAGTGGAGTGTCAAATAGGAAACAATTCTCTGGTGTGCGACGCAGGGGCAGGAAAGGGCTTGCACATCGCTGAATTGAAGAGCTTACTTTCCGAGAGGGAAAAGGATGGCGTCCCACAAAAATCACGCTGAATATTCTAACTTTACAGTGGCCCTGAAAGTTGATACTCTTCAAAATGTGATTGACTCGTATGATGCCCTTTCTTCCGAAACAAGAAACTGGGTGGCCAATTTGGCAAACGCGTCCTCCCTCATCTGGTACGCATACCAGCAATTGCATATCCCGGTGAATTGGGCAGGGTTTTATGTCATTGATCCAAGTAATACAGAACAGCTTATACTTGGCCCTTTTCAGGGCAAGGTGGCCTGTCAAACTATTCAATTTGGAAAAGGGGTATGCGGCACTGCAGCAGCGCATAAAAATACTCAGTTGGTGACCGACGTGACAAAGTTTCCCGGACATATTGCTTGTGATAGTGAAACTAAAAGTGAGATTGTCGTTCCGATAACTGTGAGTGGCAAGACTGTCGGAGTACTCGATATTGACTGCTTGGTACCTGAAGGATTCGACGGTGTAGATGTGAGAACATTAGAAGAATTGGCTCAGCATATCGCGTCTTCCAATGACTGGTAACTTATTGTTTATTGACCTCTAAAACTGACTCGTAAATACGGTTTCCATGAAGCATCATGGTGAAGATAGTCAATTGATCGAAGGGGTGTAAGTAGACAGTAAAAGCAAAAGCCCACAAGGATTCGAGTTAAACTCAACGCAACTTCACGAAGAAGGGAGGCCACCGATATTCTTGTTTCCCTGCCCAGAAAACCATAGCTATCACCTTTCCTTCTATGCTTCGTATTCTCACGATCCCCCAATAAGTCTGAACTTTGGAAGTACACGGTGAACGCTGTTTCGAGTATCCAGTAACATTGCGCCATCCTATTTGGAAGTAAATGATGCGAATACTGCTATTCCTTTGGCGAAGTATTGTGGAATTAATAATACGAGGAGATTTGACAGCATATCAATTTCTGGCAGGAGCTGCGATGTAAGCACAACCTCTTACTAAAGTGTAGCACCACTTATAATACTTTGTCGCTTATGAATATTACAAACCATTCTAGCTCATTAGATAGAGCTTGCTGAAAGTAGTTAAAAATCTCAAGATCTGCAAGAGGTGTAGACATAGTATGGATCTTCAAATTTAACGCTCGAGGCGGTTTCCTTCCTAACCGACCCGCATATTTTTTTTTCCAACAAGACTACCAAAGTCTTTGTATGACAGGAAAACATTTCTTCAACCCTGCAGAAACCACACTTCTTTAAAGCTTACTGTCTCTTGATCATGGAAAAGCACTACGGCAAGTTCGAGATGCGGTGCTGACTGCAGTTAGAGGTATCATGATTTCATTGCTCGATTGAATATTTTCGATCTCAATCTTTCAGGATATATTGAATAATATGAATCGTTGGACTCACTTTTGGGATAAACCTTTGGGATGGATGAACGTACTTTTTAATTTTTCTTTCACTGCACCTCAAGTAAACTAAATAAGTATAAACTTATCTATCCTGTGTTCACAGAACACTCTTCAGGATAGTGCAAAGGATTATTGGTATGAGTTGGGCGGTTTTTTTCTGATCTTCAGGCTTCATACCAGCTTCAAGTTTCTGGTTATTTAACTGATTTTGCTGCTCGTTTATGCTATTTTACATCTACTCGTACTTGCATTTCTCAGGTATACGGCGGAGTTCGGAGGTTCATTGGTCTTGGTGATCAAGTGGAAGAAGCTTTTCTTTTCAAGTACATGCACGGCCTTTCAATGCTCACACAAGGCCTAACAAATTCTTTAACTTGGATTGGATTTAGATATTTATATACCCGAGACAGTTCACAGTCGCGAGAAAATACGGATAATCAGCAGGTGACTTCCAATGCAACCACGGTACCCCGTCATACTTGTTACTTTAGTTTCCGATTCCTTCACGAACGAAAGCTATGTTTGAATGAGTCGGGTGAAGCATTTGTGAATCGCGGTTTTTGAGCACCTCCCCAGAGTGCCTAGACGAGGTTGCGGACAGACATCAATAGAAACAATTCGGGCAAAACACCTAACTGAAGAAATGCCCTGTAAGACTATCATAACACACATCGAATTGATCAGGCAGCGAGACTAGCCGCTCAGGTCATGATCATGGCGAAGAAAGAGAGTCAGTCTGTCAAGGAAATCATTTTTTTTTGCCTGATACATCTGATTAAAATGACTTGTGCCGTCAACCCCAAAAACTATACACTCATAGAAAAAACCTTATAACCAGTTCCCAAATACGCACCTAGTGTCGAACTCGGCCCACCCCACGCTGAGCTTCAACAAAAGCAGGCCATCTTGGCACTCATTTCTTTTTCGTCTTAAACTAGTTGTGTTCTGTCATCAACCCATGGGGTTGATTCCCAACAACCATATCTTCATTTTTGTTACCAAAAGAGGCTGGAGGGAAAAAAAGCAACATTCGTCGGGAGATAAAAAGAAAAGAAAATTTAGGAGTTTAGTTCGAGTCAAAAGAATGTTGTAAATGCACTTTATTGAACTATGATTGACAAACCATGATCATGCGTTATGCAAGATAATCTCACTCGTTTCGTCGTGGACTAGTACACGAATGCACCCTTTCACTCCATATGCAGTGACAACGATGAAACCCGTACACCGGGAGACAAACTAAAGTATTTTCTCGGTGGAAGTACAGGCGTCATCATTTTTGCAAGGAAACACTCTTGAAATGGTATTGGCCGATCTAGGGTCAAGGTTGCGTGATGCGCTCGGCTCCGTAGAATCAGCATCGGAGACTGAGATCCAAGCCATGATCAAAGATCTCTGTTCTGCCTTACTAGAAAGCGATGTTAATGTACGGTTGGTGGCCAAGTTGCGAGAGAATATAAGGGCAAAGGTTGCCTTAGAAATAAAAAATGACACAGAGTCTGCGGCTAACAAGCGTAAGAAATTGCAAAAGATTGTTTTTGACGAATTGTGCGGTTTAGTCGATTCACATGAGGAACCTCCAAAACCCAAAAAGTTGAGTCAAGTTAATAAATCGGGGAGCAAAGGCGCAAAAAAAATTAAAAAGACTGAGTGCAATTCGCATGTTATCATGTTTGTCGGTTTGCAAGGTGCTGGTAAAACGACTTCCTGTACCAAGTTGGCAGTGTACTACAAAAAAAGAGGATTCAAAGTAGGATTGGTATGCGCCGACACCTTCCGAGCTGGAGCATTTGATCAATTGAAGCAAAATGCTATCAAGTCAGCTATTCCTTTCTATGGTTCTTACCTAGAGACGGACCCTGTTAAAGTAGCCTTTGAAGGTGTCAAGAAATTTCGAGAAGATAAATTTGATATTATTGTCGTTGACACATCTGGTCGGCACAAGCAAGAACAACACTTGTTTGATGAGATGATACAAATCAGTGAAGCAGTTCAACCAACTCAAACCATCATGGTGATGGATGCGTCGATTGGTCAAGCGGCCGAGGGCCAGGCTAAGGCTTTTAAAGAGAGCTCAAACTTTGGTTCTATTATATTAACGAAGATGGATGGCCATGCGAAAGGGGGCGGGGCTATTTCGGCAGTTGCCACCACAAAGACACCGATAGTATTTATCGGTACTGGTGAACATGTCGGTGACTTCGAGGTCTTCAAACCTTCTTCATTCATTTCTAAATTGTTGGGTATTGGTGATATACAGTCTTTGATTGAACACGTACTGCTGTTAAACCTTCAAGATGATGAGCTGCACAAAAAGACGATTGAGAATTTCAAGGAGGGCAAGTTTACGTTGAGAGACTTTCAGACCCAAATGAACAACTTCTTGAAAATGGGGCCTTTAACCAATATTGCCTCCATGATTCCTGGTATGTCAAGTATAATGAATCAGGTTGGCGAGGAGGAGACCAGTAAAAAAATCAAAAACATGATTTATATCATGGATTCCATGACGTCAAAGGAATTGGACAGTGATGGAAGAATTTTTACCAACGAGCCAGAAAGAATAGTAAGAGTAGCGAGGGGGTCTGGCTGCTCCGCTGTTGAAGTTGAAATGGTGTTGCAACAGCAAAGAATGATGGCATCTATGGCTGGCGCTGCCAAAAACATGGGCTCTTCGGGAAATGGGCAAGCTCCTGGCATGGGAGGAGGTACTGCAAACATGCAAAGGATGATGCAACAAGCTCAATCTAATCCAAATTTCATGCAACAAGCAATGAGCATGCTTGGGGGCGGAGGCGGAGGTGGAGGTGCAATGCCCAACATGCAATCCATGATGAGTAATCCGGAAATGATGCAACAAGCACAGCAAATGATGAGACAGAATCCCAATTTGATGCAGCAAGCGCAACAAATGATGCAAAATCCTGGGATGATGCAAAAAATGATGCAACAGTTCGGGGGTGGAATGGGAATGTAATTCTTCATATAGTAACCTATTGCTTTTGATTTAAATCATCAGGTTAAAGGCACATAGAGAAGTCACTGAGACAAGCTACAGCTTACTGGTGGTTCTTCTCTCGTGAATGGTCTTGAACAGTGCATTTAGTGGTGCAAATCATGGAGTAATTAGCCAAAACCTCCTGCACTGTTGTGTATCGAAATCGGATCATTTTTCCGAGGACGGTGCGAACAGAGACAGTAGGCCGAAACCTGACGACGGCTTAATCATCACTCTTTTGTTCTACAGACCACAGGTCAAATCTCATCACCCTTATTGCGAATTTATTGTTTATATACCCCGTATTTTACCCAAGTCGCATTCGTGTTATCGCCCGCTATCCACTCATTTTCCTGTTGTACCCTTAGTCATCTTTTACTCCTTGCCCCGCAAAGTCACCGTGAATGAATCGAGCCTAAGGAAGTATAAAAATGACCGAGCCTCAAAAAGAAGACTCACCTGAGTGGCAGAAATTGTATGACAATATGTTGGAGAAGACTAGCAAAGCTATCAAAGGCGTTAATAGTGCCGATGTGGATTGGTTTCTTCGTGACACGAATGTGTCAATTTTAGATAAGCCTCGAGGCACCTCCTCGACCAATGATACAGGCGATGCATTGTCTCAGTCGAATGATACACTGTTGAATCACGTTCTACACACATCATCATCACCCTTACTTCCAATCCTGAATGCTCATGAAACGAATGTGAATAAGGCCAAACCCTCGATTTCATCGATTCTGGAGGAGGAGGCTCATCCAAATGCAATACAAGAGTTTTCCATAAAGCAAAGCTCACCAAAATTCATCAATAGACGGTCCAGCGCCTCTAGCACAGGGAGTATTTCAAGTATTGAAAGTTCTTCTAGCAGCGGTGGTTTCTTTTCGAAACTTAAAAATAGATTGCAACGAAGTGACTCTGTTGGCTCAGCTTCATCCCTCGCCTTGGAAAATAAAACTTACTCACCTTTCAAAAAAGACTATTCGCTATCTAATGCGGAGTCGCAAATTGGCTCAGTTGGAAGGTCCGAGGATGGTAATTTGGCAACAGACGAAAACACCCCTCCATTGTGTGATGATGTTGACATTGATGACCCTCGCTTGCGGGAATGTATTCGGTATTTCTGTCAAGAAGACAGACGTGGGTCATGTATCAAGGGCGGCTCCCTGCTAGAACAAAAGTATGAAATGACTAAACCCCCGAGCAATCGCCACGAAACACAGAATCAGCATTTTAGGTTACCCTCTTTTCTCCGGAAAATGAGTGCCACCACTCAATCTGTCAAAACAGTAGAGCCTGTTTCTACAACCGACTCTTCACTTGGGTCCACTATTAGCACGGAGTCCCTGGACTCCTCGAGGCAACCTTTGCCAGAATTGAAAAAGTTGAAACCTCTCAAGCATGTTGCCTTTCATTCCCAAACTTTTCTCATAGACCCCCCGCAACAAATTCCATCCAGAAACCCAAGGAAAGGCAATGTGGAGGTGTTACCTTCTGGAGTTGTCAGAATCAATCCACTTACTGAATCTGACAAAGTAGCTATTGAAAAGTCTCTAAGAGGACAAGGCGGTGGACTAGTTGTCGGTGGTACAGGAGTACTAGGGCTTATTGAGAAGGATAAATACCCCTCGGCAGATACTGAGGAAAGCACACCTGGTGAAAGCACCCTCTCCAATGAAAACGATGTTCAAATAGACGAACACGCGAAGTCGCTTGGCATTGAGAAGCCTATGATATACCTGTCAAAAAAAACAGGCTATTCCGTGCCTGTTAAAAAGATGGCTCTTGACTTGATGTACACACGTTGTTGTCACTTGAGGGAAATATTACCTGTTCCCGCAATAATAAAACAGATTCCTCAAGGTTCGACCGCACCCCTACCGTTGATTCAGCTTAGAAATCCAACCCCAACCATGATTGAAATCCAAACGTTTGCAGACTTTATTAGGATTGCTCCGATTATCTGCATATCGTTGGATGGCGTCAGCCTTTCAATTGAGCAACTCAGAATTCTATTGAGTGCCATGTGTGCTAAAACGCAGTTGGAGAAGTTGAGTTTGAGGAACACTCCCATCGACGCTGGAGGTTGGTTACTTCTATGTTGGTTTCTATCACGTAACAAAGTGATAAATAAACTAGATGTTACACAATGTCCACCATTGTCTCTCAACTTGTTAAAGAAGAAAAAGAAATCAATTCAGGAGGAGGGGCTATTATCAAGAATGGTATGTAACCATGAAAACAGATCCGACATGGACTGGTCCTTGTTCACAGCTGCTCTCATAGCTAGAGGTGGAATTGAAGAGCTTATATTGACAGGCTGTTGCATCACTGATCATTCAGTCTTCGAATCCCTTATTCGCAAAGCAGTCTCGATAAAAACTTTCAAACTCGGACTAGCATATAACCAAATCTCTCCTCAACAGCTAAACGTTGTACTTGGATCCTGGGTGTTTTCAGAAAAGTGCAGAGGTCTCGATCTAGGGTATAATGATCTTCTGTCCTCAAAGTATTTGAAAACTTTTTTGAATCATGGCAATGTTAATGATATGAAGGCAATGATATCAAAATCACAAGTGGGTTTCTTGAGCTTAAATGCAACGAATTTGAGGTTTAATGAAACATTTAAGGAGTTCTTCGAGAAGTTTATTGTCCAGTTACCCAATCTCAAGTACCTCGATATGTCAAACAACCCAAAATTGTTTGGTAAGTTTGATAAGTCAACACTTGCCCCTTCAAACATTTCCCATTCCAGAGAGGATATTGATCGAAATGTCGTCGATGGAGGGCCAAACTCAATAACAAGTGGGGACACAACGGCTAGATCAAAACCATCAGGAAAAGACAACATCAGCCTGAACAATTGCGCGAGTGACATGACTGCGTCAGAAGTTATAAATACATACTTTTGTTCCAGGCTTCCGCGCTTCAGGTCTTTGGCTCGTCTTCATTTAGAGAATAATGGGCTCACATCTCAAAACTTGAAGGCCCTTTTCGAAATTGTACCATTTTGCAAGACTCTTAACTATCTTTCGATCGTTGGAAACCATCTTGACATTTATTCTGCTACATCGCTATTACAATGTTTACGCTACTCAACGTCATTGATCACTGTTGATGCTGACTATCTGCAGCTTCCTGAAATGTTCAAAGAGAAAGTTGGTCTCTATTCTATGCGGAATATGGACCAGTTTTTCAACAATAATATCAAGAAGAACGAAGGAAATGGGTTCCGATCTATCAACAGCAAGTCGGCCCCTGGCTCACTCGCCGATGAACTCAATCAACTCCTTTCAAGGAAGCCCGACGAAAAATTGGACTTTCAATCACCAGAGGTGAAGCGCGTTGTGAAAAGAATACAATGCCACAGGTTAGTTCTACAGGAGGCTTTCGATGATTTATTCAATTTGCAATATAAGAGGGAGTTAAATATGGAGGGTAAGGAAACATTAATAAGGTTACTCTTCGTTGATTCTGCTTTAAGGTGGGCTTTGAAGTTGGTTGATAGCTCTTTAGTTGACAAAGATGAGCGTGTTTCTTCATCCGATATCATCAACATGAATTCTGCGGAGGATGAAAAGAGTGAGTCAAAAACGTCTATGTTGTCAAAAGTCCGTGACTCTTTTCTGGAAGAGCATGGCCCATTATCCCCTGTTGGGCTGGATTCTCTCCCTGTGTCCAGACAACAATCATTTACCAACTTGTCTAACCTCAATAAGGAGGAGGGTTCGGCTATGAAACTTCTGCGGCTTGGCGATGAAACTTTGTTTCATAGCTTTAGTTCCACATCGGGGGAAGAGATACGACGGAGACTTCTCAATGGTAATATCTCTGATCTCGATGCTGTTATTGACAACATATCAAGTGCGCGAGATAAAGGAATAGCGATGAAGGAGATTTTTAATGTTTGCGTCGATATGGATAAACAAGTTGAAACACAAGCAGAAGAGAGTTTGCCGCTCGAAGGCATGGCACAACGCACAACTTTAAGGAAGAATAGCAGTCCACCAGGTATGGACGACAAACCGTCGCCCATAAAAGGGAAGGTGGAGAGCAGTTCAAATGGAACTACAAAGTCATTGTCCATTAATGAGACTTATGACAAAATTTTGAGTGAGTTCAACAAATAGATCAACAAATAAACTCCGATGTTTAGTCATGCCAGCCTTTGATACATCAGGTTGTATTGTGGGTCCTACAATCATTGGAAGGGTTCTCGTTTGCATTAATTTTGTCTTTTCACACATCAATACTCATCCCCTGAGTATACGGTTCGAATATTGGCCTGTGGAGCCCCCTCGTCATCACTATAGACTAAATCCTTGGTGTTCTCTCCATCTTCATCAACTGAGTCCGATACCTCCTCAGCTAAGTCTTCACAAGCATCAATCCAGTCCGAATAAATATCCACGGGATGTGATAGTGAATTGATGGCCGTTTGGAAACTCTGACCGCATATCTTGCAGTGTAAATCACCAATCCCGTTTCGCTTATCCATGGTGCATATCACGGATTTCTCATGATTGCAAAATAAGCACCTGAAACTGATATCAAGCTTTTGCTTTACCTTTTTCACTGGCTTCGCCGCGGTTTTGCGTTTTCCCATGTTGGATACATCGGTCAAGCTAGTTGATCACGGCACTCCATAGACAAGAGTGGGTAGTGCGATCTGCAAGAATTTGCGCAACCTGGCGACAAAAAACAGAAACAGATATATTTACGGCAGACTTGATAACGACATAAACGAGGGATGACACAACTCGATAAAAAAATGAAAAAAAAAGTAGGCGTATTCAAATTGGATTTATAATTGTAGTACTGGACGGTGGCCTTTACTTCTTGAGGATCAGTTGAGCCCTTTTCTTTAATCTCAATTCTAACCTGTTCTTCTCGAAGGTCATGTTCTCTTGTCTGATGTCACTAGCTGTAGGCTTATTCTTTAAAGGATTCGCAACGAAACGCTTTCTTAAGTCCACCATATTTTGCGGAGATTCAAAACTGACCTGGACAACACTCGCATACTTTTTATTGAGTTTGAGACCGTACTCATATAGTCTGAAATCGTCCCCACTTAACTTCAAAAGATTGTACGCATCCTCAAATAGGCACTCGACAAAGTTTGGATAAAGATGCATGCGTGTTGATATCGGGTAGTGAAGAAGCATTGATAGGGCCTCCGAAAAGTCACACAAAGCCAATTCAGCTTTCAAATGGATTAACAAAATTATAATCGAAAAAGTGACCAACTTCGGAACACATTTGTGGCCTGGAACGGCGCTTGCCTCTGCTGCAGCAAGTTTGTCCCAGAATGATGAGGAGACTTCTAAATCGTTCCCAAGCTCCCGCAGAAGGAGCAAGCGAAAAAAACGTATTATCCAAAGCTGGCTCTCAAGTTTTAACTTCGTGATAAGGTTGTAGTGTATGAGTTGATCTACCTTCATTAGCAAAGAATTGAAGCGCTCGATGGATTCCATCAACTCAATTTCGGACTCATAGAAGTCATGGGCGACCCCACTGGAGACCACAAACTTATTAAATAACAAAAATAAGTCATGTTCTAAATATCGTAGGTCATAAAGGGAAAGGATGTCTATGTCTGACAGAGATAGAGTGTTTGTATTTGGAATCACTAGAGACTCGGCCAAAATATTCTTGTAGATGAGGCCAAGTATCTCATGTAAGCCCTGTTTATATCCAACTTGGGGGTTGCACTTTGACCAGATGAACAATATTGTTATAAGCTGACGTTTGTGCTTCAAAGCGTGATTGTTGTGGCCATGGAAAAGGAGATCTCCCGGGAAAAGTCTCTGCACATCGAGTACAATGATCTTAAGGAGCTCGACGTCTCTCTGATCAGATTCGCAAAATCTTTGAGATGGAAACTCGTGTCCTAAAAGATCGGCCTTTGTACGATCAACACTCACAGGTATTTGTGGCTCTCTTATGACACAAATATTCGGGTCCGTAGGCACCTTCAGGAAGAATTCAGAATCGCTTTCAAGCATCCACCATGGGACTATCATATCAGATGTCCTTCGAAGTTCATGATAAAGTGCTCGGCATGACCTGAGCTTTTCTTTCCAAGCTTGAATATTGAGCGTCCCCGTAATCAAACAAGTTTTCCAGAGTAACAATCGTGTAAAATTCTTATTTTTAGTATTATACTCATTCAGTAAGATGGAATTTCGAAAGACTGAAAAGTCCCCCTTGTACTGTTCAATGGAAAGAAGAACTTTGGAAATTATTTCATTCTCTCTTGTCATTCTCTATTCTTAACAGCATAATGCTCTAATTATGAAAAAGCGTTCGATTTGTGAACAATTATATGCAGGGGAGAATGCGCTGAACACTTCAAAGATCAATGTAAAGTGGGTTGTGGCAGACAGACTCTTTGTCTTGTATTCATCACAAATATTTACTTCGTTTTTCCAGCTCCACCGAGAGAAATCTCTAACTGGAAACCATCCCTCACGCCAAAATTGGATGCAGAATTGAGTCGTTGTGATAGGTAGTAACCTACATCCAATTGCACTAACTCATTAATGTACCGGAATCCGAGCCCCAAGCTCGCTACGCCGCTTTCCTTGACAATGTTATTGCCAACATTTCCCACCATGCTGGTGATGTATAATCTCATGGGGTTGGTTTTGGGGTTGAGCGCAGGATGTAAAAATAAGGGAATCTTCGAGGAGACAGTTGCGCCAGCCTTGTAATACTGAACACCACCTATTGTGTTAACACCGTTTCGAGAAAAGCCCTTGAAGTTTTGACTTCCTCCTAAATAAAACCGGTCATTCACATGTATACCTTTATCAGAGTTATCAGTGAGGATCACCCCTGCTTCTTTGAAAATGTGTGCGGTGACAAAGTTGTTAAAAAATGACTTGTAAACGTCAAGCGAGCCCATGGTCTTCATCAGCGAGACCTGAGTGCTGCTGGAGCTTGCCTGTTCTTGATCCGACGAGATCTCACTGCTCAAAGTAAGTTTCAATCCTTCGTACGAATATCCATTTAGTTTAAGGGTATTATTATACGACATTTTGGTCACAATGGATGATTTCAAAAAGGCCCCTCCGAAAGATTTGAAGGCATCGCCAATGTCGTAAATAGTTCTTTTAAACAAAGACAAACCACTGAACATGGATATTGTGTTGTTCACGTTGGTGTACAGTATGCCCAATTGGCCTCCTGAGGCCTTGCCTGAAGTCTTTTGCCAAGCTTGGTTATTCTCATGCGAATTTTGAAGATCAAGAACAAATTTAAAGGCAGGGTTCCTCAAGTTCGATTCAAGTCGCATGCTAGAAACAAGATGTTCATACGGCTTGTAGGGCCTGTAGTTGACCCCAATTTGAACTAATTCCGCATTATGGTTAAAGTTGTTGTTGAAGTAGCCTAAGTCTACTATCAAGTTGTCCTCATTGTTAAACCCGAGAGCTAAGTTTCCAGTGCTCAATTCTTTCGATTCAAGGTCAAAGATCACCTTCGTCACAATAGGCTTATCCTTATTGTATGTCGTCTTCTTCGGAACGGAATGGATGTAATCCACATGCAATGAGGGGTTAATTTTGCTGAAAACGTCTGTCTGTTCCAAGTTACGAGAACTTTGTTCCACCTTAGAAACCAACTGGCCTAAAGTATAATCACTTTTCTCCACCAATGGACTCAAAAGTTTAGAAAAAAATTGTGTCAGCATATTATCGCCTCCATTGACTTCCACCAGAGTTAAGAATAATGGGTGTGATTCGGCGTTCTCCGTAGCATCATTTTTGAGAATTTGTAATTGAAGCAGTTTTGCAGCAGACGACATTGTTGAATATAATTTGGATCTGCACAGCTCGTTGGGTTCATTTTTTCAAATTCTGATTGGGGATTGAGGATGGCGCGAATTGGTCAACGAACAAAGTTTACTCAAGGGCATGAAGAAACGCGTGAAAGATTAGAAGTTCAAGTTCAATAGCCTCAAGATTTATTATTGACAATTTTCTCTTTCAAGGTTGTTCCTAGAAAGGAAAAAGGAATGAAATCGAAAGGGTATTAAGCTAATCTTTCAGTAGATATTTCTGTCAACTTTCGACCAGTGGGGAAGTATGTTGCGATTTTGCAGATTTAATCTAATACTTCATAATATTACTGGACACTTTCAATCAATGGAAGCTACGTTTTCACCATGTACAGAAGAACCAAAAGATGACAGAGAACAATCCCTTAATTATATTGATTAGAGTCGTATGAGACACACAGCTCACCTGTTCCCCAAGGTGATTTCGTTCAACAGATCGTCGAACCTTTCAGGCATCGGAGTCATGTGGCTGAATAAAAACCGAACAAAGCCAATAAGAAATGAGACGGCATAAACTACACTACTACCTGTGTTCTCAATTAGACGTCTTCCCCTTCTGGGTTTTATCTTTAAGCAGTAGACCAATATAAAGAATTGTAACCTTGGCAACAGCCCATTATCGTCTAGTTTCGAGGCGCCCTCTCAACCGTAGCTCCGTCAAATGCCAAATCCAAGAGTTTCCAAGTGCATTTGACATTGTTCTGTTCGAATATCCCAATGACAGTGCTAGCAATTTCTTCAAAGTTTTTTGTTGCCAAACACAAAATTGTGGGACCTGCACCAGACAAGCAGATTCCACACAAGCCCTGTATCTTCTCAGCCGTAACACTCTTAAGAACCGATTCAAGGCCAGGAATTAACTGTGAACGATATGGTTGGTGGATTTTATCCTTCATTGCTTCGTAAATCAAAGTGTGATTTGGGGGGTCCAAAGTCAAGGCCGTTGTTAAGATTGCCAACCTTTGCAAGTTAAATACAATATCCTTTTTGTTGTAAGATTGCGGAAGGACGGCTCGCGAGTCGTCAGTCTTTACCTCGAATTCTGGTATCACTGTCACGCAGCGGATCTTTTCATTCCACTTATACTTTAAATACTGCCCAATCTGATTTGGTGGCTGGTTGGTCTCATACATCTCTCTGGGAGTGTTGACTTTTGGCAAAATGTATTCGAGAGGTATTGAAACCGCCCTTGCATGTTCTGGGGTAAGCTCGTTAAGGTAAGAACCCACGAACCCGCCTAGCATTGCAGCGGCGATATTATCAGGGTGCCTTTCTATTAGCAAGCAATAGTCGAGTAATCGTTCCTTTGATAGTTTCAAGCCAGAAATTTCACTTCCTAGCATTACACCTCCCACAATGGCTGCGCCTGACGATCCCAATCCACGTCCCAAGGGTATGGGATTGTAAACATGAATATGGGTCCCTAAGGGAAAACTCTCTATACCGTTGCAGCGCATCACATACAAAGCAGTTTGGGTAACGAGATTTCTTTCGCTCTGAAGAGGAACACCCGAGACGCCGTCACCTTCGTACTTTATCTTTGCATTGTATGTGTCTGTTGAAGTGTCCATCGCTGGGTCAATATTCACCACAATTTCCAAAAACAAGTTGAGCCCGATCCCCAAAACATCAAAGCCGGGCCCGATATTAGCACTGGATGCGGGAATCTTTAATTTGAATCCCTGCATTCTAGTTTGAATTTGTCGCAATCAAGTCAGAAGAATTTTTTACTTGTACTAATCGGCGCACCTCGAATTTTGGGTGGATGAGTCAAGCGTTAACCGCGAAAAGTTTGCCTATGTGTACAACGACATTGTTTCGGGAAATGTCTTTGGGAGATCCAAGATCCTAAAACTTGTCCAAAGTATACAACCTAGCATCTGCTTTGAGAATCCAGTATTTATTACAGATTAAACCAGCTAAAGTACACACGTTTCACGCTTTTCCCATGAGATTTCAGCGGGTTCCATAGGCAAAGTTACCATGGATTGGTAGTCAACTGGGGGAAGAGTCGCACCCTTTTCATATTTCCATTTAATGTTGTAAATGTAGGATGCCAAAATAGTTCCTAGTTGCACATATGCAAATTGTTCACCGATGCACCGGTGTCTTCCGCCTCCGAACGGTAAGTAAGGAGATGCCACGCCTTTAGTGACTTTTCCAAAACCGTAATCAACATCATCATCTTGAACCTGAGTGCTGTCCATCTCCGTCCATCTGTGCGGATTGAACTCATGTGCATTAGGAAACCATTTCTCCGACATATGCGAGTATCCTGGAGAAACCAACACGTAATGGCCCTTCGGCACGACATAACTTGTATTTGGAACAATTAAGTTGTTCTTCACCTTTCTGAAAATTGAATGCAATGGCATATGCATACGTAATGTTTCTCTGATGGTGTTATTGAGAAGTGGCATCAGCTGCAAATCTTCGTAGGTCAAATCCGTGAATTTCCCACCTCTTTTGTTCAACGTGGAAAGAATCTCATCATACAACTCCTCCTGTAAGTTTGGTTTTTCTGCTAGATGCAAAAGGAACCACGCAGACGTGGCTGCACTCGTATGCTGGCCTCCCATTAAGACACCTATTAATAAGTTTGCAATCTCTTGATCAGACATTTTGACTCCATCTTTGTACGTGGAGTTGAGCATAAGGGAGTCGATCAAGTCTCTGTTCGGGACAATATCTCCTGCCTTTCTTCTATCATTGATCAAGGACATGTACGTGCTAGAAATCTTTTGTTGAGCAGCATCTCTCGCCCAGTAAGACGGCAAAGGCAAATGGGGGAAAACAAAGTTAATCGGCGTAAATCCTTTATCCAAGTCCGAGTATAAATGTGCAAAAGATGTGTCAAATCTCTCTCTCATATCGTCTCCCATCAAAGACTTAGAGGCAGTTAAAATAGTCATTTCTGGTTGAGTCTTCATCACATTCGCCACTCCATTATTACGCTGAGTCATCGAAAAGTCAGTACACGTTTTGAAATAATCCAAAACTTCTTCCTGAATTTTAGGCACATACTTTTGAAACGCATCCTTTGTCAAAGCAGTTTTGGCAAATTTTTTCTGTTCCATCAATCTGTGGTTGGGACAATCGTATATCACTCCTTTTCCAAAAACAGGGGTTGTCAAGTGAGCATAAGCGTCTTCAGCAGAGACATCTGCGAGCTTGGAGTTGAGGACGAACTCGTGCCCTTTGGGACCCAAGTAAACAGTCATGACTTTGCCCAACAAAACGAAAGCAAAAACATCACCATATTTCTCTCTGCAGTTTTCAAAGAATTCGTATGGTTGCATTCCGTATGCAACGGCCGAACCAAGCCAAGGGATACTATGATATACAAGTGGCACTCTATCCTTTCTAAGGGAATAGAAAAATTGCCAAATCACATTGTACACTATAGGTCCCAACACCAAAATCACAAGCTTGGAAAGAAGGTTCAAGCTGGCAAATGCCTCGTATGCAATTAAGACATACTCTTGAACAGCCATTTTAAAGAAATGACCAACAAATTTCACTGTTGGGCAGAAGGCTCAAGCGTGATTTATATAAGAGAAAATTCAAGATAGCTATACGAAGGTGCACGGGTGTCCGCCATAAAAGTATTCTCTCGGTTATAATCTCTTCATCGTTGGGAAATTGTTTCGCGTGGATGGGGCCACTTTCAAGAAGCATGCGCGTGAGGAAATTATGTCCAACTAAACAAAGGCGAATGGTCAGATTCGCGATGGCGCATACATGAAGCAAGAACTTGAAATATCATGCAACCGGGTAGCGGTTTTAATTACGTGATCTCGGCTTAATCTGCATTCGAAATGTTCAACACGCCCTAAAGGAGGCCTTTCGAGAGTTGTCAATTCTGCCGCTTGTATTGCCACGACTAATCTGACACGAACAGATTTGCGTTTTCTGGCTCGAATTCATGTCTGTTGTAACATTCTTATTTGATCAACTGTATATAGTGGCGTCAGATATGACCCATGTACGCTTTTCAAATGCCTTTGATGTTGACCATTGGTGAACAATACATTTTGACTGAGTAACGCCCGATCTCTTTTTGGCGTTCGTTTATTCTTAAGATTGACACGAAGAGCTTCTTGCTCGTCATCCCAGGTTTCCATCGGTTCGTAGCCCAAGCATTTCAGCCCTGGCAAGTAATTGTTGACGCTCCAATTCCAAGTTCTTATTTTTGTTTTCAAGGAATTTGATATATTCTACTGTTTTTGCAAGAATTGTTCCCTTGTTAAGCTTTGTGGCCGGTTCTAAGCCTTCGAGACTAGAAGAGCCGTCACTCAGAATTGACAGGTTGTCCAGTTCGCTATCTCTCAGATCGTCCTCCGACCTAAAATTCTCACTCTTCCCGAGAATTGCTCGAAGAGTGGGAACAGAGTGTTGAAGTGCAACGAATTTGTCGTTTATTTTGTTTCTGTATCTTTGCTCAATAACATTGTGTGCTGACTTTACCTTCATCTTCGAGGGTAAGTCCACAGAGCACTTGTCAGATCCTTCGAAGTTTAGCGGGTCTTTACTTCTCAGTTTGACTTCTTTCTTCACGTGGTGTCCCATGTTTTGCTCGCGTGGTCCCGACAATGAGGTGGAAATGTAGGGGAAGAGCGGCGGTGTAGCCGTGGAAGATGAACCAAGGGCTGTCGCATATTCCCTGTTTGCAGTTTCATCATAATTGAATACACGCCCCTCCATGGCATGGGACGATGAAGGATAAGCCGTGAGTATTTCATCACCAGAACGCTGTGACAGAGATTGCTTTTGGCTAGATGTGCTCAGCTTGCTGTAGGGGAATGCATAATTACTATTTTCGTAAGAAGTTAGTTGGAAATTGGAAGCTTTTGGCTCTGAGTTGAAATGATTCACTCTATTAGGATCCTCATCAGCCAGTCCATAAACCCTTTTGGAAAAATCAGGATTTGCCATAGTAGTTTTTGGAAGATGGACTTATCAGAGACTGAACTAACTGTGCACGATGTTGAGCGCGCAAGGATAAACGTGAGCCCAGGTCGTGCTACGTTACTTGCATTCAATGAGCGAAATGCCGTTCCCTTTCAAAACGCTTAGTTTATCTTCAGAGAACCAGTGGTTTCTTTCCATGAGTGAAGGAGTTATTGAAAGCTCTCAGAGGTTTAGAAATTACAGGGGAGAGGTGGAAAGGAAGTGTAGATTCTCAGAACCCTCAAGTTCTAGTTCCAGCCGCGCTTAAACTCTACTACCTTCTTCGGTACTACCTTCTTCGGTCGTAGAAAAGCTTTGGGATGCACGCACTGTTGTCATCTGACAGCACATCTATTTTCAAGATTCACGTATTTGTTGACCTGACTGTCAAGAGGGAAAATTCAGTTCAAGGCCAGCGTAGACATTTTATCTTTAATTCGAGATTATATGTTATTGAGATTGAAACAATTACTTTAGTTTGAAGCACACGTGAAACCTTTCAATCAAAAATTCACCGCTAAATAGTTTAAGTAGAACAGAAAGCTAACGAATGGTAGCCATGTTAAGCCTTGAGCCAGCATTTACTCTCGTGGTAATTCTTAGTGACCGGAACAGATCTCGAGACTACAACCTTTATGCAGTTACTATTTGCATAGGAGAGAGATTTCGTGATAGATTAGATGTGTTTACCCGTAAAAGGATGTGTCCTTAGTTCTTGTTTGAAACTGAAATTTCTACAAATATCGCAAGTGCTTCACGCTCATTTTCTTCAATGATTGTGTAAGCATGTCGAATTTAGTTCTGGCTTAAACTTGTTTCTGTAAATGATTGTAAAATTTTAAGTTCAGGTGAATCGCATCGGGGTTACGCTCAGGGAACTTTGTTGAAGCAGCGCGGTGCCGTCTGATCCGCGTGCAGACATGTGCAATACGCCGTCATAATTATAAGGGATCGACTGGCGTGAAATAGAAAGGTATCGATAATTGGTGATGCCGGTTTGACTTACCTAAAAATGGGCCCGGCGCACAGCACTAAAGCAACTCTTCTCAAAACTGCAGGATGGCAGCGATCATGCGAACTTTCAGGTTCCCAAACGATTTTTTGCTAGCATCGCTTCACACTGAGAAATGTCTGACCTCCATGACTTGTGTAAATTTGTGGATCGACCCATCGATCACAAGTATCTTGAAAACCTCAAGTACTACTTAAAACTTGGGATACCGGCGACGTATACAATTGAAGAGGCTTACAAGTATACAAACGGCATCGAAGGTGCGGAGTTCTATACGACTACTACACCATTGCATTTGATTTTCACGCATTTGCCACTGGATTATACTGAGAGTGAACTAGAAGTCGTTAGGGAAATGGTATCAACTCTTTTGGAGTATGGTGCTGGCTGGTGCTTGACAGACATCAACAACGAGACTCCTGGATGTATTTTACTCAGAAGAAACTTGAGAACTAATGGACTCTATGAACAAATTGTAGATGCTGGTGTTCGTGCAGAGCTTCTTTTGCGAAAAGTAAGCGAGTTTGATATGGAGGTGATAGAGGATACTGATGATTTGGATCATGGCGCATTGGGCGAAACTACACCCGAAAACGCCACCGGGGAAAAAATAGAAGAGAAATTGACGAATGATGCCGTCGAATCAAGCGATTCCCCAAACATCCTAGATTCATATTCAACGACATTAACTAACGATTCTGCTAGGAATGATCCGTCATATAACCAGGATGCCTACCTCAGGTCTGAGCTTGAATACAAGGATGGGGCGCTTGTCACTAAAGACCAACAGGATGGAGTCATGATGGAATGGGAGCGCGATCTTATGGTTTTAGGATGTGACTCTTTGTTTAAAGGTTCTCAAATAGGGAGAAATGAGTTAGACCCTGAAGTAAACATATTAAACATTGGTTTCGGCATGGGGATTATAGATGAGTTGATCTCTGAGAGAAAACCAGCTAAACACTACATTTGCGAAGCACATCCTGACGTTTTGAGGAAGCTCAAGGAGGACGGATGGTATCTGAAGCATAATGTAGTCATTCTTGAAGGAAGATGGCAAGATCAATTGGACAAACTCCTTAGCTCTGGGGAGGTATACTTTAACGGAATTTACTACGATACGTTTTCCGAGCATTATCAAGACATGCTAGAGCTCTTCGATTACGTCGTGGGATTGATGAAACCACATGGTGTTTTTTCTTTTTTCAATGGTTTGGGTGCCGACCGCCAAGTAATTTATGATGTCTACAAAAAGCTTGTGGAAATCGACTTGGAGAACTATGGGTTGGCTTGTCAGTTTACAGCGATCAAAGTTCCGGAGGCAACAATGAAAAAGGGAGAAAGTAGTGTCTGGGATGGAATACGCAAGGTATACTGGCTGTGTCCAATTTTTTACCATCCAGAAGCTCGTTTCATAGATCCTTAGAAAAATATATAGGAACTTCTTTTATGCGGTGGAGTGGCATGGTTGCAAGATTTTTGCTCGCTATTAGAGGAAAAAGAGCACCGAGATAGTGCATCTACAGAAATCTCGCCGTTGGAAAATGTTGGTTGTGGACCCAGATTCAATATATTCCTCCGGACATTTCTTGTAAGTCTATGTCTTTTACTTCTGTCACTCCATCAGCCGGAAGTTGAAACCGCGCCGAATACTCTCTATACACACTGGAAGAGCCATAAACTTTTCCATCGGAGGGCTGTCAACCTTCTGTTACGAGTGTTCTTCCCACAATAACATGAACTTGAGAACGGCAGCGCTCTTAAGAAGAAATTTGTCTTCGAAGCCTTCCCCAATAGAAATTTCGACTTTGCGCAATGGTTTGAATATCGTCACAGACTCCACTCCAGGCCATTTTAGCGCGTTGGGGGCGTATGTGAATGCGGGAAGTAGATACGAGACAAATAGAATAAGTGGGCTATCTCATATGATTGATATAATGGCTTGGAAATCAACACATAGACGCACAGGCTCGCAAATGATGGAGGATTTGGCTCGGTTGGGAGGCAACTACATGTGTGGTGCTCAACGAGAGCTGATTCTTTACCAATCATCAGTTTTTAATAAAGACACTGATAAAATGTTTGAATGCGTTGCTGAAACTATTAAGGAGCCAAACTTATCATACGCTGAGTTTGAAGAAGCTAAGCTCACTGGTGCCTACGAACTTGAGGAGCTTTCTTACAAGCATGATGTGCAATTGCCTGAGGTGTTACACGAAGCAGC
This sequence comes from Metschnikowia kunwiensis, assembly GCA_030583255.1. Taxonomy (NCBI): domain Eukaryota; kingdom Fungi; phylum Ascomycota; class Pichiomycetes; order Serinales; family Metschnikowiaceae; genus Metschnikowia; species Metschnikowia kunwiensis. The sequence goes on from JAJMHQ010000023.1 coordinate 66,852, forward strand.
TTATGGAACACATACGTTGGGATTGCCAATATTTGGCACATCAGGGTCTATCGCTAACCTCTCTTTGCAAGACGTTCGACAATTTCACGAGCATTTCTATCGGCCTGATAACATTGTGTTAGCCATGGTAGGGGTAGATCATTTGAAGGCAGTGCGCATGGCTGAGACATATTTGGGAGACTGGAAGAACCCAATCAACACCCACAATATCACTAAATCTCCAGCCCGATACAAAGGAAGCGAGATTAGTCTCCCATATCAAGAGCCGCGTTATGCCAACCTTCCACGACTCGTACATTTGCAGATTGCCTTTGAAACGGAAGGTCTTTTAAGTGATGACCTATACGCATTAGCAACTTTGCATAAACTTTTAGGCGGAGGACTGTCATTTTCTGCAGGTGGTCCCGGGAAAGGAATGTTTCTGAGGTTGTTTAAAGTTTTAAACCAATACCCTTTCGTGGAGAATTGCTTGGCGTTCAATCATGCCCATACGGATTCTGGTCTTTTCGGAATCACAATCTCGTGCTATGCTGAGCATGCCGAGTATATGGCACAAGTGGTAAGCCATGAGTTTGCCAAAATAATGGAAGTTGACGTAGCCAAAGGCGGCATCACATGTCAGGAGTTCAAACGTGCGAAAAACCAACTTGTCTCTTCTCTTTTGATGAATGTAGAGAGCAAATTGGCTGCTTTGGAAGATATTGGGAGACAAGTACAATTTCAAGGAAAGGTAACTAGTGTCGATGAGATGGTGGCAAAAATTGGAAGCTTAACCATTGCGGATGTTCGGGCTATCGCACAGAAGGTATTTCAAGGTGAAGGAAATGGGATCAGTAGTAGACCCTCTGTGGTAATGCAGGGAAACAGAGCATCCATTGGGGATGTTGAGTTTGTGTTGAAACACTATGGCTTGGGAAAGTTCTAGGTATCCATTACCGACTAGTCATAATACCACCGCATCAGTCCTAAAAATAATACAACAGTCTGCAAAAATTTAAAATTTGTGATTTATCAATTCAAACTAACACCTCATAGCACTGCTCCATACCCATTTTCATATACTTTTACGTTCAAAATCAACCCTGACCTGTACCATTTTCCCTAAAACCGAAACCAAACTTTCGATTTCTTTCATCACACGTAACTCATTCGTTGTAAAGTCATCCCTAGCTTTCTTTCGTGATTCGACCTGGTCGAACAAAACCTTAAGTTCTGAATCCATAGCATTGAAATCGATAGTGCTTAGGCTACAAAGTGCCGTTACAAACATTTTAAGCATCTCTCTCAACTCTAAGGTGAGATCTGAAAATGTCTTTTCCATTGTCGTCTCTGAGGTGAGTTAGCGGGCGGGGTTTGAGGTGGGTTAGGGGGCGGGGAGGTGGTGGATTCTCATGCTCAGGCACACGCTGATAAGTGCAGTTTCGAAAATTTGTTTTAGATCTGAGGTAAGTATGTGCCTATAAAATTTCACAAGATCCTTTGTCATTGCAAACAGCGGTATCAGCTAATTTGTTGAAATAACATTCCATTCAAAAAAAAATACGAAGAATTTCTTCAACCTTATTTGAGATGCTATCTGATTTTATGCTGAATTTCTGCACTTTGGCACTAGCCAAAGTTGCTCGCTAGATAGTGCGCGTGCGAAATTAAGGACTAGCAATTGGAAAACAAATTCTGTTGAATTCAGATATAGTTCCCATTGTTTTGAGATGGTCCTCCAGAAATTGAAGAATAGGATCTCCAAATCCGACGGCACTGACTCGCTAGGTTCCACTGAGGGTATAGAGGAAATTGACTCAGAAAACCAATCTATTCTCTTGGGTATTATTGCTCAACTTCGCCCAGGATGTGATTTATCAAGAATAACCCTTCCAACTTTTATCTTGGAGAGAAAGTCTATGCTCGAGAGAATAACGAATGCTTTCTTGACCCCCGATATATTGATTGAAGCGAATAGCTCCGAAGACGAGACTGAGCGCTTTCTATTAGTTGTGAAATGGTACCTTTCTGGATGGCACATAGCCCCTAAGGCAGTTAAGAAACCTTTGAACCCTGTTCTTGGAGAGATGTTTAGCTGCTATTGGGAAAATTTACCCCAAGGGTGCAATGCTTATTATATTGCCGAGCAAACTTCTCACCACCCTCCAGAATCGTCATACTTCTACTTAATTCCTGAACAAAGAATACGGGCGGATGGTGTGCTTATTCCGAAGTCGAAGTTTTTGGGAAACTCCTCTGCTGCAATGATGGAAGGTGTTGCCAGATTAACTCTCGGCAAGCATGACTGCGAAACTTACACTGTGACACAGCCGAACATTTATTGTAGAGGTATTTTGTTCGGAAAACTAAGATATGAGTTGGGTGACCACATGTTGGTTAAGTGTGAGAAGACAGGTTTGGAGGCGGACGTAGAATTCAAAACTAAAGGTTTCATAAGCGGTGAGTATGACACGATCGAGGGTAAGATCAAGCGCGATGGAAGGACTTTATTTGTCATAACTGGGAAATGGAATGGTTTAATGGAAATCCAAGAAGGCGAAAAGGGTGAAAAGAAACAGTTTTACGACACATCGAAATCGTCGATTAGTCCCGCAAAAGTGAAGACGTTAGTTGATCAGATTCCCATTGAGTCACAGAAGCTATGGCACAATACACTAGTTGCTTTAGAGAAAGGTGATCATGAACTTGCAACAAATGAGAAGTTCAACGTCGAGGACCAGCAGAGAGAAGAAGCAAGAAAAAGACGTGACAAAGGCGAGGAATTTACTCCTCGATTTTTTACCCAAAACTCTTCCTGCGACATTCCGTATATCATAAATGCTGAGATAGACATTGCCGGCGATAGTCCAGATACAATGTTGGCCAAACTTTTCGACGTTCACCAGATCATTTAATTATGTCCTATATACTGTTTATTTATGAGTGTAATTTTCATTAACAATCCTTTGGAGTGAGGTGCTACATGCAGTTCATCAGAATGCCTCGAGACACGATGTCAGCGTTTGGACATTAGATTATCCAGTGCCAAAATGGAAATTGACAGACTAGAAATTCTTGAATTGGTCCAGTCACCTAATTTTGAACTCTTGTCATGCGTGGACTGCTTACGTCGCTTCTCAGGTGAGATAGGTGTTCATTTTTTGTTGGTGAAACGGCTTCGAACTTACAAATATGAAGATGTGGAGTTTTTGATTCCTCAACTACTTCAAATTTTAATCTCTTTCGAAACTAATTCTATGGCTCTAGAGGAGTTCATACTCGAATACTGTGAGAAATTTCCCCATTTCAGCTTGATTGTCTTTTGGAACTTGCAAGCGTTTGTTTACGAGTTGAAGGATAGTCCAAACTCTTATTCCTTTCAAATTGTGAGGAACATCGTGAACAAGCTTCAGGACGTATTATTCAACCCTTCTAATGAAAGCAATTCTGAATTTCGTGAGAACATTCAGCCTGCTCTTGTATTGTGTGGGGCGATTGCTGCTTCGTTGGGGTGTCCTGGATTAAAAGATTACATATTTCCCTTGATCCGAACTCAAGCGAAGCAAAGAAAGTCATTTGTCTTTAAGTTGGCCAACTTTCAGAAATCTTTGACTAGAAATTTGACTCTCAAAAATCAAAAACTCATCGACGCCACACGGGCTACTCATTCAGATGAAGAGGATTCCAGTACAAACCAGAAAATGTCACCATCACAAAATCGGCATTCTGAATCTTCAACACTAGCTAAAAGACACTCCGTTCAACTGATGACGTCGGAAGACTCTGAGCTAAACACCAGTGAGGAAGACGAAGCAAGCCTTTTGCAACTGCAAAAAAGAATGAGATTCTTGAAGCTGAAAACCTCTGAAAACGTGATAACAATGCAGGACATGGAGGAGAGGTTCGATGTAAGCAACGCCTTCCAAAAGAAGAACAAATCTCGTTTTGTACAGCAGCATTTGTCACACTCGATGCCAAACCTCAGCGGACCCGAGTCTACTCTGAAAGAGTTAGACTCTTCAGCATTGGATTTAACTTCTACTCCTATGCGACAGGAAAAAGTACAAAAGAAAGAGATTACAGAAGGACATACGACGGTTGGGCCCGAGAAACTCTTGCGCATCAATTATTCCCGCAATGTAACCGAATTTATTCTTGCCTTACAAAACATCTCATTGAGGTTGTCTCAATTGCCTAAGGAAGCACGTTTGTCCGCGTTGAGAGCAGAATTGTCAATCATAAATGATACTCTACTTCCATCCGAAATTGATATACCCCAATTGCTTCCAATAACTAGCTCCCGAAACAAATATCATAAGTTGTTGAAACTAAGCGTTAATGAGGCATGCGTGCTAAACTCAGCAGAAAGGGTGCCATTTTTGATATTTGTGGAATTCTTAAGTGACGAGCTTGATTTCAATCCCTCAACCGGACTGAATCAATTGATTTTAAAAGCTTTAAACAAGAAGGTAAGAACTTCATCTGCCTCTCTTGTTCCAGAGAGATCGGAAAGTCAAGAGCCAGAAAAACTCTCTGAAGCTTTAACTCAGGTTGAGGCTGACTTAAGCGATCTAAAGATTTCGTCAGCACGCTCATCCAGCTATGACCTTTTATCTTTAGGTGGTAGTTCAAATCGAAGCTTACTTGACAAAGACCCCGAAAGAAACCTGGCTCACTTGGATAGCAATACAAAGAAGAGGGCAGATCAAATGAGAATTGCTTCAGTGATGTTGCAGCAATTGGAAAGCTCTGGGCAGTCAACTTCAGAGCAATCTGCATCCATTAAGCAACGAATCGTTAAGTCTATGATTGCGTTACAAGACCAATTTGATGGCATCGATTACGACAAGTGCAACGAACTCAAGGGTGATGATACCAATGCTGGGGAAAGAAAATTAGAAAATGATTTTAAATTAGCCGAAGACTGGAAAGCGAAAAAGCAAAGGATTCGAAACGCCAGTGTCTATGGGAATCTTCCTAATTGGGATTTGTGTTCTGTCATTGCGAAAAATGGCTCTGATTTGCCTCAAGAGGCATTTGCGTGTCAGCTAATTGCGATGATCTCTAACATATGGAGTCGGAGGAGACTCCTGACCTGGACAAAACGTATGAAGATACTCATCACCAGCGCAAATACTGGCTTGGTTGAAACGATCACGAATGCAATCTCTATCCACTCAATTAAAAAGTCATTGACTGAGATTTCAATCGCCGAAGGTGAAAACACTAAACGAAGAATTTTCACTTTGAAGGATTATTTCGAAAAAGTGTTTGGCGGGCACTCTTCACTCGCATACAGAAGAGCCCAAGAAAACTTTGCTCGAAGCCTCGCCTCATACTCTATCATTTGCTATGTCCTCCAGATAAAGGACAGGCATAATGGTAACATTATGCTCGATAATGAGGGGCACATCATCCATATAGATTTCGGCTTCCTTCTTTCAAATTCTCCAGGAAGCGTTGGGTTCGAAGCTGCTCCATTCAAACTTACAATGGAGTATGTTGACTTGCTAGACGGACTTGAGAGCCCCTTATTCTCCCACTTCAAAAAGCTTTGCAAAGAGTGTTTCTTAGCTCTTAGAGAAGATAGTGAACAAATAGTCAACATGGTTGAAATCATGCAAAAAGATTCCACTTTGCCATGTTTTAACAATGGCGAAAACACGAGTGTTCTACTCAAGCAAAGATTACAACTCCACCTTGATGATTCTGGTGCAAGTGATTTTGTTGAACACTCTTTGATCGGAAAGAGCTTAGGGAGCATGTATACACGATTATATGATCAATTTCAATTGATCACGCAGGGGATATACAGCTGAAACGCACGATATGTTTGGTGCGTGACACATATGCCGATCACACAGTAATACACAGATGTCCCTAAATAGGAAAAAAAATTGAGATGTTTTCTGCCGCTTCGTAAATTTCACGCCTTCTAATATATTGAACTGTTGGAACACAAATTAGCTGCATATCTTGAAAATGAAAGCACATTCATATTGTGATCCGAATCTTGGAAACAGTCAACCAGTATTTTTGGTACTGCAAACCAAAAACTTGCCCGAAATACCTTTACCCTCCGCTCGCCTTCAGGAACTTCTTTGCCAATGCCAGTTCAACGACACCAGTACGAACTTGAAGCCACGAAGAGCTAAACAAATCTCGAGTGTCGTTAAGTCGATTAGGAAGAGGAGAATTAACGGTTTTATTGCGTTCAGGTCGTTCTACTCGAAAACCATCAAAGGGACATCTAATCAGAAGTGGTTATCCTCCGAATTAGCAACTATATGGAAGAGTGAGCCTCATCATCAGACTTGGAATTGTTACGCATTGCAATACAATGCCACCGGAGGAGACGAGGCGTTTGTCGATTGGCTCAATCAAAAGTTAGGTTTTGTGGACGGGGTCGAAGATTTCAAAATTTTGAAGTCATATAAAAGTGTGGTGTTAAAAAATGTGGAAGATGTATTCTTCGAAGATAAACAATGCCAAGACACACTTTAACGTATAGCTATGGTATCGAAGTAGCTGAAGCTATGCTTTTTGGTCTCTTGAGCTGATCGCTGGTATTTTCTTTCTTGCGCTTCTTTGACCCCTTCATTGGGCGGGTCTCCCCTTCCTTGTACACGTCACTGGGGAGGTCATGTAACTTTACGTTCTTAATCTGGATAAAGTTAATCTTTTCATCGTAGTTTTGCCAGCTTTTGCACAAGTTGTAGAATTCGGAACACGGATACTGAATGTCAAGTTTCCTTATTCCGCTCGCTTCATTTTTCAATAACGTGATCTCCAATCCAATGAAAAGCTTTGTCAAATGAAGTACATGTCTCGTTTCGGAGTTATCTTTGGAACCATCAGTGTCATTGAGTGACTTTATGTAAGCTTCACCCTTTAATGTGCCATACGCGCCAATCACAGTATCAACATTCTGAGCATCGACTTGATAGGAATTTTTGAAATCCTTAACATAAGGATGCGCAATTCCAATACCATCTGTAACCTCAAGCTTTTGCACTAGAACCCTGAGCTTGCTTTCGATCATTCCACTCCATCTGAGGTGCTCCTCATCAGTGGAATAAGTTGCAGCAACGACGCAAAGGTAGAATTTGTAATCGTGGAAAAACGTGTGTCTTTGAAACAAGTCTGCCCATTGTTTTTCACCTGAAGTGATCATGGCCATCAAATCCGATCCTCTTTGAAGTTCTTTCATGATTATTTTCTGAGTGGAATTTGTGATGTTATGAGTTGCACACATCGAAGGATACGCAGGCGTGATCACAGGCATTCTATGTTGCCTGTCATGTGGATACAATCTTGGATTCCAAACTCGAACCTGAAGGGGACCATCCTCAATAGGCTTGAGAAGAACGGGCTGTGGCCAATTCCATTTTGTGTAAATAGTGAAAAATTTTTCTACAATGGTGGCACTCACAGCATTTGGATAAAGCTGACAGATTCGAGCCACTAACATGGCCCAGGCAACACCACCGGGAAAGCCGAAGACGTTGGCGTAAACCGCCCTTTCTTGGGCCCACATTTTGATACATCTCAATGCGTGCTTAAATACCGTTGGCTTAGGAACTAGTTGTAAAATTTCGTCAGTCACTCTAGTTCCATTAAGAGATCTCATATCTTTCTCGTCTATATTTTTAAGTAACATTTTGTCGTCGAGGGTCATATCCACGGGAATTCTCGGAACGTTTAGTTTAGCAAAAATTAAGTCGATTGAAATACCACTAAATTCCATTTTTATGATTGGTACAAAGGCGTCAGGTACCGAAGTAATCTCCTCCAACTCAGGTCTTTTTCTCAAAATTTGCTCGAACACTTCGAAGAAGTCTTCACGTGTGACGTGCTTCGGAACCACGACTAGTGTGTCTATATCAGATCCAGGCCCATACACACCCAAACGGTAAGATCCGAAAGTGAATATCTTGCCACCAGAGTCTTTAGCCATTCCATCACTCATATTTTTTCTTTTGGATACAGCATATACAAATTCCTGGACCATTTTTTGAAAAATAGAAAGGACTTCCACGCGCTTTTTTGTAGCTTGTTCATTCTCAAATGATCCCTTTGCTTTTAGTTCAGCAATCAAGAGATCGTTTAAATGCAATTCATTGGCAGTTGGATTTGACAAGGATACAGGTCCTGTGACTCCGTAAGTTCTGGCAGTCATTCCCCGGCAGTCTTCGATGTTTTTGTCCGTTGCGACAACCATCCATACAAATACGTATGTTCATATGCAGAATTTCATCCGCTTAGCATGAAAAGGCCCGAAGCCTAATTAGCCATCGTCGGATAATTTTCACCGGGACACCCTTCTTATATGCTGCCTGGATATACTCATTGAGCTCATTTGTATCTTTGATAGTGGCTTTCACATCAAAGATTAGATTCCCCATGAGAATCATCGTTGCCGGGCATAATTGTGTACTAAACCCCAAACGTGCTTTCTTCTCCTGGAATGTTTGGAAGAGCAGAAGCCGTGCATGCTTTTCCAATTTTTTGGAGGTCAAAATTCCCTGCTCAATTCCGTTAATAATTGGCCCTGTCAACAAGAACGGTTTGTGCTTGTAATTTTCAAGAATATCTAGAGACATTCTTGGTTTGTGCAATGTCATATACTCGAAAATCGAGGCTTGCATGACTATGGAATCAAAGTTAAGACCTTTTAGGACTGCTCTCATCTTGAGGATCCCGTTTTCGCCTTCTCCTGATCGAAAAATAAATTTCATTGTGCATCTGATGAAGTGATCAAGGATGTAGTATCTGCCAAACCTGTCAGAACACATGACAAATTCCTTATCTTCATGTAAATATACTCTCAAACAATTTAATGTATCTGCGATCTGTGACGCGTCAACCACAGAAAGTGCTTGCCCCATAGCTTGTAATCTGATTTTCAACCTTCGTTTTTCTGAGGAGGTTGCAGTTCTGAACTGTTCCCTGAATTTTCCCCTCGACACAGTGCCAGCCGGGGGTCTACACCGTTTCATAAGTTTATCCACGTTCCAACTTCGCAGGAGAATCTTTTGAAATAACCTACCGGTGTTAGAGTCATCGAGAAGATTCTTGCTAACGCCATACCTCCATACCTCAGTAAGGTTGTACTCTGTCAATTTATAGCCCAAGAGCTTCTCTAAATGATGTCTTTGTGCGCTAAGACTCTTGAGAGTTTTTCGCGTTAAGATTTGTCCTTTCTTGCTGGTCAATTCGAGCAAAGATAACAACATTCGTGTATCTTGCTTAGAATGAGTAATCCTTTTCACCAATAAGACAAACTTTTCGTGTTGTCTCCTGCTAATGGTTTTCAAGAGTTGGCGACCCTCCACCGACTCAAGAATTGTTGATATTATTATGTTCAATGTTTCAATGGTTAAAGCTCTGTAGTGCGTTCTCACAACCATCATGAACACTTCAGGGGAGATAATATGAGTCTGTAAGGCAAAATAGTTGATCACAAAGTCACTTGAAATCAAACCTTTTTTGAAACTATGGGTAAACGACAAGAATAGTTGATAATGTCGCTCCGAACGAGCCATTGTTATTAAATGATGTAGGTCCCTCTCATTGTACAATGTAGCTCGTCTAGTGGCAAAATGGTCAGTTAGATGCATGCCAAAGCTCTCCGAGAGAATCATAGAGACAAACCCCGGAATTTTGTATAAGAGAGTATCTTCTTCACATCGGTCGATGATAAACTTGACCACAGTGGGTTCTTGGGATTGCTGCGCATATTTAACAATGAAAAATGCTTTGAGATCCGTATTAATGTGAAAGTTTCCACTATCGCTTTGAAAAGAAGTATGCGAAAGCTCATTCAGAACTTGATAACTAGTCATGTTATTCATCTTGTGAAATAGGGACATATCCCCTTGCGGAATACAAAACTTATATTGCATGATCTCACAGATCGAAGAGAAGATACTGGTGCTTGCTGCTCGCTTCTGTGCTGCACTAAGGGCAAGCCATACTCCAAGCCGAGTGGTTTTGCTAGCGAGAAGACAATCGTGAATGAACTCCACTGTTTCCTCAAGGTCTGTAAGAGTTGCCTTGTCCGCAAGAATAATAGTCCAGAACTCATCCCAGGCATTATGAAACACAAGGGTCCTTAGTAGAGCCTGTTTGTCCAACGGAAGAATTTTTGGCAAGGCTGTGTAATACTGTAGAAGCATTTGATAGGGTACCGTTAGCGGGTGATGAGATAGCAACACAATAAAACGGTTATAGTCATCCATCTGTTCAATCAACTCTTTCTGTATTGGCTCACTAAGTGTGGATATGTTCATTCGTTCTTCCCCACTGGAATGCTTCATCTTAAAGGATTCAGTAAGAAATCGTGATTCATCCTGCAAAAACTGGTAAACAAGACTTGAAATACTGGAATTTCTCGAATCAGATCTAAATGGATACCACGACCGCGTGCTACTTTTTGTATGCGATAAACTTGAGCCTTTTGAAAAGCTCAAGTTTTTCTTAAAGACCTTGTGTGAATTGCATTGCAGTGAAAAGCCAGACATTGATTGTTTAACTAACTTCGAATGAGTTTGTAAAATAGCGGAATCAATACCTTTGATATATAGTTTCCTTTTTCGAAGCTCTCTGGCCTTGGAAGTAATCGATGACGGAAACATATTTGAGTTTGTAGCTAGATATCGGTATGCTGAGTCTGCCACTGGGCTGATAAAATGAAGTCGCAGTTGTGGCAGAACGAGATGATTCTGTGTATTGTGATATTTCGAAGCACGATGTATTCGTTTAATCATGGCGAATACTAATAAATGTACTCCCGTGGCCCTTGTATGTGCTAGATGAAGAAGATGACGAATGGGCCAACTGCGTACTACTGAGAGCAGGGTCTTGGGCACGCTAATGCGCCAGTCTTTCGCGATGTGCGATGAAGATCCACTAAAAAGGATCATCGACACCCGACTCAAGATGAGCCTCCTTGCTTCATAATGAAGAAAATTTGACATTATTGTAATCATGGTTGATGTCCCAATCCAGGCAGCTAGAACCTAGAAGTGGTTTGAGCTTACGAACGTCTCCCTGAATATATGCACCAATTGCCACCATTCACCATAAAACCATAACCCAAGACTACTAGCCCTCATGACTTATTTTCAGAGAAACTCCAGCTAAACTAATGTTGTCATTTCTTTCTCTTACATCACACCTTGAATAGGACATACGAATTCTTGATTTAGTGCTTTGACGATGTCGTTTTGTTCTCTACTAGCGGGGGAATCATGGGTCTACTTGTCGAAAAGACTAAGTGTTTGTGAACAACATCATTTAAATACGAATGAAGAGAGAGTTTCTCGCACCCAGAAATTAAGTAAGCTTGGTATTAAATTCCTGAATACATTTTGTAGCCCTAATTTTGGCTCTGATGCTTCCATTTGGTTATATATGACAGTTAACTGCGAAACGCTCTTGCCGCTGTTACAACTCGCACTGGTCACCAAACTCTGTGAATAAGTGATCATCTCCCCATGGCTCAAGTGCTTTGGAACACAGACATTGATGTTTACAATGAAAGAGTTATTCCTGTTTCTGTTGCACGTTCTATATCCTGGTTTTTAGAAATCCCGGATCTTTTGCTGTTTTCACTTGTATCAAAAAATGCATACAAAGCAGTGAGAGACCCAGCACTATGGATACTGAAGTTAAACAGAATGGGCGTATGGAATGATGGCTTAGAGCCTCCGAAAGAAGGCATAGCGGCATGCGATTTTGAATCACTTCTGGATCCGTTGTTATGTCTATCAAGGATATACAAAGTCCCGAAGTTAGCTAGGTTCCAAGTGTTGAAGATCAGGAGTTGCCTCAAGCAATATTATAATGACCTACAATTGAACGTGGCTTACAATCATCTTAAAATATTCACTAATTATCACACACCGGATGATCAAGCCAGGCTATTGTCAAACTTACTCAGATACAACGAAGTCGACTCTAATGAGATATCTCGAATGTTCGTTCGGCAAAAGATAACAGATCTCATGGAAATCTTTGAAAATGCCCTACTCAGAGAGCTTGAAATTCATTACGATATCCAAGATTATGAGAAAACAAAAACCTTTGTGAAGATCTTGGTTGACTTAAAAAATGATCAGACCCTCATAGATTTTTTTCTTCAGAAAACTTGTTTCGACAATGAAACGGTAAAGTTTCTAAATCCCGAGCTTATGTCTGTACAATATTTTTTCATTGATCATATTTCGATAAGCGACGAGAAGGGGGATGATCCGATCAATGAGTCGGTCACAATCAACGAGGATTGTCTCGGGCAATTCATAAACGAGTTAGCTTCTGTATTCAACGAGTTGGCTGGCATCATTGATCAAATATTTCCTCAGTCCATTCCTATGATGTACAAAATAAGTGAAGAGCTCATTTCCAATCAACTACAAGAGGTGCTTTTAGTTTTAACTTCCACAGCGAAGGCGAAAGGTCTCTACCTTAATTTTATCCCTATGATGTACACCCAGCTATCCAAAACATTTATCAAGAAGCTCAAACCGTGTGAGAATGTTGGCGCAACTTACGCGGTTCTTATTCGTCAGTTGATCGACGTTTCATATGATTCTTATATTTCCGAGTACTTAAATGAGGAGAAACTAGCATTCAAAGATCTCTGCTCTGAGCAGATAAGACAATGGAACAGAGTCCTCAATGATCGGGAGACTGAAACCACTCGGAGCATCTTGAAGCACGTGAAAGTGCAGACAAAAAGTGACTTTTTATCAAACTTCAAGAAAGTTTTCACAATCAACGGAGTCTCTGATTCCTCGGATACTGGCTCTAATGTGGATGACGTAATTAACTATTCCAAGGGTCAAGCAGACGCCAAAATTTTGGCGGAGAATATCAAATTGTTGAACAAAGTGTTTAGCCCGGAACTAGCTTTCGATATATTGAATGGGGCTAAGATGTCCATGGAAAGACTTCACCAACTTCAAGAATTCACCATCAATTCCGTTCTTTTAGAGGTCCACGCTACGATTCAGGAAGAGTTTATGGATGCACTTGAATGCTTGGGAACTGAGCATTTGAAGATTGGGTTTGAAAAGGCTCTCAAGTATTTGAAAGACTATAGTCCGAAGGAGATCAGCATCGATGACTCGGCCGCAGATGGAAGTGCCATCGGACCTTTGGTCATTTTTTTTGAACTGATACATATGGCTGATATGATTGTCCAAATGTTGGAGATTTTCTATAAAGAGGAGATGGTGCATAAAAGCATTTTGAAAAACGAAAACTCGGTTCTTAACCCTTCTCTTCAGTCAAAAAGGAAGCTAGAGGCTATGGTGGACAAGTTCGTAGCAGATGGACTCAACATTGGAATCGAGGTATTATTTAAGGAGATTGAGTCCGTGTATCTTTCAAGCTTGAAAGATTCTGATTACAACCCACCCAAAGGGGGAACTCAAGATGGTCCCACTCTAGCAGCGAGAAAAGTTGTCATGCTTTTGGAGGATAACATTGACTTGCTTGTTGGAACGGCCGATAAATCTATAATCGAAGTCTTTCAACAAGAAGTGGCTGAAAGATTTTTTCAAGCGGTTGTCAAACTGTTGAAGCGAAGCACAATTTCAGTCGAAGGAGCAGTTGTGTTAATCTATGACTTGAACCTCTACTACGATTTCATTGTCAAGCACATTCTTTTCAACAAGAGAATGGTATATCCCCTTTTTCAAGCGCTCAAGAAGGTAGGGACGATATATCTTATAGGTGGAGAGGATGCAAGAGCCATAGGACAAATTGTGAGTGATTTGTCCAAGTTCAATGGTATTTTCAGCCAGGAAGAAATATATGAGTTCGTTCAGCGCCGTCAGGACTGGCCCTTGATAAAAAGGCACGTTGAAAAAGTTATGTATGGCTTGAGTCTTGTCGATTGTGTGGTTATCTAAATCTGGGCAAATTACTGAGAGGAGATCATAGATGTGGATCAAAATGGCAGAAATTCAGTCACGCCACAATGCGTAGGGTCGTAGGGTCACTCCACAACAGACCCGTCAATGGAATATTGTGCGTAAGGAGATGAGAAATACCCTCCGAAGTTTCATATCGGAAGTTGACTCATCAAGGAGACTTCCTGACGTGGGTCTCCCCCAAAAAATCGTACTGCAGAATAACTAACCGAGCAGAGATCCAACTTTGCTCAAATTGTAGCCATGCTACCACACCGGGAAAATGATCAGACTTAAAAACGATGTATCTCGTCGCGTGGGAAACTCTATGAATATAATTGCCCAACACCCGTTTCTAATGCGGCATTACTTGACAAAATTGGACTTTTCATCAAATGGTAATCTGCGATGTGAAAGCGCATCTGAGGGGGCAGTAAGACTGAGGCTCTCCAATGCGACCACTATACTACAGGAGGAGAAATCTTTTCAAAGCACTAGCGCAAGATTCTACGATCTCTATTCGAAAGAGAAGTTAAAAATTTTTGATGATCTACGAGTTACATCTCATAGAAAGAGAGCGATTGTGATGAAGCTATGTCGAGGGTTCGCTCAATCCAGGTCAATGAGGGCATTCTATATGGATCAGCTTTTTCGATGCATTGCTAGCCAAAACTATTGGGGATTCATTACGGGTGTAAAAATGTTGGAGAAGACAGGGTTGTTGAGTATTTATGAGAGACTTCTTGTCATGGAGATAGAATCTGCTATTAATATCGAGCTTATCAAGAATGACGCAGAAGAGAAGACAAAATCCTTGAACGACGGCATTAGCTCTGAATGTCTCGACCTTTTAATGCTCATCGCAATTACGTCTGGCGAGCCACTCATAGGTGCACTGTTTGCATTGCACTCGAAAGATCTATTAGTCGCAGTGAAAACAGAAACGTTGGAGAGGATCATTTCAGCACTCAGCATCAATGACCCGTTGTTAAGCAATTACCATTCGTTCGCTATTCTCAAACTTATTAACTGCTACGATCGCGACTATTCTCTCAGAGTTGTTCTCAAAGCAATTCAAAATATGACCATAAATCAAAATCCGTTTTTTGCAAACCTATTGCATGACAAGTTTGCAAAAAGATTTGAGAACAATCCTGTTATTCGTGAAGTGCTCAATTCAACAAGGAAATCCCTAATCACATCCAACACAGCGCATGGTAATTATCACAGAGCAGCCGCATTATGGAAGTTGAGTTTCATATCGAGCCCAGAGTTCTGTGCGAAGAACACTTCATTGTTTCAATCTCTCGTTGAAAAGATTCTGGACGACGATCTTGTAGAAGATCTAATACTCAATCACTTCCCAAAATCACTATATACGGACCCCGATTTTGTTGATTTCTCAATAGCATGTTTTGGGCAACGAGAAAAGTTTCGTTCCAAATTTGAATACGTGACCAAGAGCCTAAAACCGCCATTGAAACGGAATACCATTTCCCTGTTGTTCAATTCTTTCATTGCCCAAGACAGAGAAAAAGCAGCTGAAAAGATTCTCCAGGTCATCTTTAAAACAAAGAATGGTCTCAACTCGGAGGACTTTTTGGTAATCATAAAGAAGCTTCTAGCAAAAAACCAACTCCTTCAATGCGTCGAGATGTGCAATTTAAATGACTTCCGCGTTTCTTGTAAGGGCTCAATGAAAGTGTTGGAATTCTTGATGGCGCATTCGGCGTTTCCGGAAGACAAACGCTTGGCCAGAGATAGCACAGAGAGCTATGATGCATACAAGAATTCTTTCATGAAAAAGCTCGTCAAGAATCTATACAAAAAATCAAATGAAAGGGAGATATACCACATCTTCACCGCCACCCTTTTGGAATATTTCTCAACTCATGTCAATAACAGAGTCTCTAGAAAGCTCTACCTGGATTTGAGTTACAGTATCAATAAAGCGGATTCAGAACCCGTGAATTTGCTGTCGTACAATGTTCCGCCTGAGTTTGGATTATTTCTTTTGATCGAGGGTGAGAACAGACTACAATGCCTCGAGATAATACTTAACCGAGCACACATGGAAAACGACTTAACTCTTATTCATTGGTGTGCTTTGGAGTTGCAAGCAGCGGGAATTCCAGTAGTGGACATCGAAAAGTACTACTTGGATGGAACTGGTGAAAAAAAAGGATAACGCCACAACATTGCGATCGAATACAGAATGATCATCCGGGGGAGGTTTGGAATAACATAATCACGGAATATCCTTTACTTGATTTGCACAAATTATCAAATTAGGTACCCCAAACAAATAATGGCGTTCAAACAACCTTATGTTCGATTGAGTATTTACAAGCCTCGATTGTCTCATTTACTTTTTGCCCTTCTTCTTTTCCCTCAACTTACCACCTTTCTGGACCTCGGTTACATTATGACCCAATAACTCTACCAAGCTATCTTCATCCAGGTCCTTGTCGTCGGAAGGCTCTTCCTGAAACTGGGCAAATTTCTTCATGAACAGTCCAACTCTACCGGTCGCACTAAGATCACCACTCGACAAATCTGATCGGTTTGGGTTCCACAAAGCATTATTCTTCTGGTCGCTGATGAGACGAATCTCATCTTTAGGTGCTTGAGATCTTCTTTTTATCACTGAGCCATCGCTGAATTCAACGAGAGTGTCAAATTGATGGAAGATGGCTGGCCTTGCCGCACCCATTTTGATCTTCTTCATGACTCTTCGGTTAGAGAGGTGCACATCGTTAACCATGGCTACCTTTCGCGAGACATTTCTCTGGAACTGGATATGGCTATTAACACAAACTATGGCTCTTCTGCTGCCAAACATATCAGGATATTGCGTAAGCTAGTTAGGAGTTGATCGTGAAAAAGACTGGTGGGATTTTTTCTGCAGTAAATGCGCACACTGTAGAAAGTATGTGAAGAAGTTCGGCTCACGACACCAATTGTTGATAGCGATATATTTCAGAGTTTTCAACTGAGCCGTTTGAGATAAGGCCAAAAGAGAAGAATGTAGATCTCCTGTACTTTACACAGCTTTTTATCTGTACTTGTAAGTAGGTTACTTCGGTAGCCAAGTTCTAAAGTTGATTCGCGCACTTCCGATATTCCGGTCTCTTTTTTTTCTTAGACTACGCAAATTCTCAGAGGCGAGGACACCAAACCGACAATACAACCATGTCATTTGGCAATCAAACACCAACAATCGTTGTGTTAAAGGAAGGCACAGACGCATCTCAGGGAAAGGGCCAGATTCTCAATAATATCAATGCATGTCTTGCCATTCAAGAGACTCTCAAGCCTACTTTAGGACCCTTCGGCTCAGACATTTTGATAAAGTCTTCTAATGGCAGAACCACCATCTCAAATGATGGAGCTACTATTCTCAAGCTCTTGGATATTGTTCATCCTGCTGCAAAGATGTTGGTAGACATCTCTCGCTCGCAAGATGCTGAAGTTGGTGATGGCACAACCTCTGTGACGATTTTGGCAGGTGAATTCCTAAAAGAAAGCAAAGCTTTCATTGAAGATGGGATATCTCCTCATCTAATTATTAAAGGGTTGAGAAAGGCGTGTGAATTGGCGGTGGCCAAAATCAAAGAAATTCAAGTGGAAATCGAAAGAAACGATGCCGCCAAGTTCAGAGAGCTTTTAGAGAGATGTGCTACCACGGCCATGTCCTCTAAGTTGATAAGCAGGAACTCAACCTTTTTCACCAAAATGGTCGTTGATGCTGTGTTGTCCTTGGATGATGGCTTGGATGAGTCTATGATTGGTATCAAGAAAGTCCCCGGTGGTGCCATGGAGGACTCATTGTTTGTTGACGGGGTTGCCTTCAAAAAAACATTTAGTTATGCCGGATTTGAACAGCAGCCAAAAAAATTTACCGACCCCAAGATCTTGTGTTTGAACGTTGAATTGGAGCTCAAGGCAGAAAAAGATAATGCTGAAGTGCGTGTAGAGCAAGTGAAAGATTATCAGGATATTGTTGACGCTGAATGGAAGATTATATTCAACAAATTGGATGCCATTAGCAATGCTGGCGCCGACATTGTTCTTTCAAAGTTACCAATTGGGGACTTGGCCACGCAGTATTTCGCTGACAGAAATATCTTCTGCGCTGGTAGAGTTGCCACTGAGGACTTGGACCGGGTGATCAAGGCCGTTGGCGGCTCGGTTCAATCAACAGTGACCAAAATCGACCCGGAAAATTTGGGAACATGTAAAGAGTTTGAAGAGGTACAAATTGGCGGAGAGCGTTATAATCTATTCCGCGGGTGCTCTTCGGCCAAGACTTGTACTTTAGTTTTGCGTGGTGGCGCAGAGCAAGTGATTGCCGAAGTGGAAAGATCATTACATGATGCGATTATGATCGTAAAGAGGGCCGTCAAGCACAGTTCCGTTGTAGCTGGTGGAGGGGCCATTGAGATGGAAATCTCTAAATACTTGAGAGAGTATTCCAAGACTGTGGCAGGTAAGCAACAGTTGATTATTGGTGCCTACGCGAGAGCTTTGGAGGTAATTCCTCGTCAACTTTGTGAAAACGCTGGTTTAGACGGAATTGAGCTTTTGAATATCTTGCGCAGTTCTCATGCTAAAGGCGAGATGTGGTACGGTGTTGACTTTCAAAGAGAGTCAGTGGGAAACAATATGGAGAGCTTCATATGGGAGCCTTCCCTTGTGAAGACCAATGCGCTCCAGTCTGCTACTGAGGCTGCTACGTTGTTGCTTTCTGTGGACGAGACCATCAAAAACCAGGATGATCAAGCTAACGGAGGACGCGGTCAGGGTGCGTTCTGATGTACTTATGGAGGAGCAATTAATTTTGAAACGCTTGATAGTAGTTCATGTCGAAAAAGGAAGTATTGGTTTTGATAGAGTAAGTGATTAGAACATCTTTGCCGTAGCCGAGTATATGGAACGCAGTTATACCCTGGGCTCAAATAAATTGATCGGATTTCAATCTGGGGGTCACAATCACCAGAAATGATGATTGATCGTACCATTCAACTTAAGGAAGCTTGGTCCTTCTTTCAGGGGGCGACATGGAATTGAGAAGTAACAGAGGTAGAATTGAATACTACCTCATACCTTTAAGAGCTACGACAGATATCTTTTTGATTTCATACTTTGAATTGCGGTGTGGGGGATCCATATAGATGGAAATCCGATACACAAGGGTTCACTGCTCCCCATCATTACACGTGTAAATTAATGAACCTTGGACCTCCGAACGAAATATTCTACTTGGCTGAAAATAATAATCAGGTGGTTCTTATTCCGCATAAACGACTAGGAGAGCAGAGTTGATCCGGCCGCAATTTCCTCGAACTAGCGAAGCTACGTATGAAATAGATCAATGATTGAAAAACAAGCAAAGGGTAAAAGGTACCTAACGTGATACCTTAAAAGAAGCTCGTCATGATCGTTTTCATCAGAACGGTTTTTCTAAAATGTGTACTAAACGAGCCATATTGTCGTCTCTAAACTATGGCACATATTTCGGAGATTCGCGAATAATGCATGCCCAAGTAGTAGTGTTGATATTTCGATCATTCGCGTTCGACAGTTCGACAGCCAAATGCGCGCCCCCACAGAGAGTGCAAACCTATGTGCACGAACGTATGAGCTTGGTCTGCTTCAATCATTCTCCAGAGGCAGGTTCCCCACTCTAACAATTTGTTTGAGTCTAAGAGATTCCAATTATTAGTCAGCTAACAGTAGGAGAAGAAAGTTCGTGAAGACATCTTATTCGTCGTGTTTGAACAGTGGTGGTTCGACTCTCTACGCGCGCCTTTAACAAAAAATTCGGGGAACAGCTTTCGCGCTTGCAACGCGGTGCCTGTCCCAATGGAGGGTTTCCAGTCGAACTCTTATCCTCTCGCGTGCTCTTCACGTCTCAGTAGATGAACGCGCGTCCAGTGCAGGAAAGAACCTCCTGTGCTCCTGGTGCTGCGAACAAACTCAGTTTTCGCGACGCGGCTGCTCCTCTGGCCTGGTCCCTTTAAAAGCCTTGAACTTCCAGCGAAAATTCTGAGACTGGCTTTGATTGAAATTTTAATTGTCGATATTCCGATTTCAGGCTTTTGTTCTACACACATAAGGATTTCTTGGATACGTTCCTACCAAGATACACTCGACATCCCCTCTGAACAAGGATTGGCACCACACGTTCTTTACATATATTTCACCCACAACCCATCTTGTGTTTCCCTCTTTCATCACAACTGACTTTATCTTGAAGGGTCTCCATTCTGAAGAAATTTTAACTGGAATACATCAGTTCGACCGTCAAATTCGTGATCAAGAGAAAAGAAAGACCGCGAAACCAGCGCAGAGTTTGTTGCTTTCGATATAGCACATTGCTTTTTTTTGGCTGCAATTTTAATACCCCATTCTCCCAACTAATTGTCATTCTTTTGACCCCTCAAATTGCCGTTCTATCACATCAGCGAATTGAAAGCATTATCCATATCTTACCCTGATTATCCAGTGCAGTGAAACGCGCCTGCAAATTCTAATGTCATCAAATCTTTTTGGTCCGCCACAGCCCAAACAAAGGGCTTACCCGTACATGCTCGAAATACTTGAGTTTCAAGCAAACAAGAAGCTTATTTCAGAATACTCAACGGACGTTAAGCAATGGTTGTCTGTCTTGGAGTCGCAGCTGAGAGTGAATCCTCAGATGATTGATATTCAGCCGGAGGTTCAATGGTACATGCGCCCTTATCTTTTAGACTTCTTGATTGAGCTTCACTCACTGTTCCGCTTGCAACCTGCGACACTATTTCTTTGTGTCAATATCATAGATCGTTATTGCGCTAAAAGAATAGTATTTAAGCGCCACTATCAGCTTGTTGGATGCACTGCTCTTTGGATTGCAGGTAAATATGAAGACAAAAAGCTGAGAGTTCCATCATTGAGAGAGTTAGCAATAATGTGCCGCCAAGCATACGATGAAGAGATGTTTGTTCAAATGGAAATGCATATTCTCTCAACTCTCGAATGGCTGTTGAGTCACCCGCTGCTCGAAGAATGTCTTCAGCTAGCCATTTCAGAGGCAGGAGTCTCTCACAATATTACTCCATGCAAATACAATCGCCCCAACAACACTCAAAACGTTTCCAAGGCACTGAAGGTTTCTGCTGTGACAGCTGTCGGTAGATTCTTCTGCGAAATCTCGCTATATGACAGATTCTTTTTAACTATGCCTACATCGTTGGTAGCTGTCACGGCGAATCTATTAGCTTGCTCGATGTTGGGAGTTACTACTGCTTCGTCATACTTGAGTGATCTAATGAGCAACACTTCTGGGGAACATTGTGAGCAGGATCGTCTTCTGGCTGGCCCAGAAGATGAGAATGACGCTCCCAGCGTCTATGGACCGTTCTTACTGGGGTTTGACACACACGCCTTGAACATGATTAGAAAAATAGCAGTTGTGATGATCATGCATACATCAGAACTCTCCGAGGTCATTCTGCGAAAATTTGAAGATTTAGGTGTCATACCAGTCGTACACAATTTCTCAAACAGGCACGTTATCGCAATGCAAACTATTCGTGAGCAAGGGCAATCAGCGATGTCTGAAAATATCTTGGAGCCCCTAGCCCCGGAGCTAGCCCATGCAGCAGACTTAGTTTTGCAGTTCACCTTTTCTGGCGGCAAAAGAATGAGACCACCCCCACAAAGAACAGAATTATTACCCATCACCCCTCCTCTGGCCTCGCAATCACTGATTTTCTCCCATAGTGACTTGTCTGCATACCCTACACCTGTCATCCACTCCAATTCGGCCACGTTTTCCGCATATTCTCCTGTCCCCGATAATGAGTCCAGTTGGAATCTGCCAATCGCCTCAAAAGTTAAGGTATAGGGGTGTGGCAGCGATATTCCATCCAGCACGCGCGCGTTTGAAAACTTATAATTTGCTGTCGCACAGATGGTAGGCCAGAAACCTTAGTATATACGCCGTCATTCCACAGCCCATAAGTAGTGGTCAATATTCAGCCCACGGAGCTTTTGAACCAGTACTGTGACTCTGACGAGAGTCAGCACATGCATTAAATACAGATTAGAATTCCTGTATGAAAAATATCAGCGCTTGCTCATTGAAAGTGTGAAACCAATGTAAGTATAGCCTCATTTAATGCGGAGACAGGCTAACTTAATTGAAATCTGCAGAATCATATTCTGGTGCTTCGTTAGGCCACTCTTGGCTGTGTGTGGTCAGCACACACAAGTAGCTGCACATAAATACGCGCAGAAAAGACGCTGGCGCGAAAAGTAAACATTGGCACAAGAAACAAGCGACGACGATTTCACCCTACATAGTCACGTGATGCTCTCTTTATCGTACTGTGCCAGTGCTTGAGAAAACAAAGACAACAATTCCCATACAAAAAGAATACCAGTATATTCGTCGTTTGCCACAGATCACCCAAAACTCTAACACGATCAGACTCTAACATGGCAGACGACGACTTGACTTCTAAAAATTTTGTTTGGGTACCCGACAAAGATGAGCTTTTTGTCCGAGGTTCAATCACAGACTACTTACCAAATGGCATTATACGTGTATCCATCAAAAACGGCGTACAAGAAGAGACCAGAGAGGTGGAGCAGAAATCTGTCGAAAGTTGCAATCCCGCAAAATTTAATAAATGTGACGATATGGCTGAGCTCACACATTTGAACGAGCCCTCCGTTATTTACAACTTATTTCTTCGTTATAATGACGATTTAATCTACACTTATCTGGGCCTTTTCTTGGTGGCCATTAACCCATACAAGAAACTCGCAATATATGAGAATCTGATTCTCAAAAGCTTCCATGGTCTGGGGTCAAGGAGCGATGAAAAGTTGCCTCCACATATCTTCGCCATTGCGGAGAACTCACACCGTAGCTTGGTAGCCAACGGCAAGGATCAATCTATCTTGGTCACAGGAGAAAGTGGAGCTGGAAAAACTGAAAACACCAAAAAGATTATTCAGTACCTCTCGCTGATCTCCACAAGCTCTGAAAGTGAGTCTGCAACTGACGAAGAGGACGACATACACGATAAAATCTTACGTGCGAATCCAATATTGGAAAGTTTTGGAAACGCCAAAACGATAAAGAACAACAATTCGTCACGTTTTGGTAAGTTCATCAAAATCTACTTCGATCTGAAGGGCCTTATCAGCGGGGCTACTATCGACTATTATTTGCTCGAGAAGTCTCGAGTATCACATCAACTGAAGTCAGAGAGAAACTATCACGTCTTCTACCAGATGCTTCAAGGAGAGACTCAAGACACGCTAGGATCCAAATACTCGCTCCTGAATAACTATGCCGAATACAAGTACTTGAGCTCATCTGCTGGATCGATCCCGCAAGTAGATGACGCCAAAGAGTTTCGCCACTTGAATGAGTCCTTTCGTGTGATCGGATTTTCAGAATCGGAGGTCGAAAATATCTTCGCCGGATTGGCTATCATATTGCATTTGGGAAATGTGGACTTTCTATCATGGAAGTCCGACCAGGCAAGCTTTGCAAAAGACGATAATATTAATATTATCGCCAGACTACTTGGTGTGGATAAAGACCAGCTTTCTAATAATTTGTTGAAACCAAAGGTGAAAGCTGGAAGGGAATTCATGCACAAACTGCAAACGGCATTTGAGGTGAAAAGCACTATCGATGCCTTTGCGAAACATTTGTACGAAAAGATATTTCAATTCATCATTTCCCGCATAGATGCGTCTTTAATGGTGGATGATGTCTCAACAGATCACTTCATCGGCGTGTTAGATATAGCAGGTTTTGAGATTTTTGAAATTAACTCGTTCGAACAGCTTTGCATTAACTACACCAATGAAAAGCTTCAGCAGTTTTTCAACCACCACTCGTTCATTCTTGAGCAAAGCGAGTACCTCCGTGAGGACATCCAATGGGAATTTATTGACTTTGGTCTAGATCTTCAGCCCACTATTGATTTGATAGAGACGAGGCAGCCCATGGGAATTCTTGAAATTCTCAACGAGCAATGTATCTTGCCGAAAGCCTCGGAAAATACTTTCATGAACAAATTACTTGAGACTTGGGGAAACGGTGAGACAAAGCAATTCAAGCCGAACAAAGTCAGATCCGGCTTTATTATTGACCATTACGCGGGTATGGTAGAGTATGATATTAACGACTGGCTCCAGAAAAATAAAGATCCGGTGAGTGAAAACGTTTTGGGCCTCATGCCCAGTTCGTCAAATGGGTTCATCAAAGAATTATTTGCACTTCCAGATGAAGCGGAAAGCCCAGCAAAAGGCAAGTCCAAAGCAACCAAATTCAAAACGGTTACTCAGAAGCATAAAGAACAACTCTCAAACCTCATGCAGCAGCTTGGCAGCACGGAACCTCACTTTGTGAGATGCATTCTACCTAATTTGAGCAAGAGATCCAACAAGTTTGAGAAAGAGTTGGTGCTTCAACAACTCCGTTGCAATGGTGTATTAGAAGGAATACGGATAGCCAGAGCCGGATATCCCAACAAAATGACGTTCGAAGAATTCTTTGTTAGGTATTCCATTCTCAGCCGAGACGGTGTTTTCACTAAAAACTTGAAAACAAATTGCGAGCTCATTCTTAAGCACGCTGCATTGAAAGCAGGGTCCTTCAAAATTGGTATCACGAAGCTATTCTTCAAGAATGGTATTTTGGGTCTGCTTGAGGAACTCCGTGATGCGACTATCAAGCGTCATCTCACATGTTTCCAAAGTATATCACGCGGTCAACTTGCCAGAACTAAAATAAAGAAACAAATAGCCATTATTCAGGCCTCTCAAGTTGTTGCAAGGAATTTTCGAAAGCTAGATGTTCTTGTCAATCATTCCGAGAGTCCATGGCTCAAACTCTTTATAAGATTGAAACCCCTATTGGAAGACTCGGTCAAAGTCTTGGACAGTAGAGAGATGAATGAAACCTTGAAGCAAATCAATGGAAAATTGAAGCAAACGGAGACTGCCAAAGGGGTTTTGGAACTGGAAAATTCTTCATTGAAGGAGCGGCTTCTGGCTTTAGAAGATGAGATTATCGATACAGCCAGGTCTACAAGCGAGAAACTAGAGAGATTGAAATCCCTCGAGAGGGATGAACAGTCATGGGACTTGAGGTTGAAAGACACTTTGAGACAGTTATCTGAGGTACAAGCAGTGAGCAAAATTCTTGCAAAGGAGAAAATTGAACTCTCTACTAAGATTGAAGAAGCTCAAACCTCTATTGGTCAGTTGCTGGGCCAAGTTACAGCTCTCGAGGAAGAGAGAGAAATGCAACTTGAAACTATAAGAAGGCTGGAAGCCAAGGAAAAGGAACTTTGTGCCATCAATTCTGACTATCAAAAGGCGTTGGATGTGGTGAAAGATCTTGATCAAAAGTGTAAGATGCACGGCGAAGTTACCAGGAATCTTGAAATGAAAGAAAGGAAACTTGAAGAGAAAGGCAAGGAACTAGAAGCTGCTCGTTCTGCTAACGGTGCCCATGAGTCTAGAATCGCTGAGCTCGAAAAGGTGCATCAAAGCACACTTTCGTCAAAGAACCAGTTAGCTAGGGACATGCTGGAACAAAAGGTGGACTTTGACACTCGACTGAAAAGTTTGGAGGACGAAAAAAGACGTCTTCAGCTGGAAGTTAGTAGGCTTTCGGATGAGAAGGCACTTCTCGAGAATTCCCTTGGTGCTCAAAAGCAACAAATCAATGAGGTCAATGACAATCGTTTGGGCCTGAAGCAAAAGGAGATTCGTGATCTTACAGAAGAATTGAAGGCTACTATATTGAATTCAGGCAACTTAGACTCAAAAATTCGCAATATGAGGAAAAACTTGGAGCTTGAAACCAATGCCAAGAAAGACTTGGAACTAAAACTAAACGAGATCACTCAAAATTTAAAGGATCATGAAGGTTTGAAGCAAGATTTGAGCAATGAAAGAGAGAAGAACAGCAAGATTATTGCCGAGTTGAGGCTTTCGAAAGCCTCTCTTTCACGGCACATTGAGAGTAACGAGGAGTCACTCGCAGGTTACGAGAAGTTGAGAAATGAAGTTCAATACCTTACCAGAACGAACTCGGGGCTCTCTGAACAAATCACCTCCCTTGGAAATCAAATCAAAGTGCTAGAGTCCAAGCTCCAAGATAAAGAAAACGTACCTCCCAAGAGTCCAAAGATGGACCCAAGTATTATGAGTGAGTACGTCAGCATCAAGGCTAAGCTTAACGAGCAAAGCGCACTCATCCGAAACGAGAGATTTGAGAATCAAAAGCTCTCCGAAGAAGTGCGCATTCTCAGACAAAAGGTTAGTGATAGCTTTGAAAGCCCTCTGAAGCGGAGCGACGCACGTAGGTCTCTTGCCATTGGTGATGATATGCGCTTGAGCCAGATGACAGAATCCAAATTTGCCATTGAAGTGAGGACCTTGAAAGTTCAATTGAAGCAAGAAGAAGCTAATGCAGTGCGAGCAGAAAACTATGCTATTGAACTACAAAAAAGACTCAACAAGTTCCAAGCAACGCGGGGAATAAACACGTTCACGGACTACGAAGTCAAATTCAAAGAATCTCAAGCGCGAGTGGAGGAACTCGAGAAAAAGATTGTATCCATTATATGCGAGTCCCTGGATTGTTCACCAGAGTATGTGAGACATGCTATGTCACGAAGCAACAGCTTAGGATCCATGAATCCTCATAACTCTGTTGATTTTGTGAAGATCTACAATGACATTAATTTCACTTTGAAAACAACTCGAGATGAGTTGAGCAAATCTAAAAGTGAGATTTTACGATTGAAATCGTTGCTAAGAGAAAGCGAAGACGAACTATACGATATCAAAAGAGGCAATTTGAGAACGTCCGTACGCGATTACGAAGAGCAGTTGGCGAAATTGAAGATTGACAATAACACAATCAGCAAGAAGCACAGTGACATTCAGGAGTTATTCGAGAAGTATAAGAGCAGAAGCGAGGAATACTTTGAAAAGCTTGAACTTGCAGAATCTGCTGTAACTATCAGCAAAAGACATGAAAACTTGGCGCTTCTAGAACTCAAAGAAAAAAGCACCGAACTAAAGCTCATCAAAGACGAGGTCAGAGCAAGTGAGAAAATCATCAAGCAATTGCGACAAGACAATAACCAAGTGGAAAGGAAGTTGAAAGATGCAATAAGCGGAGGTGATAGATTACAAGATCAAGCCAAGTCGTTACAAAAGGAAATCAATTACTTGAATTCGACTTATGGTGATCGGAAAAACACTATCGAGCAACACAAGGAGGAAATAAAATCCTTGCGCGACGATGTCAAGTTCAAGCTAGAGAAGGAAACCGAAATCATAACAGAAAATAAGCGGCTCAGGATTGACAACGATGAGCTTTTGAGAATCAAAAAGGAAGTCTTAGCTGAAAATAAGGAAGTTACTGAGGAAAATGAGCAGTTGCTCCAACTGAATGAAACTCTCAAAACGAGAGTATTGCAACTCCAAAACGAGAAGCAGTCCTATGAACGCAAGGTTGACCAGAACAACAAGCAGATAGAATCGCTTCGGGGGATCATTGAAGAAAACGGCCGCCAGTTAGAAGCCCTTAATACTGTCAGTCGAAAGCTTGAACATGATAAAGAGAATCTTGAAAATCAGGTTTCTAATCTCTCAGATCAACTCGGCAACGCAAATCAGAGTCTCAAGATACTTCAAGATCATGTCCAAAATATCGAAACCGAGAGGAAGCAGAACAAGGCGGAGTTGGAAGATCTTCGAGGCAGATGGGATAATAGCGATGGAAAGTACAAAGAAGCTAGAACTGAGAATTTAGTCATTGTACAAGAGAATGAGAGCTTGAAAACCGTGAACTCCGAATTGAGGCGCAAAGTTGGTGAATTGGAATCAAAGCTATACTCCAATGAACAACTCAGATACTTGGAAAGCAACTTGAGCCATCTCAATGATGAGATTGACGTCTTGAAACAGAAAATTTCGGAAGGGAATCTGAGAGAGGCAATTCTCCAAAAGCAGATTTCTACGTTAGAGTACGATCACGAGAGCAAGAGCTTGCAATTGAAGAAGTACAATGATGAAAACTTCAATTACCAAAACATGATGGGACAATATAAAGGCAAGATCGAATACTTATTTCAGGAGAACAGCGACAAAGATTTGAAAATCAAGGCCCAAGAGAGAGAGCTTGCACTGCTTCGGGAAAAGATTCTCATGACAGAAAGAGAACAGCTTTCATCAAATCAAGCGTGATTCTAACTCCACCATCTACGGATGACCGCCGTCTTATTAGCTAACAGATGTGCAATTGTACACATCCTATATTTTTAATAGATTAAATGTAACTTGAAAAACAGCACTTTCTGAGAATTTCCTCCAATCCTGAAATGATATATTCTTGGCGTACATAAATGAGGCTGCATGCCATGCTCCCCAGAGCATAACTTCAACTGGAAGTGGCCAATTTCGCGGACACGTGTAATTATAATTATGCAGAGGGCACACGTGGGGACAAGGCTGGTGTTTCTAATCTGCATGCCGCGCGCGCAAATGCATGCAGACACACTAGATCGTTTTGCACCCACGTGGTGAGCGCACTAGCTGCTAATTTTCGGTAATTTGTCACACTACCATTACCCATCGCCCGGCTGACGATCACGACACCAAGGAATTTCTCCATCAAGCCCAGAAAATTAAACGCTTTATGAAGGGTGCCCTGAATCGAATGTGGGGATGACGTGAAATCTGACAGGGTTTTTGAACTTGCGTATGTCCTCCAGACCTGCAATCTGCGGCACCTCTCCCAAGCACATGGGGTGTAGTGTATTAATTTCTGATCAGGGTAAGGTAGAGATTTGTAGACACCGCACACAGGCACACCCGTGGGCTGCCTCTCATGGCGTGTGCAACTAATGCGTCGGTACTGAGAAAATCACTGCGAATACCCAAATCAATTTCTTTTTTTCCTGCGGCGCTTGTCGTATTCCATGCAATGAGGATGGCATGCATGATGCTAATTTAACGATTAATTAATCCATCAGTTAGACAGTATATAACCAGAATGCATCCCCTACTACTTCCATTTTGTTCTTCAGAAAATTCGTTCTCTCTCGCATTTACCTAATATTACAGAAGAATAATGTCTGAGATTCAGCATGCTCACGAGGTCAGCCAATCCGGTGGTAAGACTGCCTTCAAGGATTACCTTGGAAAGTTCGCTCATATCGAAGACCCCTTAGAAAGAAGAAGATTGGCCTTGGAGGAGATCGACAATGCCGGGTTTGGATGGACTCAAGCTAAGATGATCATGATTGCCGGTGTTGGTTTCATGACCGATTCTTACGATATCTTTGCCATCAACTTGGGTACCTCCATGTTGGCCCACGTCTACTGGAACGGAACTATCCCTGCTTCCACCAGTACTTTGATGAAGGTCTCCACTTCCGTGGGTACCGTTATTGGACAGGTTAGTTTTGGCTTCGCGGCTGACCATTTTGGTCGTAAAGCCATCTACGGTTTGGAATTGATTATCATGATTTGCGCCACTGTCATTCAGTGTTGTATCGGTGAGTCTCCAGCCATCAACTTTGTCGCTATTTTCACGACTCTCAGAGTGGTTATGGGTATTGGTATCGGTGGTGACTACCCATTGTCTTCGATTATCTCGTCTGAATTCTCCACCACGAAATGGAGAGGTGCTATCATGGCAGCTGTCTTTTCCAACCAAGGTTTGGGTCAGTTGTTTGCTGGTATTGTTGCTCTTGTTGTCACGTCTGCTTACAAGTCCGACTTGGAGTTTGCCAACACTGCTGCTGAGTGTACCGGTCGTTGTATCAAGGCTTGTGATCAGATGTGGAGAGTTTTGGTTGGATTCGGGTGTGTTCCAGGCTGTATCGCTTTGTACTACAGATTGACAATCGCTGAGTCCCCTCGTTATGCTTTAGATGTTGAGCAGCTCGAGTCTTTGGAGAAGGTTGCTGACGCTGAGGCCGCTTTGGACGCTGCTGCTGAGGACATTGCCCCACCAAAAGCTTCCTTTAAGGATTTCATGCATCACTTTGGTCAGTGGAGATATGGTAAGATTTTGATCGGTACTGCTTTCTCCTGGTTCTTCTTGGATGTTGCTTACTACGGTTTGGGGTTGAACACCGCTGTCATTTTGAAGACGATTGGTTACGCTTCGTCCAAGAACGTTTACAAATCTTTGTACAACACTTCAGTTGGTAACTTGATCTTGATTTGTGCTGGTTCCTTGCCAGGATACTGGGTTACTGCTGCTACCATTGACACCGTTGGAAGAAAGCCAATTCAGGTAGGTGGGTTCATCATTCTTACGATCTTGTTCTGTATTCTCGGTTTTGCTTACAAGAAGATCTCTGAGCACGGGAAGTTGGCAATTTACGTTCTTTGTCAATTCTTCCAGAACTTCGGTCCAAACACTACAACTTTCATTGTCCCAGGTGAGATTTTCCCCACCAGATACAGATCTACTGCCCATGGTTTGTCTGCTGCCTTGGGTAAGGTTGGTGCCATTGTTGCCCAGACCTGTATTGGTACCTTGATCAACCACGGCTGCAGTTCTCAAGACAACTGTTTCTTGCCCCATGTCATGGAGATCTTTGCTCTCTTCATGTTGCTTGGAGTCTTTTCTTCTTTGTTGATCCCAGAAACGAGAAGAATGACCTTGGAGGAGATTTGTGAGAAATATCACGGTGAAATTGACTCCACCAAGCTTGGTTCTGACCGGTACGTCACCCAACAGGCTGACTCATCCGACTCAGAGTTGAAGCACTAGATTCCTCTCCATTTCTTCTTATAGACATTTTCTAAGTATTGTACTTGTCGCTTGCATTAATAAAACTAATTTCATGAAAATTGTGACATTTAAAATTGTAGAATACCTAGGAATTCTTTAATATATTTTTTCTGGGTTTTTGAGGATCGTTGCTTGTCAAAACCCACACAGGGCACGACATTACAAATGGATCTTTCTTGGCGGCCGCCCAACGATCAAGAGATATTAATGCAAACGGAATGTAGATACAGATTATATTATATGGTTTCTCTATTTCAAGTTTACAATTCAAAGGCTTTACCGTTCCGATACGATGAACTGGTGAACCTTGGCGTAACCGAGGAGCACACGTAACTATATATGTTGCCGAAGGCTCACTTTTCCAATACTGCCACCACAGAATCGAGCACATTATCAAACACCCCAACCGTGGGACGATGCTCTGTACGATCCCAGTCTCCATCCTTGTACACTCCAGTCCGTAAAAGTATGGATTCCCAACCATTGGCGTTAGCCCCATGAATATCCGATGCAGGATTATCCCCCACCATATAAATCTTATCAAAGGGCAGCCCAACCGGTTCTTCGTCTAGGGGAGGCATAAAACCATGCGCTTTGTGGCCATGGAGGACCTTATTCCACTCAATCAATACGTAATGAGCGTAGTCGTACTGGATTTTAAAAGGCTTGCCCAAAATTGTCAGTGCTAGTGTTTCAGGATATGTGAGTCGATTCGTCTCAGCATAAAGGCGCTCTACCATCATACGAAAGGCACCTTGTCCAAATCTTGGTAAAGTATAGTCGTTAGCCCATAAGTAGTCGTTGTTGCTGAAGACGATGGGAATCGCGGGTTCTGTCTTGGAAGTATGAGGGGGCTCTCTCAAAGTTCCCATGACACCGCTTTTCGAATTGAGGAGGTCGCTCACAATTTGGATATCTGTCCCCATATCCCGTGGATCATTGAAAACAAGAACAACATCGAATTTTTTGGACAAATCAACATCCCGGGCATACTGGGCCAAGTCATTCTCAGTATACTGGTGATGTGGTGCCACCGCGGGATGTTGGCGGACGATATCCATGGGTATAACAACATCTTCGTAGCCGTAACTAAGGGCAGCATGGCGAGCCTTATCTTGTTTGCCACCGACGACCAAAACCCGGTGGAACTGTCTACTCTGTGCCCATGCTTTCATTGGAGTGTGGCTCTGAACAATTTGCAAGGGGGAGATATCCGTATTGAGCTTTTCTGAGAGAAACTCAACACGAGCTTCTTCAGAAACCCCTCCTCCGTTGGTGAGAAGGATGAACGGCACATTCTTCTTGTTTAGTAGATTAAGTGCCTCGTGGGCTCCCGGGATTGGCTTGTTGCCTCGGAGAAGAACCCCGTCAATATCAAATACGAATGCCTTTGATGATTGATTGGAGAGGGATCTGACCGATCTCCATGCCTTTGTTGTTTGCAATGTTCTGGCGCCGATTCCGGTGCAATATTTAAGCATATCGTGTTATTGACAAGATAAGAAGGGCATTGTTGTATCGCGCAAATACACACTACCCGAGATCTGACGCGGATTCCAGATTCGCTGCCCAAGTTTGATCTGAGAAGGAATGTATTCACACTACATGAGCGAAGCTTAAAAGTCATAGAATGAGCCGCTGTGTGTGGGGATTTGCAGTACGAAATTTTTTTCTGGCTTTTCACTTCTTGCCCTCACGTCTGTTTGCCCCACAAATGCTGTACCGTCACGTGTAGAAGAGTGATGCAAAACATTATTAAATAAGACATATATACATGACTAGAACAAAATTTGAAGCGAAGGAAGCAGTTACGTGAGCGAAGCAAGACTTTCTAAAACTCCGCTCATTTCCGTCACAGATTGACCTTCTTCCACTATCCAATCTTGGGTCAGTAAAGCAGATAATATTCCACATGCATAACCCGCAACGAGAAGCCCGGGGGGTCTAGACCCAAGGGCCTCTACTGCTGCAGGTGTCTTGGCCAACGTAGTTCTAATAATTCGTTGATCTGGACATGAAGCCCTTTCAACGATAGCCACGGGCAAGTCTGAAGCCCATTTTTTTTCTGTGATGAGGTGTGGAATCAAGTCCACAATTCTATGCAATGCCATCAAAAAGACAGTTGTCCTTGACTCAACAAATTCTGGTAAATTGGGCAAGGCACCCCGACGCCCGGTACCCGTACAAATGAGAACTTGATCAGCAACCTCTCGATGTGTAGCAGGAATATTCGAGTAGACAGGGGCCGCGAGTGCTGACGTTATACCGGGCAAAACCTTAGGGACGAACCCATGCGATCTGAAAAATAGATATTCCTCACCTCCACGACCGAAAATATATGGGTCCCCTTGTTTGAGACGAACCACTTTTTCGCCTTTTTGTAGTCCCTCAAGCCCCAAGGCGAGTAGCTCCTGCTGAGCCTTCTCAGCATTCCCAGGAAATTTCCGCGCAATAAATAATTTGGTTCTTTTGGTTGGGATTAAGTCTAAAACCTGCTGAGGCACGAGTTTGTCTGCTAAAATCAAATCAGCCGTGTGGATTTCTTGAAGTGCGCCAAGCGTAAGCATAGAGACGGACCCAGGTCCTGAGCCCACAAGCGAAATGGTACCCTTCTTGTCCCCATGCGGTAAATTGCCTTCAACAGGATTCGAAGCAGACCTATATTCTGCCGTTAACGTGTCCATTGTGACATGGGCAAGTTTTTCTAGAGGATAGTATTCAACAATCTGTGAAAGAAACCTAGCCCTCTGACCAGCCTTTTGCTCGAGAGTCATGCTGAATTCTTGCACTAAGGCATTTAGGTTCGACGTTGTGACTGCATCTTCATCGTCGCCGCCAATTTCAGCGATATCATGCTCTTGTAGTCTCTTTCGGAGTTCTCCTATCCTATCACATATCTGTCCCATATTTGTTGGTAGTTTCGAGACTACCTCCCTTTTTATTCTTGAAGCAAGCTTGCACCCTTTCCCAGAAGTGGTCACACCTATCTGAAAGTCGCCATTCGAATAGGTGGAGAGTAAGGTGAATGAGCATAGTTCAGGAGAGTCCGTGACATTGACCGGGATACGTAAGCGGCGACATAGGCTGGAGATTTCTCGTTTACTACCCGACTGATCTAGATTCAATGCGACAAAAACCTTATCCACGTAATTATCAATGTCATCACGGCCCAACGTCGTAAGTAGGTTTGCCGTGAAATCTTCGTCTAGCCACTTCACTTTTCCTGTTGATATGTGGTCTTGGAGGGAAACAGGAAATGTTTCGATCGGGGTTTTCTGGACTAGAATGGGACTGGCGCCAGAGGATAGAATGGAGTTGACTCTCAACGCTGCAATATTTGAATTCCCTCCCACCACAAGGTGCACCTCATCAGTACAGTTTAATGATACAAGCAAGTTCATTCTTTTGTATAGACTATTGTGACCAAAAAATAATGCTATGAGTTTTCATGAAGTAGTTTTCATGGAGTACGGCTAGATCAGGCAGCTAATAGCTGAATTGATTATCAAACGGCACGTGACTTGATGCATTTTCTGTTTGTATAATTATGTGCAATACCCATTGCTGGGGTCCATATTTTTTACAATCAGCTTACTTGAAATCAGAGTGATGAAAGGGTTTTTTTTTTTTTTTTGCTTAAAATGTGAAAAGGTGGTTTCCTGGGTTTTCAACTTCTGTTTTTTTGTTTTGCTTTTTTGGACATTGGCGGCGTTGGTGATGGCCATGGGCTGATGAGAAAGTCGAAAGAATAGTTAACTCGCGGTCAGGAGATTTCATCTGAGGCGACGCTTACTAGACCAAATTTTTATTGACCAATTCTGGCCTGCATAAAAAGAGTCATTTTAGATTTTCAGAGCAATGGCTTGAGGCGAGCGCAGACACTCCAGAGAAAATTAACCGCATACATGCACGCGATATCTGGAAGCGTTTTTCCAGACAGTTTTTCATTGTACAATCGATACACCACAACACCTACGTAAGATGGCTGCTAAAAGACATCTTGGGCTTGGCAAAGCTGCTGCTTCCAAGAAACAAAAGTCCTCAAGGGCAGATAACTCGGCCGATTCCTCGACGGTGACGCTTGAACAAGAAAACGAGCTCACGGTGGAATTGGGAGAAGAGGTGAATGCAAATGATGCAATGGCCCAGCTCAGGGCCTTGTGGAGAGACTTTGTCGAAACTCAAGACAGGAGCGAGCTTAAAGTTAACGGTATTATACATGAATGTGACCGTATTTTGAGAAAGTCACATGTGAGAGATGTGACTGCAAAAGGGGACGACACAACTGAAAGTGAGATTACTGGCGGAGCCGCGGAAACGGAGGCCGACAACAATCTGGTTCTTGAGTCCAGTGCTGATGCGACTAGTGATGAAGAGCAAATCGAGCTCACTGGTGATTTCTACGGCATATATGGCTTGGCGTTGTCATCCTTGGGCTTCTTCTATACGGAGGAGCACTCAAAAGTGGGTGACTTTTTCTCTGAGGCTAAGGAAAGAATCAGCGTGGGAAAGGGGAAATTCCCCGACTCTGTCTCGTTGCTTTTCGCCGAAGCTCGTGTTCTTATCAATGAGATCCCATTGATTTATATCAGCCCATTGACCGTGGAAAGCAAGATTAGCAAAGAGCATCGAGCCGTAGCACCTCTACTTGACAATTGTCTTGCTGTGTGGGAGAAAGCAGAGCAATCGTCAGAAGAAAAGAAGGACTATAGGTATTATAACTTGGAAAACTCTGACTTCTTGCAGGCGCTCGATGACTTGCTCGATATGGTCGACAATTTTGGCAGAGAATCTTTGGAAGGCAAGGACAGTGATGCCGAAGAGGATGATGATGACGAATTTGCTCTTGGACAAAAACACCCGTTATACTCTATTGTCAAGACGGACAAGTATAACATTTGGTGGCGTGAACACACTCAGAGATTTCTCCAGAACCTCAATGAAAAAATAAAACTGGAAAATATCTCCGAAAAAGACAGCCATGATGCAAACTTGGTCTTGCGCAGAGAATTATGTAAGAGACTTGGACAGTCTTTGTTAATGGAGGCAGAAGAGCCTTCGAATGTGTTCACCACTTTGACATACTACAGTAAAGACAAAGACAGCGTCAACGGGCTCACAAGAGAGGAAGCAAAAACAAGTGGCCAGGATTTACTTGCGAAGGCACTCGAGTACTTGAAGATGGCTCAAGACGAAGAAGAGCCTGATTCGTGGGCTGCTGTCGCTGAGGCAATGATTTCCTTAGGGAACATGCATGACTTGGATAGCGAAGAACAGGAGTCCCTCTACAAAGAGGCTGAGGAAATCTTAGTCAGGGCGAACAACGCTACTAATGGGAGGTACGAGAAGATTCTTGAAAACTTGACTCAAGTATAGGAAAGGTAGGGCCAATAAGAAGAAATTAGCAATAGATCGACGCATTGCCAAAGGATAGAAAAGTGATAATAAGGGATTAAATTGAGAATTTATGGAGAATCTATAAACTACTATAAACAATGACATCTTCATGACATTTTAAAAGTAGGTGGTGAGACTCAAACACGAGAGGCGATGGTGCTCTCGTTCTGTAACTTCATGGCGTTTCGCTCATGAGCATTATCCTTGCAAAACTGCAACCCAGAACACATGTGGTCCTCCAATAACCTATGCTTTGCGCAAAACTTTCCGTTACATTGTCCACAGTCGCCCACCATGCGGAGGGGGGTCGAGGAACAGCTCTTGAAAGAGCACTTGTTTTTCTTTGCTTTCTTTCTTGGAGCAACTGTCGCCTTCTCGACAGGGGATAACTGAGGTGATCCGAGCGGGGTGTCAGTGCCTTCACTCATAAGAATGACAAAAATACCGTCATCTGCCGGCAGAACATTAAGCTGATCTAGAGTCTTGTAGTACGGCGTAAGCTTGACTCCATTATAAATAAGCTTGAAGTCTGAGGGCAATTTAGCCGATTCCGGACACCCGACCTTTGCTGCGTTGCGCAAGTCTTCTACGGTGGAGTTGTGTGGAATAGTGACGGCGAAGGATACCTCTGTAGATAATCTGAATGTTACTCTCATTGCAAAAATTTCCTGATGTTCGCCAAATAACTGTGTATGTGTGACTTTGGGTTCTTATGATACGTGCGTAAGAGCGACAGTATTAGTAATATGACACTTTCTTGGCAAAATGCTCTCGTTGATAAAACAAACAGGGTGTAATGTTTGTATGAAGACTGAGAACTCAAGACAGACGAAATTTGAATTTGGAGTCAAATGTTGTGATATGGGGGTCAAAAATCTGTGTGATTGTGGCGATAATAGTGTGGCGAATTGTAGTAGGGAGACTCAATTTGTGAGCAAGTGGCAAAATCGGTGTAGTCAGATGAAAGCTTAACTGGAAATATGAAGGTATGGGGATCGGGCGCTAATTTACTGGTCGTATCAGTGATAAAATTATAAACGGTGGTAAAAGAAACGAGGAAGAAGTAGTAGCTACATTTCGGAAGTGGGGCGGTGGCACATGCGGCACCGTGAGGTAGTCTCAGTATCTTGAGTGATCGCACCAACGCAAAAAACGGGCGGTCACTGACCGATGCGCTCAAAAGAGCCAAATAAATGCAATTAATGGCAATTAATGGCAAATTATTGATGAAGTGTGAGGATTCTAGGTCCTATAATAGTAAAGGGAATCTCAATCTACGAGTATATATACACTTTCTCTCAAGATTGGGCTCACCCAAAAAAGATAGCGTGAGTCTGTGGGCTTATCTCTCGATCGTGACCGCGAAGCGACATTTCTGGTCATACGTCATTAACGTGCTCGACTCCGTTCGTTCCCGCTTCCCCACGCGCACGTGACGCCCGAGCAGTGTTTTCCTGAGAGTACGCGCGAAGTCTAGATTTCTACAGACTGCAGGGCGCCAAGCGTCCAAATCTCAAAATTCCGTAAACCCGGGGTTCAAACTTCACCTCAGGAACGAGCGAAATGTGACACCATACACAAATTCTGCTGTGACGCAACTCTCACCCGCAAACTTTAATAGAGTGAACGCCTCGTTAGGTGACAAATTCGTCTGAAATAATTTTGTAACTCCAAATATTTCTCAAAGTTGTAGAGAATAAGCTTTAAAAAGCAATAACCGAGGAGCAAGCTCGGTCGAAACCTTAAACTACACTATGCTTACTGAGCACATATTCGAGTGCCAAGAGGCTGGTTACGCACAAAATCTAAATTATCCTTCATTATTATACATCCTGTTTATTTTCCCAAAAGCCATAGCTCACAATTTCTTTGAGGCGCCAACCTCGAGGTCCGACACCTCAAAGGGGTCTGCCCTTCTTTCAGCGGAGTCGAAACTAATGTGGTCAACGGATCTGCCGATGTGTTGAGCGTCTCGGGCACCAATGTTATTGATTGGTCTCATGCTCAAAGAGCGGGGTTCGGCAGCTTTGAGCTTTAAGTTTGCAGGAATTGGCGTGCACAAGACAACTTGTAACAGAAGAAGCAAAGCAAGTACTTTCATCTCGAAGTATGTTGTGGTAGTTAAAGGTAGAAGAACCGGTCGGGATTTTCAGTAAACAAAGTCGTGAGAGCGCACCACGGGGGTTTTTTGATGTTGCGGGGTAAATTCAAAAGCGAATGTGTGCGAGTAGTGCAATAAGCAGAGAAGTCCAGCTTCAAAGTGATGAATGTGCAAAAGATCGAACGACGAGATGGAATTATTTTGCTAGATGGGAGACGGCGTATCTTCGCCCATTTATATGTTTGAAGTCAAATAAGCTTTATGCAAGTTTTTGCGTATTGGCGGCACGCTTCGCGTGCATACGTTTCAAAATGTCAAGGTACACGACTAAGCCACCTTCAAGGCGCGGGCATGCCTGTGAAACCGGAAGGTGCGGGTCGAATTTCCTTAAGCACGCCTTCTGTTTTGGAGCTGGTAGCATGATTGACATTAGAAAATCCATTTT
Source organism: Metschnikowia kunwiensis (assembly GCA_030583255.1). NCBI lineage: Eukaryota > Fungi > Ascomycota > Pichiomycetes > Serinales > Metschnikowiaceae > Metschnikowia > Metschnikowia kunwiensis. The sequence goes on from JAJMHQ010000023.1 coordinate 105,536, forward strand.
TAATTTCTTTAGGTCTCTCGGAATCCTTGCTGGGGGCTCGAAGTAAATTCTTTGCTGAGCTCTTCGTTTGTCTTTTATTGCACAACACGCGCCTTGTCCACAGCCTCTGTTGTTCACCCCATCTGGCGATTCGCGGCTCGTAACAAGATTGTATTTGAATCGCTGGTCGGATTAGCGCGCGCAGCCTTGGCGCAGGCAAGAATCCAGACCCGGGGCGATGCTCGTTAGGAGACCTTTTCTCTTCTTTCAGGCAGGTCTGCGAGCGCCCCAAAATGCAGAATTACCTTCTCCGGGCATACATCTAGCAAGGTGGGGCGCCATGCCCGAATCTGATCGGAGCAAATTACTTCTGAATGCTTGCCCGCTCACAAATATACTTCTTTGGGATACTGAGATAACGTGTGTAACTCTTATTTTCGCCCGCCGCAATTAAAGGCAATCATTTCCGTGCATGGTGGAGCAAGCTTTGCTCTCACAACATGGCCTGAACTACACTGAAACGAAGTGCGGACATTGCTTATTTTTCTTCATAAAGTATCATTAAACCAATATTGCTAAGTTCATCAACGCATGGATTTTGCTCAGTCTCGCGGGTCATTTTTAACCCGCTGGAGTATCCTTCGTTGCTCCCCAACTGCTCCTGTTGTTTCTAAGCGTGGGTCTTGCAATATCTCGTTTTGCAATTCAACCAAGTCCTTCCTCCGTCACGTTCTGTGGACGTATTTCACTTAAATCTTTCAAGTAAGATGGAGATTTCCAGAGTTGGCCACAGCTTCTCCTCACGATGTTCTTCCTATCGTGCGTAGGTATTTGTATATGTCTTTTCCTGATGTTGCGGAGAAGCGTGTGTGACATTAGCTTTGCTATCGGTACATCTACATACGATTTGTGTCTTTAAAAAAAAATAACATCTAGCCGATTAAGTTCAATTGTAGAACTTTTATGCTTCCGTGAAGGTTCTTTCAATCGGCAGCTAGGAATATGTTAGCAATGTATCTGTCTGTCAGTCTTTGCGGTGGAGGGAGCAGATTTAAAGTCCCGCTATGACTAGTGCTACAGCGCCGTCGTCTGAGTTGCACTTTTTAAACATCACACCGTGCTGCAATATCCATAAGGTTGGGGGTCTTGTTTTTAGGATCAAATTTTATTACAAAAATCTAAATGTTGGATCTGACGGATTTCGTGAGAGTTAGGAATTCAATCACAATTTAAGTTCCGCGTCTGTGTTAGTGAGGGATTTGCGCAACCGAACTTGTGAAATGTCTTGGTCGTTTTCGCGGCTAGAATGCTCGACACTTTCGGCTGTTCCCTTGGGCCGATTCTCTGTAGCACCTTCGCTACCAGAGTCCCTATCAGAGTCACCGCTAGAGTCTGGATTGTCTGGGGTGTGCGAGAAAATAGGGATATCCGCTAAATTGGAGAGCGAAAAGGATGACACTCCAGACTTCATGCCATTCGAATCTTCACAAGATTGATATTCATAATCTCCGCTTTCATGGTCTTGATTGTACCTTTGGTAGAACTTACTGTAGTCGTCAAACATCAGGGGCCCATATCTTTCACAAAATTCTGTTACTTGGATCGCTAACTTTTCTCTGGTCTTCTTCAAATTTTCAATTTGAATTTTATCGTTGCGCTGCAGAAGGAGCGAATATAACAAGGGCTGTAAGGACGTGAAGTAGTCATAACCAATTTCGCCTGTACGAAGTGATGAATACGTAATCAACACGTTCAACAAATAACAAAGCAAAAACACTACCCACCCCGAGGTCTTACCCACCCAACCGTTTTGCATGAAATAGTAAGTTGCAATAAGGGCCCAGAAAATGTAAAGCATAGGAGCCAACCCAAGCGCAACAAGAATTTTCCAAGAAGCAATTACGTCGTCTCCTTTAATCTTGACCACTGAATGTGTCAACGCTTCTTTCGCCTTTTTCTTAGATATCCGACTTGATACAAGGAAAACAGGCGAGAACATCACGATTCCTGGTAACGAAAGACACATGGCCACAATACATTTGCTCAATCTGTTGGCAAATGTGGCAAACACAGATAAACGATTGAGCCTCGTCAAAGACTCTACCTGGTGATCGTGCAACCCAAGCAGCATAAGCTTTTTGTTGTAATTTGCCACAGCTTCCTTCAAATTTTGCACGTCGGGTTGGTCTGCGTATTTCTCGTATCCCTTAATGAGTCTCCGATTCATTTCCACTTTCATGGCCAACGGGGTTGTGTCTCTGTTTGTTGGAGCATATAAACGACGAGCAGCTTGGATAGTCATGAGCGTGTCGATGTCTTTGCAATTGACCGTCACTTCCTGAAGACGCAAAGTTATTGTTTCAAGAAAATCATTGACTACACTTCTGGCGTCCTTTTCGTATTCTGCGCTCTCCTTTTTAGTGACCAATATTGGCTTCCCATATTCAATCACCACACTAGAGCGGAATTTATTGGCGTGGAAATAGTTGAGGCCCACGGGAACAATACTCACCGTTGCATTTGGATCTTCGGATTGCGCTACTGCGCCCAATGCCATAAGAGCTACGCCGGGCTTCAATGGCAAAAGCGTGGGCCGGTCATGCAGCCCTCCTTCCGGAAAGATACCTACAGCTTTCTCTTTATGAAGATGGTCAAACACGCTTTGAAACGTTCTTTGGTTATCGATATGTGGGGCCAAAACGTAGGGACACCCATTTTTCAACGCATCAATGATTCTGTTATCCTTCTCTGTGGGGTTGTCAAATCTAACCTGAAATGGCTTTTGAAGTACGATTTTTGTGTCGGATTCGATAGATTTGATTTTAGCGTTCCCCAAATAACTATGAATTCCAATTATGCCCTTTACCTGCGCTGTTTGCGTGAACTTGGTGCCCTCTCCGAGCACAACCAAATTGTCATTTTCGGGGCCAAACTTCTCCACCTTGATTGTACCTTCATACAGCTTGGTCAAATCCTGTGCACGTTCTACGGGAATTGCACTACATAGTAATGCAATAGTACCAACGTTCCAAGTTCTGTAAGTTTTTGCTGCAGTCAATAACGAGATCCTGCGGCCAGATTCCTTACGGCTGGTCATCATCAAGACTAGAGGATCGACGAATAAGTTGTGATGAGGGGCACACACAAAGATGACTGCGCCTTTTTGGGGGATATTGAAGGTGCCTCGAGAGCGTACTTCACGGAAAAACGTATGAATCACGGCATCGAAGAAGCATAATACTATATCGTATATGATCAGGAGCACGATCTCGCCCAATTCTTCCGCAATTCCCATAACGAAAACTGTTTTACGCAATTTACACAAAGGGTAATTCGGGATTTTTGAGGGAATCTTAAATTTGGGCGAAAGGACGGGTTTTTAAGTGGACGAGCGGGGATGTGGGGCACTTAATATTGTTCATCGCTTATCATATATCACGTGATGTTGTTCGTATAAATCTGAGGAGAATTGCTTCACTGCAGAGGATGCCAAGCAAAATTCTACGCGAAAAGCTACCGCTCTGAACTTACTTATTCTGAGGTCTTTTGGTTGGAGATCTAGAGTTTTCACAAAGTAAAAAATAGTATACACTTAAAAAGTGCAATTTCAGTAAATATTCATAAACTTTTTTAGAGGCTGACTGATTGTGGGGGAAGATTTACCGATAACAGTGTTTCGAGGCAGAGGGATCTCAATTCATGGTGGATTTGACGGATCAACCTTATGTGCCATGGACCAAATACTTATTTCCCAAATTACACTCTGAAAGTCATCCATCTTTGACTGCTATGAAATTGTAGCTGCAGTGGTTTGGGTCGGGTATAATCATTAAGTCAAGGGAACAAAAAACTCAAAGGGTCTTTGATACCTAAGTAGTCAAAATCACCAGCTCGAGAAGATAGGACTGGGCTTAAGAAGCACAAAAAGTGAGCTAGCTTTGGTGTTGACAGCTTTGCGCGTCGTTACACCATGTATTCCTTTTTCGCTGAGATTAGATTATCTTTAGTCTTCGCCAGCAGGGACCTCGTCTCTTAAGATTTTAATCAACTTCAATCTAATCTCAGTCTTTTCGTCACCTCGAAGCGAGTCCTGAATAAAATAAACATCAGTATCGAGCTGAATCATTTGCAATGCGCCCCTCAACACGCCGCAGTATAATTGTGAGTACCACAATTCCTTTTGTATTTTTGGATCCAGTGTAAGGGGAAGCTCAACAAATTCTGCCAACGGATTTTCATGAAGAATGATAGAAAAGCTCTTGCCGTCCTGAGAGAAGTTTTCGACAGACGGTGTGATGTTAAGAAACATTTTGAATCCCACCTTACTTATCATGTCCGCTGTTTCACGAAAAGACGAGCACCGCTGAGCACCTGTCTTCGCAAGAAACTCCTCAATGAGCCTCACGCCTATGTTGTATCCCATTTTGTCCAATTGCTGATTAACTTCAGGGTAGTCGCGGTTGAAATCACGGCACATTTGTGCCACCACAGATCCATAGGTGAGAGTCAAAAGCTCAGTATTCTGTAAATTAGTAACAGGGTCCGTTTATTTCATTGAAATGGATACATGAATTAAACATACAATTTTTTCGACACTATTGTCCCATACATCATCTCCATTAGATCTTGATCTCGACATTCTCCCGGTTGATGTTTCTTAGCCAGTTGAATTCTGTTGAGATTCACATGAATAACTCTGGAGAATCCTCAGTCACGTGACAATGGTGGTAAACAGTTTGATAATCATTCTTTGAAATTTATAAAGGTCGTCAGAATTGGAGGAGGGGATAGCCCAACATCGAAATATCAGTTTCTTTCTATTACTATTACTACTTGCATCATTACTTTAGAGTAACCGAAAGTGGAGCAGGCTGGCATTGGTCACGTGTTTTTGTTTCTTTTTCAATCGTCAGAATAAGCCAGCTTTAAAGAAGTTTAGAGTGTAACTTTGGAATGAGGCGGTAGCTGGACTCTTTAGGAATAACTTTCCGGCATCTATATTGTGAATTCAACTCTTTCCTATTTTTACGAGCTGGATGAACAGTTTCCGATGATGCGCGGTTTTCAAAACAGTGGCTACGATAAACTAAATAACATTCAGGTTTCAAAAGAGCAGTTAAATTTCGAAAATTGATATACATCTTACCCAGTAATGGCAATCACAGAAGATGACATTACCTCACTATTTCTTGAAATTTAGGAAAAGAAAAGCGAAACCGCATGTTTCTCCCTTGGTTGCAATACCCTTCTGTTAGTAATCGCGAGTGGGTTCCAGACACCCCGCGGCAACATTAAAAGAGTTAGCTAATCAAGCGTCCGTAAGAGCATTTAAGGTAACACAACTGAGACGAGCCTTTAAGTTTAAAGTAAGTTTTTCAGCAAACAAATAAAGTCTTTCTCAAGTTGTTTGCGCTCTCACTACAATATTGCGCTATATTCATGGAATTCCATCTAGGAAAAGAAAGGTGACGCGGTCTAACGGCATACAGCGAAAGAAAAAGCTCGTGACCGCGCAAGTGGACCGATGCTCGCATAATCAGATTCCAGTGAGAGTACACTGAACGCGCGAAGAGCATTTGAAGAAGACGTGGGCTTTAAAAAGAGAGCATCTAACTTGCGGCAGTTTCGAGTGTCCTTAGTGTTCGACCTTACATAAGGGTATAATCTTAGTCCCTGCTTTTGCTTCAAGAACTACACGCCGAAGCGTTATAAGAATCTCGACTCGGAGATAGTTGCCTACGTTCCGTGCCGAGAATCCGCATTTTGGCGCAACTACAGAAAAACACTTTACAGAGGAAGCATCTCGTCTCTTAGCAAACATCTTCTTAATTCTCGAGGTTCTCGAAGGAAAATAATTAGAGCATTAGAGCCCTGAAGATATTCCGCTAGTTTCTCACCAACAAAGTTCGATATTTAGACGTGCAATCACTTATTCCACAAAACAGATCTCAACGCAGCGGGCTCAGAACTTGTACAAGCAAACAAAACCCGCCCAATCCCTTCTTTTCACCCTTGAGCAACTCTTATCATTTTAAAAAAGAGGGAAATCTTGGATCTTTGTACGAAGTTCACGAGATCCTAACTCAAAGACTCCATCCGGCCACCACTAGCGCAACCATTAGCATCACATTTCCACCATGTTGGCACCTCCACAAAACTTCTCGTCGATGCTCTCGTCGCCTATTGAGCCCGTAAGTCTTGCGATAAAACAAACGGAGCTAATCCCGGGAGTTCCTGATGCTGTTTTGGCGGTTTTTTCACCCGTCATCGCGTATTGGACGTACGCCACTTTCTTCCACATTATTGACGTTTACGAACTAGCGGAGAAGTATCGCATCCACCCCAGCGAAGAGGAAGAAGCACGAAATAAAGCATCTCTTGGCGATGTTCTCTTTGACGTGGTCGTCCAGCACATAGTCCAGACCATTTTCGCGTATGGCGTGTCTCGTTTTGATGAGCACCCGACCACGGGGCACGAACTCCACAGCATGTGGCATTTAAAGCACAACGTTCTTCCTAGCTTTGTTCCAGACTCTCTTATATGGTTTGGGTACATGTATGGCTGGTCGTTGCTCAGGTTGTTGATTGCCGTGTGCCTTATTGACACCTGGCAATACTGGCTCCATCGCACCATGCACACGAATAAAACCTTGTACCGCAGATTCCACTCGAGGCATCATCGGTTGTACGTGCCATACTCATATGGCGCTCTTTACAACGATCCCGTTGAAGGCTTCTTGCTCGATACAGTAGGAACAGGCATAGCTGGCATAATCACGGGACTTAGTCACAGAGAGGCATCGGTACTCTACACCTTTGCTACAATGAAGACCGTGGACGACCACTGTGGGTATAGGTTTCCGTTAGACCCTTTCCAGTTTTTGTTTCCTAATAACGCGTTGTACCATGATATTCACCACCAGAACTGGGGGTTCCGCTCGAATTATTCGCAACCTTTCTTTACATTCTGGGACAAGTTTACGGATACGCAGTACAAGTTTGTCAACGAGTACAAAGATATGCAGAAGCAGATCACTTTGAAGAAGTACAAGGAGTTTTTGGAGAGAAGAAAACAAAGTAAAATGGGTAAGGATATGGCCACTACTGACAGCAACGCTAGCGACTCGCTTGACTCACTGCCAGAGAGCAAAAAGAAGACTCAATGATCGCGAAATTGACCTTTTTGTATGTTCTAAAAGCGAAACCGAAATTCAACGAGTCTATTCTTCATCAGAATTTCAGAACAAATTTGGCTCCCTGTGTTCGAATAATAAATGCTGCGCAGCCGGCAAGACTCGCATGGAGCTGGGGGTACGTCGGGAAACAAGAGCAGGGAGCTTACCCCGGCTCACAAGAATCATATATCAACATCTTTTTCCTGAAAGCAACCCAGGTCCCTAATATGTGTTCAAATCCTGGTCGCTCAAGGGAACAGTTTTAATAATGCTAGTTAAATTTTCAATGATGTCACTAATTCAAAATTGTCTAGTCAGCGCTCGTACGCTATCGCGTTATCTCATCCCGATTCCGGCCCGAAACCGCTCACGGATAGCTCCCCGCGTACACTTTACGTACGTGCTCCGTCAAACATATAAAAGCCCGTATTTCTTTACGTATTTCTAAGATTTTATCTCCGTATTCGATAAATCATATCACTGAGAAAACCAAATCCTTACGAACGTGATAACTAGAAAGAAGATGTCCGCGTACTCTGAACAAGCCTTCGACTCGTCTCACTACAGCTCCGCGAGACCCACTTACCCCGACCAGTTCTACCAAACTTTGATAGATTATCACAAGGAGAATGAAGGTAATGTTACATCTTTGGCAATGGATGTAGGCACCGGCCCTGGGTTTGTGGCTTTTCAATTAATCAAGTACTTTGATCATGTGATTGGAACTGACGTGTCACCCACTATGATCGAGGAATGTAATACTCGCCGTGAAAAGATACCGGATAAGAAGAAAATAGAATTCCACACAGCACCTGCAGAGCAATCCCCTGAATCAGTGAAGGAACTGTCTGTAGATGTCATTACCGCTGCGGAAGCGTGTCACTGGATGGATCACCCCAAGTTCTTTGCGGAGTGTGCACGAATCTTAAAGCGCGGGGGAACCTTGGCCTACTGGTTTTACTTGGAGCCCGTGTTTGTGAACAGCCCTGAAGCCACAGAGATACACAGAAAATACAATTGGGACTCTTCTGTAGAGACCGAAAACTCAGAATTCGAGAAGTATTTTGGGCCCTTTTTCGAGCAGCCGGGGCACGATTTGTACGGGGATGCCATGTCTAAGGTGAGCCCCCCACACGAATTATTCAGTCACGTGACCAGACACCAGTATCATCCCGATAAACAAGACCGTACCCATACGACTCTCTTCATTGAAACGAAGCTCACCTTGAAAAAGTACCGCGACTTAGCTCGTAGCTGGAGCGGGTACCATAACTGGAAGAAGAAGTATCCCGACAGGCCCGACGCAGCTGATCAGTTAGTAGCTGAAGTTAAAGAGGCCTTGGGAGTTGATGAAGATACACCCGTTGACATCATCTTCCCTACTGTCTACACGTTTGCGCGAAAGAAGTAGATGTGGGGTTTGAACGTGAACTGGCGGTTTTACTTCTAATCGCTATTTCCTGTGATTCTGATTTTCGTTAGCTACAATATCGCAATGTAATAAACTTGATTTCACACAGTGAAACTTTATTTAGGCTGGTCAGACGACGAGCCTTTGTAGAACATTTGTAGAACATTCTGGATGACGAGGTCAACCGTCATAAAATTGATGGGTTTAGTCAAAAACTAGTCAATGAGGAGATCCGTGCATCTTTTTTAAAGGATCATTGTCGAGTAAAGACGCAGAACAGATGCTGACATGCGGTCGTGCATGTAGTCAGATGTGCGCACATGTTAGTAAAAATTACTAACTGCACCTGAGCAGGTGTTACAATCCATGACCAGTTCTTTATAATGTGGGACTAAATACGAGATTGACGTTAATGTTCGATTTTTCCTGATTCGCATCGCATTTATCCAGGCTATAAGTAATGCACATTTTCGCGTCTTCCCTCGGTTTTTTAATTTTTCTTATCACACTCAAATTAGTACAAGCGAAACACATGTCATCCTTAAGAACTATCAAAACTATCTTGCCCGGTATCGAGCAAGCTGAAGGCGTTGGTGCCACAGTCAGAAGATCGATTGGAAATATGAAGATGAGAAACTTCAGCCCTTTCCTTCTTTTTGACCATTTCTCCTCCAATGGTGTGGGTGGCTTTCCAGAACATCCTCACTTGGGCCAAGAAACCATAACATTGATGACCAAAGGTGCTTTTGCACATGAAGATTTTACAGGATCCAAAGGTGTTTTGAGAGAAGGTGACTTGCAATTCATGACGGCAGGGAGAGGAACAGTGCATAGTGAAATGCCCGTGATTCACCCAGACGGATCCCCAAATGTGGGCTTACAGTTGTGGGTAGACTTACCTGAGGAATTGAAGGAGGTGGAACCAAGATACAGAGATCTCAAGACATGGGAGGTTCCCGTCGCCGAGCTGCAGGATGGAAAAGTGAAGGTTCGTGTGATTTCCGGAAAGAGTTACGGAGTGGAACTGCCCAAGGAGTTGGCTTACACACCAGTGCAATACTATCACTATGTTATGAAGCCGGGGGCTCATTTCACCCAGGAGGTGCCAAGGGATTTCAACTTTTTCTTATACGTAATGAGCGGCAAGAACTTGGTTTTGCAGGAGAAGACGAAGGTGTCCCAATTCGACAATGTCTTTTTCAACCCAGACGGAACCGAAGTTGTTGGTGAATATCCCGCAACAGAAAAGGGAGATATCGAGTTTGTGCTTATTGGTGGAAAGATTTTGGACCAAAAGGTTGTTCAGCACGGCCCATTCGTGGCAACAAACAGAGAGAGAATCCAACAGGCGTTCTTGGACTATCAAATGGCGAGAAACGGATTCGAGAGATTGCGCACTTGGAAAACATTGATCTCTGCTGGGGTGACAGACGAAATGGTTGATGGAGAATTGGGTGGGTCTCTTGAAGCCCGAGAGAAGGAGAGAAAGAAACACATCGCTACTTGGAAAGAGGGTGTCGTTGAGGCCTGATTTGATTCTCGTTATATATTTTGGTTCATAGTCAATATTTTTTCATGCATATTAAATAGTAACATGTAGACCTGTTTCGCAAGCGAGCAGTCTCTGCCGACCAAATTGAAATGTGAACCTTCTGGGCTGCTATCGTTACAAAATGGACACTACAAGTTCTCTCGTTTTGTTAGCGAGTACATGAGTCGTATCTCATCCCCACACGAGACAATGACCTTAATTCTCATAGAGAATAATACAAAACTGCTACCTCAAAATATATGCGTCCTGCAAACCTAAATGCTCTTAAGCGTAGCGTCTGAAAAGAGTTGAAACCCTAAAAATGTCTTAACATTACTGTGGCTAAATGATACTCAAGCGCGGCTTGTCCCCGCTCCAAGCTATGAATGGCTCTTCTATTGTTTGGAACTTTAGTTGCATTCTAGGAATGAATAGCATAAAATCTTTTTACTTGTTTCTTCACTATAAAAGGAGCTTTGCTTGCACGCATTTAGGGTTCATCTCAGGTCACTTATTACAATGAACGTCTATTTAATGTACCTTGCCTTTGCGTGCGCAGTAGTTGCTGTCACTTGGCCACCGAAGAGAATACGAAAATCGGCTCTCGAGCCTCACCCTAGATACGAGAGAATTTTATGCTAAAGGCGAACCTATTCATGTTTTGAAACCCAGGAGAAAGGGGCAGCTTGTGCAAGTGGCCAACTGGTCATAAATATTTTAATAGAATAGAATTGATAAAAAACTTCACTAGTCTTTTTGCAAAGCCAGAAAAACTGCCAATGCGTTAAGAATTCACTATTGCCAAAGTGCGTCTTACTAATCTCACCAATGAAGAGATATTGAACCTTTTCAGAAACAAATTACATTCATGGCAGAAGCGTAGTTGATAATAACCTTCCCAATTAGAACTGACTACCTCATTACAAAAGTATGTCATTTTTTTTAAAAAATCTGATACCTGAGTGATGCTTATTTGGGGGTTGAAAGCCGGAGAAGGCAAAAAACCCCAGCATCACAAAATATTTGAGAACCAATTCAGTAATCCGTAGGACACCTTACCAAGCTCTCCAGCTTTTCCATCTAACACACTGACCTGTAGCTAATATTTGGCTATAGGCATGACACTTTTCCCTACTTCAAAGAAAGGATATTTTTGTGAGTAGACATGCAAAGATATCAAGTAGTAACAGAGCTGGCTTATGCGAAGTTGAGTTGGCCTATTAGGAGAGCGTTGTTTGTCGGGGCCACAATTCTTAAAGAATACAAACCCAACAATACTTTTCGATGGAATTTTAGAATGAAGAAGTATTTTTTGACAGAAGGCAATGTTTTTGCCAAATGCACTAACAAGGAAATTCGGGATTTCATGTAATTAAATGATAGGTAGAGAATATATCATCATTCAAGAATCTTTTTCCGACTTTTCGTGTTGAGAAAGATGTCGTTCGGCTTTCGGTATTTCGTTGCAATTACAATAATCATACATCTAACCATAAAGGCACAGGTGAAGATTCCAACGAGATGTCTGTGAATCTATATACGTCCGTAAGAAAATCCTGTAGTGTTTTACAATATCTACATGACTTCATACTATTGATCTGGAAAGAAAAATGAGTATCGAAATAGGGTACCACTCCATAACTGCTCAGAAGCAATTCTAATAATAAGGATACCTAGCATTTTTCCGAGTTTCTGGCTTGCGTCGCAAATTGTTGAGCACGAAATATTGTTACTTCACAGAGACGTCTAAATAACCCTACCTCAATGTTCGTCTATCCTTAAATATGGTTATTTCGCAATCCTGTTAAAACATGACACTATAAGTATGAACCACATTTGGAAAAGGCGTTTAAATTCCGCAGCACGAATTCGCTAAACGCTGCATGGACATAGTCTTAGTCTTTTAGTTTAACTCCGCATAAAGCTCTCAATTAGTGCTGCTTGCACACTTTTGGGGTAATCTAATTCCAGCTTGGGCTCGTGAATTCTCTATTAGTCACATTCGCCGATTCAATCAATTCGTCACATTGTCTTTGGGGTCCTCAAACTGCAGAGGTACCTTTTCTTTCGTTGGCTCAGCCAACTTCCTACCTAATCGGTAAACATTCTTCACTTTTGTGCATGCGTGTAAAGAAACATTCCATAATGTTTCCTAAGTCAACATACTACTACATGAAAAGAACTATAAGGGTGGTTCATCTCATGTTCTAATTATAATTAGAAGGTAAGGAATACCCATACTATCTGAAGTAATCAACTTCTTGTAGGCGACAATCTGTGAAACTGTATTGCTTCTCAGCCAGAGATGATGTTAACAGTTTCAGTAGAAGTATTGCCGAATCTGGGTGGCCCCAAGACCGCGTACACTTTCGTGATCATGCCTTCATTGTCTGCGTGAATAGAAGCCTCCAATGTGTATCATCCGTCAAAACTCCGCCTCACGAAGCCCCATTGTCTCAGAAAGCGAAGTGACTACTTCTCCAAAATCCTAGCACACTCAACGTGAAGTTTGTGCATAGCTTCTGATGACTCCACTAACATCTATTGAGTATAAATAGAGGACATCTCGTCTCTCAAATATAGGTCATCTCATCAATTACACCTGACAAGCAAAACAACAAAGCCGCACAATCCAGTATGAACTTCACGCACCTCACTACCTTATTTCTAGGTGCTCTCATCTTTACTGTCTCAGCTAGTAGCAGTTCGAGCTTGGACGAGATAAATCTGACTACTTCGAGGGATATTGCACGGGCTCAGTCCATTTTAACCGAGGCAAACGAGAAAATCTTTGACGAGAATCGTGAGCAAATCATTGCAGTTGTGCAAGAGCATTCTGCAAAAGTATTGGGTCTTTTGGTGGAGGTGCCTCACTTCTTTGACATTGACTTGAATGAGATCCTCAAACATCAGGGCATTGTTATGAACAGCACTCTCTCAAAACGGGATTTCAACTTTCAAAAACGAAGCTTCTGGTCCTTCTTGCAAGATGTCATTAATTCCACTTTGTTAGCCGTGGGTGCCATCGCAACAGTGCTCTCAAAGTCCATACCAGATCTTGCAGCTGTTGCAAATGCCGCATATGCAATTCATAACTACATCAATAATTGATCAATTCATAACTACATCAATAATTAATCAATTTATGAAAAAGAATAAAGGCTCTGGAATAGATAGGATGTAAAAGAAGTAAGAATGAAAATGAAAAAAAGCTACTGATAGTCAATAGATTGAATGCAATACAACTCGCGTTGACCTGTATTATATATCAATTCACTAAGGAATCTACATTATGTGAGGCCATCAACTATCAAGACGGTATATGTCATTTGCCTCGCGCATGGTTTCAAGAATTGGCAAACGAGGTTGCCCTTGAGCTCTCTGCAAGTGATAAGGACAATGGCAAACATTTTATAGATAGCGCAATCCACTCGGAGTTTCAGAAAATGATTGACTGTTCTGAAGGTTTTAGGAAAATTACCCAAGTGTGCAAAGACAATGAAATCCTAAATTATCTCAGTTCATCTCCACCCTTGGACCTGCGACGCGCGCGCTACTATTTTCATCAACCACTTCTGGTTCCTAAAACACGCAAGGAAGACTCATGACAATGGATATTGCTAAGGAACACGTCGAATATATCTCCGCTTCTCTTGAAAGTCACGTAGTCACGTACCACACGGCGGCACGTGATTTGGAAATACACGTATCCAAGTCCAAAAGCGTGCTTCTGAGCTACTATCTCGCAAATAAGACGCGCGTCACAGCATCATTTGTTGCCACTGGTACACGCAAGGGAAACCATGTGGTACGTGTCTTCGATGATGAGGCTGATCTTACAGAAAACTGCAGTGATTTCTTTGATACTGTTAAAACCGTCCACGTGTATTGCTTGCTGCTGACTGGCCATTCGTTTTCGCCCGTTGATATTGCCATAGAGGAACGAAAACACCAGACGGATCTTTCTAAGTTGGCGAGTTGTTATAGTTTAGGACTTTTGGAGGGTCCGGGACTTAGGAGAGCACATCCTGTGGTTGAAAGGGCCCCCACTTCACTGGCCCCACTAGCGAAGGCACAACCAACATCCACAGCTCCAGTTCCTACGACGAAGCCAGAAACTACTGCGAAGAAAGATGAGAAGAAGGAGAAACCAAAATTGGTATATCAGTCGCGGAAGCAGCAGCAACAAACGCCAGTGATCTCCAATTATGTTTCTCGAAAGAGTGAAAAATCCAACACTGGTGGAACTGCCCATAAAAGGCCATCTCTGGAAAAGCCACTGTACGAGTATAAATCGCGGAAGGTAGATATGCTGCAACCAAGGGAGAGAGTTGTGGCGTCCAATTTGGACCACGACGAAGTTGAAGATGAGCCCATGGAACCGGCGCCGGTAAAGGCCTCAGTGACTGAATCTGAACTTAACAATATGTTCCTTGACGATTTTACGGACGACGATGAAAAAGATAGTGGGAACCAAGATATGGAGGTTGACCAGCCGATTGTTGTGGAGCACGAGAAAGAACAGGATGAAGAGAATCATCAGGGGGAGGATCACATGGACGTCACACAAGCCCCACTGCTACCAACGGACGATATCTGGAAATCGATGTCTAAGACTTCTCAGACACAGGAAACACTCTCAGCGAAGGCAAGTCCTGCCCCTGAGACTACAGTGGACGATGACGGGTATTTTACACTGTACAAGCAAAATGAAGCAAAGCCAGTACCTGAGAGAAGAGAGCCATCGAAAGAGCCGTCGAAACTTGCCAAACCAAGCAAGAAATCGGACGGAAAGAAAAAGCAGACCTCGGTGATGAACTTTTTCCAAAAGAGGTGAATTGCGTAAATTGTCACATGAGGGAATATTCTGTCAGCCAGGACCAAGCTGAAGAGAATGTTTCCCAGTGGCCTTGGGTCCGGGCGCTGCAATTTTGCAGACGACAAACACATGCGCTGGACATGCGGAATACGTACGATACTAAGAAGAAAGCCTGAAAGCCAAATGCTTCAGTATAAATGCGTTATGGAAGATTGCTTTCTCCTTGAAATTCCAATATACCCACTGTTAAAAATTCGAATTTGTGCATTATTTATGGCACGGCTGTCTCATGGCCCCTACCTGGTCTCATACATGCAGTTTGTTGTGCACAGGACACCCAAGTTCTCCACGAATGCTTTATGTCAAACTCGTTTAGGCACAATAGGATCTGGGAATGTTCATTACTAAATAATCAAAACAAAGCGTTGCCAAGGGGGATTTTTTTCCTTCTTTACTGAAAGCAGTAAAAACCCTGGAGAATATGGTGCGAAACAATGCAGAGTCTTACCACCTTGGGTGGCTTACATATTGCGACATGCATATAAGCATTCGATCTCAACTTCATGCCCCGATTCGGAAAAAGGTGCATTTGCAAAGTACTGCTTCTTTCAGTAATTAATCTTTTTGGCCCCATGGTACGGTCCGATACTTCGGGGTATAAAACTTAGGCACATAGCTCAGAAGAGACGATGACCCTTTGATTTCCCCCACCCGACCTATATCCCTCATTTGGTATACTTTTTCGTTTTAATACCCTTCACTCGTTTTACCTATAATAAACATCTAAAGATGAAGCTCTCGCAAACTGCAGTTTTGGCAATGGCTGCTTCAGCCGTTGTGATTGAGGCGGCCCCAGCTCCAATAGCTGCGAAAGAGAAGGTGACCGCCATCACTAAAAGAGACGACTTGGAGAAGGCTTTAGCCCAGTTTGTTGAATTGCAAAATATGAGAGCCAAACGTGATGAGATTTCCACAGAGTTGTCGGCGAGAGAGTATGCAATTGTTACTGAGGTGTTGACCGCCATCAAAGATACCGACCTTGCACCTGTCGTACTCAAGTTTTTCGTGAAGAACAGCACTTTGAGTAACATTGCCTCTGAGGGGGTCGTGATGATTGTGAAGTCAGGAAAGCTTTCAGCAGAGACTTTATTGTCTTTGTTGGTGCAGTCAGGGTTGATCACATCGGTGCTCAACGATGTCCTTGGCGACTGTGAGGTTTATGCCAGCATAATCTCCATCGCAGAAAGTCTAATAAAGAAAATCCTAAAGAGAGAAGTCATTCCTGAGGGCAATGACTATATTTCTCCTGAGGAAGGAATGGAGTTGCTTCGGCGCGATGGGTTGATCACCCCCTCTGTGTTTGATGACGTTGACATCCGGTCTTTGGAGACACGTAGTGTGGACGACGTGATCATCAATATTTTAGAGAGTTTGGCGGAATCTGGGTTGGCTAGTCAAGTCGTGGAAACCGTGCTCACCGACTCCACCTTCCTCTCCTTTGGGGCTAAGTTGATCGAAACACTTTATGCCGACGGTCTCATTTCCCTCGGCTCTCTTGTGTCTGCCGTCGAACAATCCGGTCTCTTGTCTCAGCTTTTAAAGACCTTGTTGAACTTCAGCACCTTGGAGAAAATTGCAAGCACAGCAATTGCTGCTGCCACAGGAAAGTGTTCTGCGAACACCACCTCTGCAACCTCTTCTTCCTCTTCTTCCTCATCGTCCTACGGATCCTTGTTGTCTTCTTTCCTTGGTGGGTCTGGCTCCAACTCCACTACGAAAGCCACGGCTACTTCTACACTGGCTACGTCCACGTCCACATCGAAGTCCTCTTCCCTCCTTGGAGTTGCTTCTTCTCTCCTCGGTGGTTCCAGCATTTTGTCTGGTGTGTCCGGCCTTTTAGACAACTTCTTCGGCGATGGCAAGAGCAAAACCACAGCAACTACCACAGCAACCACAGCAGCAGAAGCAACGCCTGCTTCCGTAGCCAACTATGCGTGCTCCACGCTGTCGCTGTCGCTGTCTCTCTGGAAGAA
The DNA here is from genome assembly GCA_030583255.1 of Metschnikowia kunwiensis. NCBI lineage: Eukaryota > Fungi > Ascomycota > Pichiomycetes > Serinales > Metschnikowiaceae > Metschnikowia > Metschnikowia kunwiensis. The sequence continues at coordinate 122,484 of JAJMHQ010000023.1, forward strand.
GAGGAGGTTGTATTAGTGAAGAACTATGATGGCTTGGGTTTGTTAATATGTTGAGTTCTATATGACGATTATACCGTACTTCTATTGTGTAGGGCATGATTTCCCCTTTGTCCGAAAGTAGACTAGCAAGTAAGATTTCAGTCTGGATAAGATCCATTCTAAATCTTGTATGCCGGAAATGACGCCTGGTATCTGCTCGTTTGGGCATACAATTCTTTGTTTCTGAGGCATCGCGGTCACGTGCACTCCCCGGTTTAGTATTGACGCATGCACTATTCTGTATTTGGACGTATTGTAAACGAGCAGGACGAAAGCTCGGCCGCAAAGACTGGGCATACCTAATTTTTTGTGCCCCAGACACTGACAGCCCGGCGAAGAAAGTACTTTAGAATCACCAGGAGTTACCTACTTTAAACCAGGATTGCCAGACACTAGCCGAAACTTGGAGTTCTTCGTCCTGTTCACATTATCTGATATACACCTGTCACTTGTTTACCTTACACAATCTCGCAACCTTCTGTCTCATCGACACACCCGAACAATCTTGTATGACCAGCAACGGGATAAATCATCATGAAGAACGAAACGAACTCCGACTCCAGGTCCTCACGGCAGTCCTTCCGGTTTTCCATATCCTCCCTTCTCCTTCCATCCGCGTCTCGCAGCCCAGAAAGAACCCGCAATATCTTCTCTAGCCCACAAAATGACTCGAAGGTTTCCTTTGCTCTGGCTGGTTCCACAGCAAGGGTGGCGTCTGAGCCAGTGCGCCCCGAAGAATTTGCAGACTCGGACTCGTCCCAGGAATACACGCATTCAGACGAAGAAGCCAGGGCTGCGGAGTCAATATACTCTGTGATTCAGGAGTACGAGCCCCAGAGACACAGTTTTTGGTTTAACGAGGAGTTTGACAGCTCAGATGGGTCGTACGAAAATGCAGAGGCAGCTTTTGAGACCTCGCTAAATCCGTCAGTTATACCCTATAGCACACCGGAAGAGAACTTAGCCGGAGAGCAAGATACGTATAGAAGCGCACCAGTACTTCGAAATGAGAGTGGAATTTCTCACGAAGGCTCGAGTCGCGTGCCACAGAACGTTCGGCGTCACCAAAACATTCATGATCAGTCTCCTGGAAGACTCCCCGATCCTACTATATCCCCAATCGCAGGACACGACTCAACCACGTTTGTGAATTCTTCGCAGGTCCTGGACTTTGCAGAATACCCAGAAGGCTCTACCCCCTCCAAAGACAGGAATGTCTCTCTCTCGAGCGGAGAATTGCTCGGCCGGTTGGACATTGATGGGCGTCGAAGTGCACACGGCAGCAACCGCAACTCAGTGAACTCAGAGGTGGCCCTACAGACGTTGATTGCGGGAATTGACCTCACTACCGAGCTTCCGGTCATGGTATACACAGTTCAAGACAGAAACCACCCTAGCAGATGGTCTGTGTATGATGAGCAACTGGAAGGAAGACACGCTTCAGCATCAAGACTTCCACAAGCAACACCCATGCCAATCCGGGACGGGACCAGCTTGGCACGCCGAATATCCGTACTGACAGCCTCAAATTCTAGTTATGCCAAAAACACATCCGAGCGACTGTTGGCGACCGAAAACGTGTCCAGAACCCAGAGCCTTAGTCGACTCAGCTCAGGAAAAACCAAGAGTCCACACGCACTCAGCCATGTACCTCCCATTCTGGCACCTCCTAGAACCTCCATATACCCCTCTAGCGGCCTGTTAATTGAGCTGAGCGGTTCTGGCCCAAATTCTGAACACGGTGAGGTAGCTACCCCGCCTGGAGTTTTCAGCACTATAAGCGATTCTACCCGAGACCATGGACCCACAGAGATTTCTCAACGAAGAACTGATCCCTTGAGGTTTGACAGCAAGAGCACACCCAAGAGAGCCAAATCGGGAGGTAGGCCAGATCCTACAACAGATACCCAGCCGTATATCGCGTCCCCAGCACCATCGATCACACGTGATTCGGGAGAAAGGCAGCGATACCACGAGTCTATGTTTTTCGAAGACGAAAAGCATGGTGTCGATTTTCGCGAGGAGAGATCGCTCCACATGCCATGGTCCAAATGGCTGCTCATGATGGTAGCTGCGTTGGTGGCAATCCCGGTGTTTTTTCTTTTACCACTCGGAGTATTTGACCACGGTGGGTTCTCACGCCCCTCGGACAACCACTTGGGCCTTCAGGAGAAATCGGTTCTGGCAAATTGGCGCTTCCAGCGCAGGTACACTCGAGCCCAAAAACTAGCCAGCATTTTCCTCGGGTTGACGTGGATCGTCATAGTATTGGCCATGATAGGGGTTGGGTTCGGCGTCGGATTGAGCCGGCAGAGAACATAAAACTACAGACTACGAAGGACGACGATTATAGATGCTTCATTAGTAAGATTAGTATTGATTGAATACAGTAGCCCGTTGTAGGCTGTGCCGGTATCTTCACGTGCATGTAAGCGACTGACCAGATCTCAAAGCCGGTGTATGCACAACCAGGTCATTTGTTGCTTCAGACGCTTCTGCGCAATTTTAAAGAAAAACGGTTGTAGAAGAAGAGAGATAAGCTAGGTCGTGCAAAGAGAAGGTTTTTTTTTTCTTTCGTCTCGCTGTCTAAAGCCAAAATTGGTGTCTAACCAAGTAGACATTAAATCACTCTATTTGTCCACGTGACACTCGCGCGAGCTGCGGCCGTGCCGGAATAAGGTCGCCTGGGGAAATGGTGCTAGTTGCAGAATATCCATTCAGAACCTCACTGTGCTCCTTGTTCGAGAAATATTTATAGTTATACGACGTCATAAGACTTCTGTTTACTTGATTCTCCGGAGATCATCACTAGAGTACCATCACGCTCTTCCTCAGTATCCGTTCGTAAGAATCAGTGATCTACCCCACCGAAAGCTCCCCAGTTTTCTGGTTTTGTCATCTCGCAAACTACGCCAGCTCCCGAAAATCTGTCTGTGAACACTCACCGGAATCTTTGCATTTATATAGAAGCCCCGCAAAAGTTAGCCGCCGAAAATGGGAAACACGCCTACGAAAGAAGCACGTCCGAGAGCGTCGTCACTTTCGCATTTCGGTCCGGGCCATGCCAGGGGAGTGACCACCAGAAACTACCGCAGACACACGATGCTGTCAGCGCTGACCTCGAGTAAAAATTCTTTGAAGCCCGAAGATAAACTCCGGTCAAAAGAGAAGCATGCTGTGGATCTAGTCGTGCGGTTCAGGGAGAACGTTGACGGCGGGTATTTGGCCCCCTACGGCACATACAAACTGAACCTCGATTTCGACACACAGGTTGTGCGTGACCTTATAGTAGAGCGCAGGCTTGCCCCGTTTTACACGCCTTTACAGGATTTCGACGACAGCTGGACCGAGGATGAAATCGTGACTTTGGTGAGGCAAAACCCTCTCCATGCGTTAGACTCGGCGTATGTGGATGAGGAGGACGTCGACGACTTGGACGACCACAAGATCCATCGCTCGCTGAATTATTACAAACGACAGGAGCAAAAGAAACGGCTTCTGGAGATCGTTTCGCGGGTTAAGGAAGAACAGAGACAGGCGGAAAACGAGTACTTCGAAGCACGCACCTCCGGCGCGGATCCCGAGCTTGCATCGAGAGACTTGATTCTTAGGCTCTATAGCGAGGCAACCGAGTGCCCGATCTGTTTTCTCTATTTTCCTACTCCTCTCAATTACAGCAGATGTTGCAGACAGCCGATTTGCACGGAGTGTTTTGTCCAGATCAAGAGGCTCGACCCGCACCCGCCGCACGACGAGGCAGACCAATCGAAAGATGAGCTCCCACACACGCTCATTTCGGAGCCGTCAAATTGCCCATATTGTGCTATGATAAATTTCGGCGTGACCTACGAACCACCAAGCGACCTACACGTGGGTCGCGGGGCCACTATGAAACCAAGTGAGTACTCTCAAAAGCCAACAATCGACGCCATTCCAGAAGACGGAGATGGCCCGATTGAGTTCAGCGAAGATGCAGTGCACCATTTGAAGCTTTTGCACGCTACAAGCCAGAAACCGAGACGGAGATCGTCGGTTGCCGCTGAGTCAGAAACCGTGATCACTACGGACCATATACGTCCTGGATGGGAGCAAAAGCTAGTTTCAGCAAGAAGCAGGTTAGCGAGAAAGGCAGCTGCAGCAAGTGCTATTCATGCCTCGAATCTCATCATTCACGACGAAGGCACGTCGTCGCGGAACACCCAGGAGCAAAACGCGGGATATCTACTTTCGCTCGAGGACAGAATGGTTCAAGAGGCTATGAAGTTACTGCTCTTAGAGGAAGAGGAGCGGTTGGCAAGAGAGCAGAAGGATAAAGATAAGAAGAAGTCGGCACAGAAGTAAGTTGCTCTTCATCCAATTTCTAAGCCTTTAATGAACCAATCGCGTGAAACAAAACCTGCTGGCAGATTCGCGTACCCGGGTCGTTGGGATCGCACTGAGCGTGAAGAAGAAACTCGCTGTTGACGCCAGACTTGAATACTGAGTGCTCAGAGGTGAACTGTGGCAATGCATGGTCTATTAGGTATTCCAGCCATCTTGCGGCTCACCCGGAATGCGGTGACGTAATCGTCGAAAAGCGCACATAAGAGCAAGAGGGGACGAAGGGGTACCGGTAGAAGGGCGAGTGCAAGGCTTTTGCAGTAAGAGGTGCATCCTGTTCGGAGCCTTGTCGTAGAGTGTGCAAGTAGCGATTCAGAGTATGGTCAAAAATAGAGTGCAGCATACGCGAAGATAATATTCTTTTGCAACAGTGCAAGGGGCGACCTCGAGGCAGTCAATCTTTCCAAGTTGCAGTTATTTATTTTATGATATGCAAATATACTTATGAAATTCTTCCAAAATGTTACATTACAGATTTTCCTATCAGTCTTTCCCTCGGCTCACCACCTCGTTTGTAAATGATAGGGATGAAACTGGTTAGATGCAAGCCGTGGCTAGGGAATGTATCACATGCTCGATGTAACACTTCTTAAATTGAGGATTTTTCGCTAGCCCAACGCGTCACATACATTCTGAGACGAAAAATAAACATACTCGCGATCTTTTTTTGCCGTCTCATCTGTCTAAAAATTAGTTTGTCACATACTTAAGGAGAATGTGCGTGCACTGCAAAAAAACGCCAGTCAATTCTCATGTATTGCATCGCCACCTTTTTGAGCTGCAGTTACGACGCCCGCGAGTACTGTGTGCAAGTTGTTGTCCAATTAAGCGAGGTGTTGTAGGCGGAGTGCATGAGTTTCAGAAGGCAGAATTTTTGTGAAGATCTCCAACTTAAATGCTCCTGCTTTTGACAACTCATCTTGATTTCTCTTGTCCCGTTTAGTCTTTTGATCTGAGCTGAGCACTGTCCTAGCGTGGAATTGCCGTTGCATATAGCCCGTCTATTCTCCACCACTTCTCTACGGGCAGCATCTCTTTAAAGCCACGTACATATCTATCCCAAAGACCAAGTGAACCAGAAGCTACCACCAATTGGCGGGAAAACGCACACAATTTTTCAGCAATATATCCCAATACCATGCAATCTCCACCGTTTCTGCTAACGGTGTCGTTTCCACCAGCAGACCATCCTACCAGCGACCTCCGAACGCACACGCTGTACCTCGCCAAACGCGAGGTTGATCTTCTACCTCTCCGACGCGTCCTCACGAAGAACAAGCAGATACGAGAGTCGGTAATTATGCTCAACGAGCTTGCGCCGGAAAATCTGAGCCTACTTCTCCGCATCAAGCATGTTGCGCTCGATTTCACGAGAGATTTCGGCGGTGCACTTGGGACTGTTCCCGGAGAACGGTTTATAGGTAAACTTCCGCTGCGGCACGCCGTAGTAGAGGGCGACGTCAAATTCCATCCCAGAGACAAGCTTCTCGTGTTTCCGTACTCTGCGTGCTGGCTCCGAAACAGCACGATCGTGTGCGACAATTGCATCTCCACGCTGGCGTCCGATGTGAAAAGTTACCACACTCACCGCCGCACGCCGTGTACCCGTGACCTCGTATATGGCCGGCTGCTCCATGGCGGGCTCCAAGAGTATATTCGGGTGCTGTCCCCTTCGCATACCTTAGTGAAAGTACCGGAGCCGGTGTCTCTCCACGACTGCTGCTTTTTATTTGACGTGGCTCTTCCGCTCCTTTCTTTTTGTGTTGATGTGTTGGTTCCGCTCCTCGAGCTGGCGCCGCACGGGCGAATCTTGATCTTTCTCGCGGACGTGCGGCGCGAGGCCAACGACTGTCTTTTGGTGCTTCGGCATCTTGGCCTCGACCACTCGCTCTTCACATTCACAGACACGCGTGTCTTGGCAGAAAGGCCCGAACTAGACGACAAATACCGGTACAAGTTCCAGCACGTGCTTGTGTTTGCCTCTGGCGAACAGGCGGTGGAACGGGCAATTCTGTTTGGTGTTAGCACGGGATCAACTGTAACAAAATCCAGCCTGACGCTTGCGCTTTTTCACAACCAGAAATCGGTCGGGCCGTGTCCCAACGATCGCACCCTACACAGGCACAGATTGTCGTATAAGGACAAGTTCTTGATGGAAGAATTGTTGGAGACTTTGGCATCTCTTAATAAGGCAGACGGGCCTGCCCAGAGTGCGTTGTCTGGGGAACTGATTCTCCGAATGCACTCTGTGGAATCCAGTGCCACGCTGTCCAGCAGCGACATCAGCCAAGAGAGCGAGTCCGAACTCAACTCGTTCAACTCGGCCATCTCGAAAATGATTGCTGGGCCATTCGATACGCAGCCGTCCAGCGAAGAAAATCTCGGGGCACACCTGGGAAAGCTGGGAAATCTGGGCAATACTGCTGCTCCCAATTCGGGACGCGGTCACGTGTCGTGGTTGCACTGTGACCGTGATTTCCGTCTTTGTCTGGACGACAACTGTGCACACGGCATTCTGAGCCGGTGCCATCAAACAGAGACCATCAACAGTATGCTAGCGCAGAATAGCGACTTGCGCAGAGTATTCTACACGCACAGGCTGGCGTGCCACGTTAAATTGAATGCTTTTATTTTCTAGGTACCAATGGATCTTTTTCTTGGAACTGCAGGAATCCGGATATATATTTTCATCGGGTCATGAATACGGACCTTCGCACCGAATTCTCAGATGACTGGTATCACCATTATTCCTTCTCGTAAGTGTCCTTGTGGAGCTTCCGTATTTTCTTTGCCCAAGTCTTGACGTCTTTATCGTAGATCCCCAGGGACACGTCCGCTAGGAACGGTTCTTGTAATAACTCCTCCGGAGACTTTCTGCGCTTGTCATCTTTGATAAGGCACAAGTCAATGAACACACACAAGTCTGAGTCGTACCGGCGGTTCTGGATACTGTCAAACTTATTGGTTAAAGAAGGCGACTCCTCGTTCACGATTCTTTGGAGCAAATCAAGAATACCCTCTGGTCCTGCATTTTTGGAGCCAGCCTCCGAAATATCGGGGTCATCATCCTCGCTCCACACGCTTTTCCCGGACGCGAGTTCCACAAGCATGAGCCCCATGGACCACACATCAGATTTCACTCCGTAGGTGAGACCCTGGATTCTCTCAGGAGACATATAAGTAGACGTTCCCACAAACGTGTCGGCCATGGCAACGGAATTGGTGAGCTCCCGCGAGACACCAAAATCACAAAGTTTGAACTCACCCCGGTGTGACATCAACACGTTCGACGGTTTGATGTCCCGATGTATGATTTTGTGTGTTTTGTATAGATACGTCAACCCGCTCAAAATCAGGTACAGGAGTTTTTTCAACACGAAGAGGGGAAATTGCTTCGGCGTGCACAACTGCACGATCCGGTCCAAGGAGCCGCAATTGCAGTATTCCATGCACAACACGATGGAGTTGTTGGATCGTAGGAATGCCCCATAAAACTCAATAATGTACGGTGAACGGCATTCGTGCATGATCCGCAACTCCCGAATTATTTGCGTTTGCACGGCCAGTTTAGAGTCTACAAGCACCACTTTACGCGCCATGGTTTTCTGCAGTGGTACGTGCAAAACCTTCAGGACCACGCCCGAATTTCCTGAACCTAAATCTTTCAAATGCACTAAATCATCGTCACGCAAGTTCAACGTGGACAGCGTGGTTGCAAGTGGAGTAGATGGTAACGGCAGATTGTGCGCTGAAGTGTGCAACAAATGAGAAGGGTTCGCCGGCAGGTGCGGCGGATTCATTGGCAGTTTAGTAGGGGAGATCGAGCTGATCACCGTACGCCGTTTTCGCTGCACGTGCGCAAGCTGGGGCAGCGCCTCGTGGGAATTAGCCGATAATTCCAAGTCTTTAAAAGAGTCGAGCAAATCCTGTGGGGACGTGGTTTGGACGTGAGATTGGTCGATATTCAATAGCGGGGCCGGCCGTGGATGCTTCTTTTGGGGTTGATTTTTGAGCGCTGTCAATCGGCTCATTTCATTAGAGTAGTCGGCGGCCGCAGGAGCATTGGTAGATGGGCTGAAGGATAATTGCTTGACATTCTTTCGATTGAGGGATTTTGGAGGTATGAGAGGCTCACTAAATGGTGGAATCGGCGGGAGATCTTTTTCTTTTCCTGGAGGGGAAGACAGCAAGCTGGTGCCGATGTTCTGATTCGACATTTTCAATAAATCGGTAGTTGTGAAATGAGTGTAGTCTTGAGTTAAGTATGCGTTGAGGTGAAAGCGAAGAGAGAGATAAGGTGTCTTGCTCTTCGATATAAGATGTAAGTACTGGCAACCATGGGCTTTACCAGAGCAAAAAACCAGGATATGAATTGAAGGATGGGCGGCTCGTACAAGATACGCAAACTTTGAATAGTTTTTGGTGACTTGCTCCCAAAGCCAATGTCTTTCTGTAGCCTCACGCGGTTTTAGGTTACTGCGGCACCCTACTGCGCGCAGATCGACACTTGGAACAAAAGTGAACAAGAAGGAAATTGAGAACACACAACAAGGAAGGAGGGGTTCTCGGGTGTGATTGAGACAGAAGAACCATCAAAATCAACTGGGGAGATTCCATATGTTCTGTTCATGTGGCTATCTGGTTTCGACTAACGCTGGCTGTCGTGACTTTGTTCAATCTGGTCCCGACCGAATCCATCTACTATCGGTACATGCTTACAACCTACAAGACTACAGACTGAAAGATTGAGTATTTTAGCCATGGCCTTTGTAAGCTCTTTACCCCAATTGTATGGCGACACGGCAAGTATAGACAGAGTGTTTATATACCGGACCGACATATAAGACCCAAGTAACCAGGCTGAGTTTCTGTAGCGATTCCAAGGCTGCGCGTGAAGAAGTCTGAGTTTTCAGATGAAGCTGCTTTTATACTGTAGACGAAAATCATCTAGTAGTATGCTATGTCCCTACTCGTGTTCCCCGCATTACCTTTGCTGTTTCAGAATCTGGTCCCAACACGCAACATTGCTATAGGGCTTACACGGGAATGGAAAATGTCGCGGTTCCGGCGTCACCTCACGCATGCATGCTAGCTGTTTTATCCAGGCAATTCTTGTAGAGCAATGGCGGTACTAATAATGAAATAAATTTCTCTCACGACTGTGAGTCGCACAAAGGCTTTTGGAGACACGAGCAATTTGTTGTTTTCTCTGGTGAGGCGCATTGTTGCAGGTGCAAAATGCTTCCTCGTCTACGCATTTCAGCTTCACATTCCCCTTTCTCACAGGGAACGGAATTTTGACATCAAGCGCCCCTCAGCGATTGAACGGTGCTGCTTATCTCAAAATTCTCGCCACTTTTAAAGCCCGTAATCTGCCCTAAGGTCGCGGTATGAATACTCGCCACTGGGCTGTTTTAGCCGATTTCTAGTGTGGCTGTTGTTCCGCATGCGTGCCGTGGCTCATACCCTGCCAAGGCTACTAATCACCGAGTCCATGGGGTAGCGCACAGTGGCTCTAACTATTTCATAACGCACGAACCAGACGTGCCTTTTGTTCAGGATCCCCATTGTTCTAGAAGCGCTCATTCCAGATCATTTTTCATAATTTCTTAGTCTGCAACAATGCCAAGACTAGTTTCCACTTACTAGTAGCTTGGTAAAGTCACAGGTGTTATCCCCACCGAACATTCAAATTAATGCAAATTTGCCTTTCCTTGATCTAGGTGTAGTACATTCTTCGCGAGCATCGTGCCTGGAATTTCGGTGCAGATCGTAGTGTAGTTTTAGATAAGATAGCAATTCTCGTCACATTCCAGATGGCAACTCTGCCGATCTATTTACGTTTCTACCATGCTTAGATCATAATTCTGTTCATTAATATACAATTTGTTGAAGGTCACATGCGCCCACCAGAGTAGTGGAGCCCGTTGCGGTTCACCGGTGGATAGCCAATGTACTGCTGATATCCCAGGTCCATGTGCGGCTGCAACTGGGGAAGCTGGGTCATGGGTGGCTTGTATATTTCGCCAGATCCCTGAAGTACGGGTTGCATTTGCTGGCCATATCCCATAGGCATCTCTTGTTGGGGCATGGAAACTCCAACACCGCCATAATTGTTCATACCAGGGTGCACGAGCATAGTGTTCTGCTCCATGGGCACGAAGTTCATCGAGGGAACGATCACATTTTGCGCCATTTCGTGCATAAGTGGCCCTTGTTGGCCAGGTGGGCCATGAAGCGTTTGTGTAGATTGTAATTGGTGCGGTGGCTGTAACTGCTGAGGGGCCTGGAGAATCAGTAAGTTCTGGGCCAAAGTCATTTGCGGAACAGGTGCTGTTTGTTCCATGGTCTCTGGGGGGAAGCCCGTGGGATTGCCCAGCTTTTTCTTTTTCTGCCGGCAGTTCAAACACACCTTGTGCTTGCCCTGTTCTTCTGGAGTCAAAGCCTTAGCACAACGGTTGCAATTGCCCATGCGCTCCAAGTTCGTTCGTCTGATCTTGTCGTTTTCTCGACATCGCTGGCACACTTTGAACGATCCGGCCACCGATGCCCGGCGACTTTCGGCATCTTCGGATGACTCGTTGTCAGGGCTATCGTCTTTGACTATCAGCGACGCTATCGGTCCTGAGCAATGAACGCATCGGCCTTGGGCTGCACGATTCGCTTTTCTTATTCGAAGGCTTTTGCGGCACTGTGGGCACAATACAAACTTCTGTTGGTCGATTGGTATTTCGCTGCCACACCGGCGACAGGCGCCCTGTTTATCTTTTGTCTTCTTCTGCCAGCGGCGAGATCTCTGTCTTTGCAAATCTCTACAGTGAAAGCACAACTTGAAGATTTTGGGTTCGTTGTTTTTGCCTTTCCCGGTCTCTTGCGGTGCAACGAGTCGCTGCACGAAATCCTTCTTACATCTTGAGCACTTGCTATGAATGGCGTCTTCGCTGTTTTCGTTCAACTCCACATCCTCCTTTCTGGAGTTTTCGTGCTGCACGTGCAAAGGCGGAATTGGAGTCACGAGACCGGCATTGTCCTTCGCTTTATTTTGCGCTGGAGGAGGCGGAATCATGAGTCCGTTAAATGAAGTAGCGCCAGCGCCGCTCGAATTGTAAAGATTGATCCCACTGGCAGCGGTTTGGCCGTTGGCCGAGGGGAAGCCAAACTGGGCTTTGTAGCGTTTGTCGTCCATTTCACGTACCAGCAGCACAAAATCCTGCGGCACGTACCGTGGATCCGTTATGTGGTTTTCTTGTGCTCCGGGAGCGTCCAGAGGAAACGTGCCAGGGTTCTTCATAGGCCCTCCTCTAACGGACAGGCTCGGGGGGAAAAGATGGGCTTGCGGGAATGGGTACTTGAGGTCCAAGGCGTTGTTCTGACGAAAAAGCTCGTGGTCGTCGCCATAGTAGCCCCTCCGCATAGGCGGCCCGGGGTTTTGCTTATGATCGACCGGATCCATGATGTATGGCTGGTCCATGATTGTCTAATAAAATGTTTTGATCGATCTGGCAGATCTGTAATAATCTCTGAACAAGAGGGGAAAGTGAAAGGCACGAAAAGATCGGGATTCAAGGATTGGATGTTTGAGCACGGAAGCTACAAACCGGTCTAAGTGATGAAAAATGCTTAAAAGTTGGGAGGCGAGATCTGGATGTCCATGAGCACGGAATAATTATTTGAGAAACAGAGTCCTTGCTGCGGGAAGAAATGTTCTAGCTTGCTAATTGGCGTGGTCCAAGGGCGATTTCTGTTCAACTGGTTGGAGGATTGGGCACGAAAAGCAAAAAAAAGCGCATATACCCCGGCAGGCAGCAAAAGAAGCACTATATACGTCAGCCTACAGATATGAGAACCAACGGTACCTGACATGCGAATATGTGAGATTTTGCGCAGGACTACAGTAGGAGAGTCAGTAAAAATGATCTCAGAAGATTGCGCAATTAGAGCTCTACATATATATGCCGGATTTAAAGTATGTCGCAACAGAATGGCTCTGCATGCGTGCATCCGAAAAGCCATCCGCGGAGATGAAGCACTCTCCTTTGGATTCTCAAGAACTTTTGACGAGACGCAATGACGTAAGGCAAACGAGGCTTTGAAAGGAAGTGAAATTCGCATCAAGCACTCACGATTTAAAGCTCGGCTGTTAGTGGCTTTTCGTATATGCCTTGTGTAGAGCTCGCTTGCTAAAAAGAATTCGTTTATTGTATCAGAGGTTCCCTTGTACGTGGGGGCAGTGCGTTGTCGGTGTGTGCATGCAGGCCGAAGCGGTACGTGCTCGACGGGAATACGCGGTGACAAGCGCCGTGGACTAAAGGGTCTAGCACCTCGAAGAATTCACGTATCATTGTGCTTTTCAAACAAATTTTAAAGCATCCTGCTTGCAAACTTATTTGAACAGCGTCACATTAAGAGTAATAGAAAAAGGTTTAAAGATCAGAGATATGGTGCAAGGAATACCATGATGGATTTATTGAATAACTAAATTTGGTCGGAATAGTCGCGTGGTAGCGAAACGTACTGGTGAGCAAATGTTTTGTTTTTCACATGTAATGTTTGGTGAAGCTTAAAATAATACTGCGACATTGTATTGTATGCGATGTCTACAGGCAGCGAGAGCCATGCATGTGCATCGTACAGAATTGCGTGTGTACTGTGCACTCTTAAGGACTCTGGACACGGCACAGTGCCACGAAGAGAACGTTCCAAGTGGTGCACATTGCCCCAAGGTTTTTTGTTTCAGATTTGCTGGAGCCTTGTGGATGCAGCGCAATCCTATTGTCTTTCCACCCGAAATCAACGAGAAGAGTTAGGACACATATCCTCTAACCTCCCACGTAAATCGAGTTGTTTCTAGTGAAAGTAAAGTAACGAGGTTCATAGAAATGGTGGAAGGCAGCATCCTCCTCGACAAGCAGCACTGTTCGGATGTTCGTGGCCCCTAACCCCGAGAAGCCTGAATATAGTGCGCAAACAGGCGCGGATGTCGCTAAGTTAGGAGCGGGAAGTACGTCATCTGCAGCAAACGCAATGGTCATGAGGCAATTTGAAGCGGGTACATTTTGGAGGCGCTGACGGGGTGGACTCTGTCAGTCCAACAGACTACGCTACACACAGAAGGCGAACCTGAATGAGAATGCTGCTTGATTCCCACGACTGTGATCGAAATCGACATCCCGGAAAAACAGTTTTTTATTCATCTGGTAACATTTATCACCAACAGAACATTTTGGTGTCGCTGCTTTCTACAGCCTATATACATAAACTTGAAAACTAACCATCACTTTGAAAGGGAAGTCCAAGTATGGTTCTGTCATTGTAGCGCCGTGCAAGGGCCCCCTACTTATTGGGGAAAATCCTTGTCCTGTGTGTTGGTCTGCTACAACTTCCCGAAAAATGAACCGGTAAACGGTGGCTATTCTCAAGCTAGTTTTTCCGGTTGTAATAGATTCTCCCCACCTCGCCTAGTCTGTAACATCCAAGCGCAATGAGCCCAATTCCTGCCCCGCGTATACCACGCTGAAACCATACGGGGTGCTTTTTGATGTCAACCAACCCAGCTTTGTCCCTGAAAGGCAAAGAAGAAAGAAAATACCAGCCTCCGGCGAAACACACGCCCAGCTGGACAGCAGTACACCCCAAGCATTCATCGTCAGATAAGTCTCGGCCAGGTGGAGGGTTGAAAACGTTTAGAACATTGGACATAATGAGTTATACTAGATTCGCTGGTGGCTTTTGGATGACGCCACTGTTGGCCAGTTGATGTGGACTGACTCGCACTAACTACAATGTACAGAACTTAGCATATAATGCAGCAATATCGAATGATATTCCCCACCATAAATTAAAGCCAAAGATCGCTCTTGAGGGTTGAAATTACTACTCGGATTTGCAATAACTTTCATGGTTGTGATATTGTGGAGGATCTGGGGACTTGCATGAGGGCGAGGTTTCAAACTTTCAGAGTGGACGTGGTGCTTGGCTACAAACCGCGTCCCGCGAAGTCAAATCGAAGCTGGTCCAAGATAGAGTGGGATTTGAAGGTTATATCTGCAGTGGCTTGAATTGTTCGGCGTAGAAAGTGTATTTCTAGGTTTTAAACGAATGCACTAATAATTTCTTCTCTTCCGTCAATTTTCAGTTGAATAGGGGTCTCGGTCGTACCGGCTAAACATGTCCAAAGTACAAACTGCGACTTTCCACGCATAGAAAGCTTAGCAGGAGATATATTGACTCTTTAGCGCAGTGGGGGGAATTGATTTATAAGTCACTGATATAAATGTAAATTTTGGATTGAGACAGGACCTCAACTAAAACAGGAGAAGTCGGGAGAGAACTTATGTGATACGGTATCGCAATGGGTCTTGTTAGACAAGAATCTTGATGGATTAGCCGCACAAATCCCAAACATCTGGCCTGACAGTATCGAAGTGTCTTGACTCTGTTCTTTCCCGCTTATCTCTTGGTCTTTCAGTTCAGTTCTCAGTATCCGTAGAGGGTGTAATAGCTCTTATTCAGTCAAACGAAGGGGTAGTTGCTGGGAACAAAGTGAGTTATTCGGTATTAGTGTCTCAGTCTCGTTCATGAACACCCAATGCTCCTTTGACTCACATTTTTCATCTTGGTAGCAAATAAATCAATGAAGCATCATAAATCATTGTTTCGCTGAGAGAAATTGCCCCATGTCACAACTCCTAAAATTGTCCTATACTTGGTCACGTTTAGTGCTGGCTGAGCATAACGAGTACCACATAGTAATCTTAAGCAGGCTTTGTCAGAGGTTCCTAGGATAAGGGGAAAATTATCACAAGCCGTCCCCGAAGCGATCACGAATGTACTGATCATTGCCACAGTAGGGTCTTTGGTGCTTGTACAAACCCCTCAAACCCTCAATAACCGACAATAATGCTGATAGTTGAAGCAATATATTCTACTTTGTGACGGAGCACATAGAGAAGACTGCAAATTCAGTTCTGGGTGCTAAGGGTGAAACTCTTAAAATGGGAAAAGCTTTTCCACAGTCCACTGCGTAGGGGGCCGAAAGCTCCTTCACGTAACGTAACACTTCCGGCACGGCAAGGAAATACACCAATTCCAGAACTGGAGTATTCCATTTGTGAGATACCAAAGTTTCTAGAATTGTAGGCACTATCTGAAAGCAAAACTCAAATCGAAGAGAACATTTGTGATTCGAGTCTCACGAGGGTTAAACCTGTTGGTGTGATCGCGCTTCCACGCAACCTTTTAGAAAGAAGTGACCTGGTATCTTCCAAAACTCCCTCTGTTAGCCATCAGAATCAAGAGGAACAAAAATACATCCCAATTCCCACTTTGAAACCTTGACGGCTTGGATTCTGGTCAAACATCCGTGCACCACAGCGGAAACCTCGCTTGTCATTCAGTGCAACTTTTCTACCCCACAGAAGAATCCAATAACTTTAACACAAATCGTTCCATCTTATGTTTCGAACCTTTTTTAGAAACTCGAGAACATGTTTTAAGATTTCAGCGAGAAGAACCCCTTTGGGTTTCGCTCGCTCTTATAATTACTCGCATTTCCAGTCGTATCTGGCGCCACCTTCCAAATTCAAAAGATTCATCACAATCAACCTATACCTCGCCTCTTTAACGGCATTTGCATACTACATGTGGTGGCCAAAACACACATTTCCTCCGTCGGTGGCCAAAATTTTGCGTCAAGGATTGTGGGCCGAGTCCGATAAGGGAGAAAAAGATTATCAATTGGCGCTTAAGCACTATTTAGAAGCGCTTGAGGAGTGTAGGCAAATGAAAATGGACCGTCTTTCTGACGAGTATACGGGAATCCAACTCAAAGCAGGCGAAATGTACGAACGTTTGGGTATGATGGATGATGCTGCGTTTATTTATAACGAGATTGCCACGTTATACTTATCTGTATTGAAAGCGGCGCCAGATTCTGCCCAGGGCTCGCGTATAAAAGGCATTGGCCACCGTGGCCATTTGATTCAAAAGGATTTACGCATTGCCCTCAAACTTGTCGAACTTAACAGAGAAAACCCCCTGCTTTCGAAGGCCATTTTGATCACGCATTTGCTAATAGCACAGGAAGAAGCCAATAGGAAAATGGGCATGGCGTCTGAGTCGGTTTCGTTGCTAACTCCGGGCGATCTTCTCAGTCTGACTTCGAAAAAGGAAATTGGGGAGAATTTGAAGCAACTTGGTGATCCTAAAGCAGGGCAAGAACTTGCCGATGCTCTCCAGGATGAAAAGGTGGAAGACGTGATCATTTTGAAGACAAACCCGGAAGCGTGGGAGCCTTTTGCCGAAGAATTCTTTAGTGCGATGGACATTTTATCTGCGATCTGCATTTCCGTTGGAGACATCAAAGCCGCCAGCAGTATCCGCGTATCAATGACGAGCAAGATGTTGGTTGCAGGGGTGTCCCCAGATAAATTACTTTTATCGCAGTGCAACACGGCGTCACTCTTGTATTTCCAGGCAGAACAGCTCCAGGCAGAAGAACAGGAACTCCGTAAAAAGTTTGCTGCCGCTGCTGGCGTCAACCACGATAAAGTGAAGGCAATACACGACCCCCTTCAGCCATTAAACGTGCTGGAGAGTGACGCGGAAGATATCAAAAAGAAAATCGCCGACACTGTGCTGGACAGCGACAAGCGCGCATACGAAGAGGTGATTTCCAATAAGGATAAACTCATTCAAATGGTTATTGCCACATACGAATCTGTTATCTCTGGCTCGAAAACGTTACCACAAGAGCTCGTGCGAGAAAATGCCACAATCAATGAAACCGTTGCGTTAGCTACCTACGGTCTAGGCGTGGTGAATTTGCACCTTTCGCGGTACGAAAAGGCTGAACGGCTTTTGCGGGAGGCGCGTGTGCGGTCGAAGAGCTGCGGCTACGACGCCTTGATTGCAGAGATTGAGCGGGAGTTGCAAAAGTTGTTCAACGAGAAGAACGCGGTGAAGAATAAGGACGAGGGGATTGAGATGGACATCCATTTGACAAAGTAGGAGACCTGTCATATTGGAGGTTTTAAATGAGGGTACAAAGCATCTGGTGTGGTAATCACACAACGGATCAGGCTGCATTTTGGCACTATCTGTAGTCATACAGTATAGAAGAATTGTGTAGATCAAACAGTGTACCACCCATTACTGTTGAGACTAAGCTTATTGCTATTGACTTTACGTTATGCTGCATATAGTTTTTTGGTGTGGTGCTCACGGATAATCGCACTTTTAGGCAGACCCAGGGACCAGTAACACCCTATATTTTATAGAATAGAAGAGTGCTTATTGTACTAACTTTAAGAAGACTTGCTAATCTCAAGTCTACAAATTCTTGCAGTCCGGGCCGCACACACGCAGTCGCGTTTATGGTTTGTGCACGACCTCCACCTCACTGGCAAGCTACCTCGTGTTCGAAAAAACCCAAGCTCGCCAAAACACCACGATCCGAAACCCCAGTTTCAGACCATTGTCTCGTTTCCAAAAACACTCCCAAACACACAATGGCTGTTCTCGCTGCGTCGATCTGCACGCACGGCGGCAAGGCGCTTGTGTCCAGACAGTTCAAAGACTTGACCAAAGACCGGATCACAGAGCTTTTGGCCAACTTTCCCTCGTTACTTTCCAGCTCAGGGTCCCAAAATACGACCGTAGAAGACGACTCCGTGCGGTACGTGTACCAGCCCTTGGAGGAATACTACATTGTGCTTTTGACGAACAAACAGTCGAACATCTTGCAGGATATCGACACGTTACATTTGTTTGTGAGCGTGGTCAGCAATATGTTGCGCACGATCGACGAAAAGGAGATCTTCAACAACGCGTTTGAGATTTTGAGTGCGTTCGACGAAATCGTGAATTTGGGCTACCGCGAGAAACTCACCATGTCGCAGGTCCAGAGCTTCTTGGAAATGGACTCCCACGAGGAGAAGATCCAGGAAATCATCGAAAGAAACAAAGAAATGGAGGCCACCGAGGAGCGCCGCCGCCGTGCCAAGGAAATCCAACGTAAAGAGTTGGCGCGTAGAAACATGGAGCTGCAGCAGGCGGCTGTTTTCGGTGCTGGAAACCCGGCCATTTCGAGCCAGGAGGCTTTTGGTTACAACACACCGTCGCTGGGTCCCTCGTACGGCACCGCCGCTCGTGCCCAGCCGGAGCTTGCCGAAAAGGAGTACCTGGCGCCACGTGCCGTGGGAGGCAAGGGATTACAATTGGGCAAGAAAACTGCCAAGCCGGCCACGGAACAAAGGCAGCCGCTCCTCACACCCAGAACTCCGCAATTAGCCGCTGAGAGTACCCCGCAAGTACTGTCTCCTGCGCCACATCTCCCCACGAGCCAGCCTGAAATTGGATCGTCCTCTGCTTCGCCTTCTCCACAGCAAAACAGCAGTCTCAAGGCGTTCAACAACGGAATTTTGATCACGCTCAACGAGAAAATCACCGCGGAATTGACCCGCGAGGGCGGTATCTCGTCGTCCGAGGTTAAAGGAGACCTCCATTTGCGGATCAACAACGCGGAATTGGCCCGTGCCAAAATCTTGTTGAGCGTGGGTAACACGCCCGGGATCCAGTATAAAACACACCCCAACGTCGACCGTGGGTTGTTCTCGGCCAGCAGTATCGGCTTGAAGGACAGAACCAAGCCATTTCCCAGCAACGACCAAAGTTTGGGTGTTTTGCGGTGGAAGGCTGTGGCGAAAGATGAAGACTCGTCGTTGGTGCCTCTTTTGTTCACTGCGTGGGTCAGCTTGGACGACGGGGTTGCGGATGTCAACTTGGAGTACGAGTTGACGCTGGACTTCTTGGACGCACACCCTGGCCAAGAGTCGTTTGACGACGTGAAAATCGTGATCCCTATAGTGTCCGACGATGTGATTTTGAAGGAGGACTCCACGGGCCACGTGCTGTACGACGTCACCGACGAGGGGCTTGTGTTTACATTAGCGCACATCTCACTCGCGGATGCCATGGGCTCGTTTGAGTTTTCCGTCCCCGTGGAGTCGGAGGACAGCTTATTCCCTATGCAAATTGTGTTCAACACGTCCCGCACTACCGGGGTCACTGAGGCCGACGGCTCGTTCGGCAAGGTGCTGGTGATTGATGTGGTTTCGAACGACGACGACGAGAGATCGCTCCCCTTTGACTTGCACCAAAACTTGATCGCGGAAGGCTACTACGTGAATTGACGGAGAAGGTTTTAGAAATCTACGCAAGAAAAGGCGTTCAAGAATAAACATGACTGATTCTCATTGAGCTTAGATAGCCTCTGACAGGGTTGGTGTCTTGGTGACGTTTATACAATACATATCAAAATGAAGTGGAAGAATACCGAACGATGGCCAAATTCCGTTTCTGGCATAACGTAAGAGAGAGCTCTTGGGATGGAGCAGTGGCTCAGCCACACGAAATCAAACAACCACCAGCACCCCGTTAGTAGCAAGAGAGATATTCAAACGTAATCCCAGAGCCTCATTGAGCAGCTGAAGCTCCGACAAGATTCTTCGCCTGGGATCCTTATTGTCATATGTTTCCTTAACATGTGTCACAATCACTTTCAAGTCCTCCACTGATGGGGAATTGCGGGAATTCGCCGCTCCTAGTTTCTCTTCACATAGCGCTTCCAATCGCAGAAATTCCGCCATCACATGTACCGGTGTCATGTGACCATATAAATTTACTCCCGGCTCCCGGCTATATGTTGAACACTCTAGAATTACGCATTTGAGTGAACCGTCGATTACGAACGGGGCCACGTGGTCCCACACGTTGGCGTTTTTTTCAGCCCGCAGGATCGAGTCTGCTTCAAAATCACCAAAAACTAAAAGTTTCGTTTGGTCCGTGTTGTCGCAAAATAGAAATGCCAGCGAAGGGTACGCTCCTTCATGCAGGCCGTTGTTCACGACTATGCCATGCGATACCTCGAAGTACGTAACGGTGTATGCATTTTCTGCTATTGTGAACGGCTCATTCTCAGAAACTGCCTGTAAGGAGAGAAACCCCAACAGCACCAAGTCTGGCCAGATCACCCCGTTAAAAATATGCGTGTTTAATGCGTCCGTCGTGAATTTCGATGCGCACATTACCTTCGTTTCTCCCGCCTCAGTTGACCCTGCCAGGTTTAGAACCATTGATTGGATGTGGTCCAAATGCGGATGCGTTAGTAGCATCGTGGCCACTTTGGCGAGTATCTGTCGCAGTAGGAGCAATGGCGGACCTACAAGATTTGAGAATGGCTCGCTCCACGGTATGCTCAAGTATTCGTGAGGTTGTAAGGAATCCTCGTATAATGCCAACTGACTCAGATACAGAATCTGAGCACTTTCACAGCCTTTAGATTTTCTTGAATCATTCAATATTATCTCAGCAAGAGCGCGCCACCCAGATCCAGCATCAATCATGAACAAGGGCTGGCCCTGGCTTTCAATCACTTGTGTGTATGTGAGCGAGGCAGGTTTGATCAAAATCGAGCAATTTCCATTTTCCACAGGTCCTCCTGAGGTCCCCAAGAACGTAATTTCATATCCCATTGAGAAAATGGAAATCTCAGTGCGTTCCAGTGCTATTGATGGGGAAAAGGCTCAGGCTTCTGGGAGTTACGAGAGTTCTGTGAGTTCTGCGAGTTTTGGGAGTTTTCAATGGTTATAGATCGTAGTCGTGTTCGGTACTTTGGAAGTTTTTGCTTTGACGAGTACCAGCAACGTTTCCACCTTCGAAAATTGACTCTGCGTTGTGTGGTCACGGTGGAAGAGGCAGAGGTTTTGAGCTCCAAAAGCCAACGAATGAAAAGTGGAGTAGAGATAGCTGCTGCTCGCTGTGTGCCGGAGATTTCTCGCCTCTCTGCATGGAAGCATTTAAAAGTTGCACCCCATGCGTGGAGAAGCCGTAAGAAGCCGTATCCGCACGAACGTTTCTCGCCAACGGATTAGACTATTTCCGCATGTATGTTCATGACCTATAAGTGAACCCGTAAGTTCTATGAGGGGGTCGTGTACATGCTCACTATTATGCGACTCGCCGTCGGCTATCTTAAAAAAAATCCTGGGGAAGCCTCCGCAATTTTATTTGCTTATGGAATAGGGGTAGCTTTTTTGCTCTCGGAGTTAGGGACATACGGCGTTCTGTCACGTATCTGTAGTGTATATCCAGCCGGCCCTCGGAACTGCGTGTTCCACAGCTTCAGCCTATACAATCCCCAGCTTCTCGACATAATCTAGCGATGCCAAGAAAAAAATGGAAGCCGCATCAAACTTCTAGAGTTGATAACAAATATGGATGGTCTAGTCTTACCCCACTTACTCTGAAGAGCCACAATGAAGCTGAGGTAATGCAAAAATTTATTCCCAAAATTTCTCAAAAGTCCATAGCTTGAAAAAGATTTTCGTCTGGGTGTCTACTGTGAAATTTAGACTTACATGCACCACGCGCCATAATCCACGATTCTTCTATTGAGATCAGGATAATTAGTGATGTCTCCATGATTACCCAAGTTAATACACCAAAACTTTTCTGTTGCTACCCCCTCGTCACTCGCATTCCTCTTCAAAAAAAAAAAAAGGTTTGTAATCAGGTACGGAGTGCCGCTCTCGTGGGGGAACCTCCCGGACCCACTGAGCCACTTTTCGCTTGTGTCTCTGTAAAGAAAATCCTTTCCGACAGTTAGTAAAGGGCTACTATCTTGCTGTATTGACTATTATCTAGTGAGCATTTCTTGTGCGTCTATATTAGCGTTGTTGTTGAGGCGTCCATGGTCTTAAAACCTTCCTTCACCAACCTGTTGCTGTACTTTTTTCGTATGGGGAGAAGTCTGAGGAGTTACCGGAGGCGTTCTTGGTGGCGTTCTTGGTGGAGTCACAGGAGTTGATGAGTTTTTTGCTTGAGCTTTCCTCCTCCGCTTTTTCCCGTCTACCAAAGTAAATCCATCTGCGTCGGCCACTGGGTTATGCAGTGGCGTGAGAACCTTCATGACATCAGATGAAGCGGTTTTCAAATTTTTGCTCGAAACCTTACCTCCCTCGTCGAAGTCAGTGTCGTTTTCGGCTGTTTGAAGAACCGACAATATATACGCAGACGCAACCTTCAAAAGTTTATCAGTCTGGTCTTTTTTGGCAGGCGTAGTCTGCTTTGCGGACTCGGTCTCTTCTTTGACTGGAGTCTTCCCTGAATTCATAATCGACTTTTTTATCGGAGAAGAAACTTTTGTCCATGCTTCGGGGCAGTCGTTCGGTACTTTGGGTGAGATCTTTACTTTGCGCTTTCTGCCTTGTGTCTGCCAAACTGATCCCTTGACCTTTTCAATAACTTTCGATGGAGCAGAGACCTGCGCCCAAGCTTCCGGGGTTTCTTTCTGAGGAATATCAATCACAATTTTGACCACTCTCTGTGGCTCCTTTTTAGCAGCTCTCTTAGATGGGACTGCTACTTTTGCGCCCACTTTAGGGACATCCTTTTTGTGCACCTCCTTTTGTGTCTCTGACTTTTGTGTCTCTGACTTTTGCTTTGTGAGCTCAATTCCAGCTGTCTGTGCAAACGTCTTGCTTTGAAAGCTAGTCTTCTCCTCTGCTGGCGAAATACCTTTTGTCAATCCCGGCAAAGTTTCATCATCCAAGTCCTTCTTAACTTGTCTGTTCTGTGCTACGCTGTCAGGGCACTTGATTGAGGCATTTCCTGGGAGAGGGGCCGATACCACCAAAAGGATCTCCGTTGAATTGTTCGAAAGGTTTGCCATGTCCTCGCTTTTCTTGGTCCTCTTGGCTTTACTAAGTCTTTTAGACTTCTTAGGTGCCTTCGTTTCTGTCTTTGTGTCCTCGCCAGTTGTGGCAGTGGTCTCTGTTGTGGTTTCGGTTTTCACCTGCGAGAAAAGCTCTTCAAGAGATACGTTAGTGAACGTGTAGTTGAAAGGACTGCTCGTATCAGAGTGACTCTTTTCGTTCTTTTCTTTCCCGGGAGCCTTGGACCCTTTTGCCACTGCAGATTTGGTCAAGCTAACAGTGACCGAGCCGGACTCAGATTTTCCTTTCATCAATTGGGTGAAAGTGATTAAAAAATGTGGCCTGTGTTTCCTCTTATTAATCTCAGACGCTTTAAGTGTCTTGTGGTCAAAAACTTGGGTCTTCTGAATTTAAAAAGGAACAAATTGTGATCTGAAGTATTTAAATTCATAAATAGAGCGGCTTTCCATATATATGCTATTTTTTGGTTTACAAAATGAATGGGCGAGCCCGTCTTGCTAGCATACTCAAATGTTTCCAGCATAGTGTGAACTGTGAAGCTCACAACAAGTAGAAATCTAAAGACTGATTACAATCGGGTAGTGAGAGTAGATAGCGTAAGTCACCGGGTGAATTACCACTGTTGATAATCAAAAAAAAATAAAAAAATCTCAACACTGAGAGAGTTGTATGGTGTAAAGTTCGCTGAATCTTTTGAACTCTCATTGCATTAAAATGTGGTGTGTTTAACGGTTTTGAAATCTAGAGAAGCCTCGGGACAAGGACAAAGAAGTATGTAAAACAAATTCACTACAGATTCTAGAGATCTGTTCTAATGAAATTTATTACTTTGCCCTTCATTGGTATCACTTAGGAAGAGAAAAACTAATAACTCTCTAGCAAGTACATTGATAGCTAACAATACGAAAAGATAGAGGTTGCCTTGGTGTACGGGTAGACTGACTGGAGGCAAAGAGGGTAGCACATTTCGAAACTTAGAGCTCGTATTATAACATAAAATACCGTCTCTATCTATAGAGACATCAATTCCTGACATGAGCGACATAAACTCTTTCGGCCCTTATGAAACTTCATCAATATTTTGTAACAAATATTTGTGTTAGTTAAAGTGCATACTGATTTACTCGTACCAAGGCAGAGAAAGAACGCATCTTTTTTCGCCAAAAAACAGTCTCCCGACTTCACTACACCATTCACTGTGTATGCGGCAATTTCCGTAAAAGCAACAAACATTGGCGCATAGCTTAAAAAGCTGGAGAGGGAGTGTCTCCCAGTGCCACATCATATGAGCTATACATGAACCATCAGTCTGACGCTTGTGAAGATCGAAAGCTCTTCTCCGCTGCCACATCACAACTGCTTGCTGCCGTAGCCAATCACGTTTTTCGCAAACTTCCAGTTCTGGTTCTCGACCTTCAAGTTCTGCTCGAACTTCAAGTCGACTTTTCCGTCAGTGAACGTGAAAACTGCCAAGGTATATTTTTCCGAAGCACGCGCGTCTCTGTAGTACAAGACACGCATACAGTCTGTGATGGCTTCTTTGGCCTGTGTTTCGGTCACCTTCACGAAATCCTCATCATAAGGCACGAGTTTTCTCAACAAAGGCACAGCCAAATGGGCACCAAAACCCGTCGACAAAGCCAGAGAGCCGTACGTCACGCCCAAGAGATCCACGTATCTAAGGAACGGTGTTCTGTCGTCGTTAAAGCCAGCAACTATAATGGCGTTCCACAAAGGGTCCATTTTCAGCCGGCGGTTGTACATGACACGGGTCAAGTACTCATGCACATGTGGCGCACGCAAGTTGTGCCCGCCCTCGTTATCGTAAACTTCTTCCTCGGTTTCCAACTGGTGTAAAAGTCTTTCGATGTGTTGCAAGTCTGATATGTCTCCCGATATTCCAACGATTGTCTCGCTACCGATCCGCAACAACCGCTCAATATTGTTGAACCGAAGGAGCGATCCATACGAGCCCATGTTGTCGGCGGCAATCGCGATTCCGTTCTGGAACTTAAGCGCCAACACAGAAGTACCTGTAATTATTGGTTGTTGTGTGTGCATCGCTGGAAACTCCAGGGCGTTGGCAGAGTTTGAATGGCCAGCATTGGCGATTTGATTGTTGTAAGCACCGTAGGTCTGGTTGCTGGGTCTTCCCCACTCAAAAGGATCGTGATTCATTGTTAAAGTGGTGCTTTAGCGGGAATCTAGCCGTAGAAAAAGGGTAGTATTCTTAGGAAATGAAATATCAACAGGGGTCTGAATTTGCGGTTTCACAGGGCGTTTCGATATCCGTGCCTATGAGTCTCTTTTTTATGAAGAGTTTGTAGAATTGGGTGATACTTAATCCTGAGAATTCGTACTGGGAGAGTTGTGTAAGACGAGTGGCAATTCGCAGAGAACTGGTGAGGTGCGCACTACTCCTGTAAGCGACTGGGCGATAGAATCAAGAGAGAATTGAAATAATACACGTATTGGTTTATCTTTTTTCTCCGCTACAACGTTAGACTCCCCAGTATACAATTTCGAGAATAATTTGATGAGTTCTTGTTGACCCCGGTTGCTGGCCTAGTTCTTAAGTATGCGACCTCCCCAGTTCACTGCCCCTCTTACCTTCTGCAATACCCTTGAACTGGCTGAACCTGACTGTTTTTTTTGTTCTCCAAACGCCAAAAATCACTACAGTGTACTCATATAACCTTTAAATTGCTCGAAAAGCCATAAATCCTAAGTTAGCTGGCATGTATGTTCACAAGTGGGCTCAGCGACCAACTAAGAAATTTCACAGTAAACCACAAAGGATATACAACCAGTGGCTCGCATCTCAAGCTCTCTTTATGCAACGACACGACAGTATGATGTGTAGATCTTATATCCGGTCATTTCTATCCGGTCACGCAACACCCATGCGACCGTCTCTCGCATCCACTCATCTACTCTAGTAGACAAGATCAGCGCCACCACTATCTATTTGTTCGGACTCCTCGGCATTTGGCGCACTGTATCTGAATCTATTTGACAACTGGTTTCTCAAAAGCACCTCGCCTTCCTTGAGCTCAATGGGTTTCCAAGCTGATGTTTGTGACTGCTGTGCTTTTTGAAGTGTTGGCATTTTCCCATTTGGGGAGAGAGGGTGTGCCTTGGCGGCAACAGAAGCACCTGTTTTGTGTTAGTATTTTTGGTTCAATGGCATGAGGCAAACGGACTTGGACATGATGGGACTCCACTTTATTGGTCCTTTCATTTTTAGCGACAAGATCAAGACTATTTTATCCATAGATCGGATAATACATCTTGAATTATGTATTCTGCAATTTCATGTACTGATTCGTGGCATTTGCTTAAGGGCTGGTAAGCTCGGGCGAAATCGGGTTCAATGGTGAACAATATACCGTGTAACACCAAGCTGTATTTTGGCTTGAAACATACCGTGATGTGGCCCACCAACGAACTTGATGAGGGGCACGTGTTTGAGTAGGAATGCAGATTGTCTCATGGCTGTTTTGGAGAAGACAGTGTTTTGCAGGTTTCTGTAGAGTAGGGAAAATCTGCCATTGGATCCCGGGTTTTGTGCTGTGTGCCGGCCTCGGTAGTGGAGCAGCGGGGCATGCAATGAAACCGTTTTCCGGGCCAAGACTTCTCTAGTACAACGGATGAACTTGCCATCAAAGGGATGAGTAAGTGCTATCTCCTGCGACTTAAGAGGGAAAAAATCCCTTAATGGTACGAAATTTAACATTTTTGACTTGGAAATGGGGGTGTTGTGTCTTTCGATGCTCACTATCTCTGGAGATTGCGATGTCGAGACTACAAATATACTACTGTACTTTACAATGCACACCACCATTCGAATTTCTCATGACTCGTGTTCTTCCACAATAATCCAAAAGGGGTTAGAAAAACCATTCAGGATAATTTTTTCTTTTTAAATGGGTGCTTTAGTGACTCGTGCTACGGAACCCAGTATTCGCTGCCGGCTCCCGAAGTGGCCCCGTGGTCGCGCCAAAATCTGGGGAGCCAAATTTGTTGCCCTCAGGTTCTCGCACCAACCCAGAACCGGCCACCTCCACATCGTACTTTCGCGGCTCCCAAGATCGTTATAAGCTCAAACACAGTCTTAAGAGGTCCAATTCTAACCTACATACCGCAAAATATCCCAGTATGAGCGATAAACTCCAGAAAACAATCGCTCGGTTCCAGCAAAGAATCGACAATAAGGATTTCTACGAGGCACACCAGACTTTGCGCACAATCACCAACAGATACGTGAAGGCGAAGCAGTTCGATTTGGCCATCGACATATTGAGCCAAGGCGCCTCGATTTTGGCCACCAACAAGGAATGTGCTTCCGCCAGCGACTTGATTTCGTATTTGGTGCAGGTTTATACCGAGGCAGGTGTGAAATGTGTCAGCAACGGTCCTGGTCTGGAATATAGGTCGAAGTTGATCGAATTGGTGTCGCTTCTTCCAGACACAGAGCCCAGCATAGGCGACTTGGCTAAACAAGCGTTGACGTGGGCGCAATTGGACGGATCGTCGAAATTTGGCGACGCTAGCTTACACCATATTTTCGGCACGAAACTTTTAGCAGCTATTCCAGAGCAACCGACCGATGCTGACAGATATAAAGTGTTCGCTGTCGCGGAATTGCACTTGATTTTAGGAACATTTGAGTCTTTGCCGGTCTATGTGGACTACTTGTTCGACTGGTATGTGAATGAAAAAAGCGCTGATCCAGGGGAGTTTTTGGCACGTGCGGTGATCAACTACGCGTACTTGAAGAACATCAAGTTTGTGCAAGCATCGTTGGATCGTTTTTTGCAGAAATACATCCAACATGCCAACGCTCCCCATGAAAAGAATGACACCGTGCTACTTTTTGAAAGCCAGGATCTATTGAACTTCTTGCAATTGCTTGTTGTAACATTGAGAAAAGAACAATCCGGCGACAAGTTCATGAAGTTATATAACCACTACAAGCCACAGTTGGCACAGAAGGAGCTCACAGCTCCGGTGGAGTACCTAGGCAGAGAGTATTTTGGATTGAACTTGGGCTCTGCGCAAGGAGGGAACAACATGTTGGCGAACTTGATGGGAAGTCTATTCAAGTAGCCCTTTTGGTGTAACTTTGCATAGAGGGCTTTGAGTAGTTGCGGATTATAGGTATTTTGGAGGCCAACGGGTAGTGACTAGAGCCATAGGGCGAAATGTACCAATCTTTCGCCACAGTGAGATGGGTGAACACGCGCAGGTTTGTTTAAAGTGGAGTCTATAAACGCAGCGCCTGCAATCCAAGAGTTGAATCGAACTTATCGCTGTGGTACTCTCAATAAAATAACGAACAAAAATCAATCACAATAATATATAATTTTCAGCATATAGAGCAAGACTCGCGCATCCAAAGCTTCCAGCATACTCCCTCTTTCTCTAGCTCAATACTCGTCCTTTCCTTCCAATCCCTCGGAATCTTTCACCACGCACGACGCGTCCAACGCTTGAACAAGCTCGGGCCGTTTGGCCTTTAGAAGTTCGTGCTTAGCTTCCGAATAAGTGCACCATCTACGTTCTCTGGATTTCAGCTCGGGCCACTCGCTGCTTAGATTGTCCACCAACATCTCGTAAAAGTGGAATTCCAGCCGTGGCACGAATTTCTTGGGGTCCCAGTCCTTGCCTCGATCTTCTAGACTCAATACTGGTGCTTTGCGTCCTCTGGTATCAAGCACAACTGGCAATTTCTCCAAAATCCGACCCTCGCATCCGGCCTCTTCCCATGTTTCACGAACAGCACTAATCACAAAATCCTCGCCCTCGTCCAATTCTATGCCGCCTTTGGGAAACACCCACTGGCCCTTGTGAGCACTGGACGAGACCATCACCACCTTATCCTTTGTCTCATTAAAACAGATACACCCAGCGACCATACGCGCACCGCTTTCCGGATTGTACCGCTGGTTCTCTCTGCCTACACGCGATTCCGTGGGTTTCACGGGGAGATTTTCGTTGTTTTCCATTGGCCTTCGGCTTCAAAATATGGCTGTGATATGTGGGGAATACTCTGGTGCCGCGGTATGTGGGGCCGGTATTGTATTGGGCCAAATGCGAATTTCCAGGGCCGCAGGCAGTCTGGGCAACGGGCCGAAAAAGCTCTGCAGGCCATTTCTTGAAGGTTGTGCAAATCTATGCTGCATGCTTCAAAAGGTGACAGAGGCAAGTTGGGGCCACTACGAGAAAAGGCGACCTATTTTCGTACTAGATTTGTCTTTATTTCGGTGAAGGTGGTCTTTTATTAGGTCATGTGAGAGTGCACGCACGGCTACACTGGCCCGGCACATGTCTCAGTTTGAACAATGAATTACGTCACACCGAGGGCGAAAAACAAGTGCACCAAAGTTGCAACGAAAGGTTGCAACAACGACGAAATTAACATTTGATCACAGTTATGGCCCATAATCTCGGATGTTTGCCAACGACAAAGCATTTTATGCCAAGAAAACCAATTCTTCTGGCTTAGTGGGCTAAATCTAGATCTCTTGGTGTACTGGTGTGGTCGGACTTTAGGTAAGCTACGGCTCACAGATCTCACAGCAGTTACCAGATTAACCAAAGTGACTAGCCTATTATGAAGCTTCAATTTCTAACACTCATACTAGCCGCTGCAACTGCCTATGCTCACAATGCTAACCCAGTCAAGCCACTGGACCTCTCCTGGCAGGAGTGGCATATGAAGGAAGAGCACCAGATGGACAGTTTTGATGCAGCTTCGTTCTTTATTATCCACGATTTACTGGGGAAAGGATACTGGACGCCAAATGAGATTTTATACATTTACGGTTTGACACGTGATGCGGTCGTGGGTGATGGCAGTGGGATGGGAGACCATGACCATGCAGAAACCATCCCCCAAAGTCTCAAAAATCGGGTCATCAGCGAAGTATCGCGCCTTTTACATGCCGACAGCGACGGAACCATTTCCAAGGAACTGTGGTTGGACTTTTCAGCGAATGGCGGTGTCTTGCCTGATTTTGGTGTTGGGCCGGGTCACCACTTGGACTTTGAAGCCGAGTACGAGAACCACCACTGGAACCAGTACCACAGAGACCAGGATCCAGACGTGCACGTGAAACATAAGGAGGATATCGAGCACGAGATGTTGCACCACGAGCACGAGATCGAAGAGACGCATTCAAATGAGGGCGGAAGAAAAAAAGCTCACAACTACGTAAGCCCGGTGAAGCTCCAGAACATTCCCCAAAAGTACTTGGCACAGTAGATGACGTGGTGTTGTATTAGTGATCTTGGCTATTATTTCGTTCACTAGACATGACATGGATATACAAATTTAAGATGACAGAGTACGGACCTTGCTCAAGCATTCATTGGGTACTGGGCTGGGCGTGCGTATTCTGATTGGGAAATATGAGAGCACCTAGTTCTTTCGTAGCTTGTTGGCCCTGTTACCAAAACGTTTCTTATGCGTTTAGAATGATTGTGGAAGAGTGGTCAGTTCAAGGTCTGGCACTTGAGAGACCTACTATGATCTTCAGTAAATCTCAGTGGCTCTCAATTACACGCAGTTTCTCCAGTACTCGTCCCTTTGGTCTATTCCTTTGCACCGTTCCTATGCTTTTGAACCACCTTCAATCCTGCCCTATCTCATTGCAGCTTGTGCACTTTCTATCTATAACTAAATCTTGTATTGGCTCTATATTGACGGTCAGCCCATTCTACTTAGTCACAGCTCCCAATGCGCAGTCTCTCAACTCGCCCAAATCTTGCTGGCATTTCGTTTGAGACGATCCGTTCATCCGAAGACACAGTTCGTATGCCTGGAGCTTGCCCGCACAAACACCATGAATTTTCTGGAACACGGGCGCAGAGGACTTGATGCAGCGGCTCAAATCAACCTGCTCGACAGCACAGTCCGATTCTGAAGGCGGTTTTCCCATACACTGGTGAAACGCTAAGAATTGTTGCGGACAATGGCGGGCAATGTCCTCGATCATTATCTGGTCTAGGGTGGAGGAAGACATTGTGCTTTCTATTATTATATTTGTTAGAGTGAGTGGGAAAACCTAGAAATTGATGTTGACGGGAAGTGCACTATATTTTTCGCCTGAACGTTCAGTTTCCTGCAAATCTGCTTCAGGCTGGAAGATCAGTTTGGCACAGGTATGTTCAGTGCAGAGATGGTTGAGACGCGCGCAGCATAGGCAGTACTGGGCAGTAGTAAGAAACCACCAAAATGGGAGGTCGTTTTACATATTCTTAAAGCAATATTTCTGAGATATTGATGCTCAGTGCTTGTGCCTACTCCTGGTGCTCTGAGATCCATGGATGGAATGTCACAAGGGCCCAGTTCGCTCTGCTGCCTCACACCGAGGGAAGACACTATGTAAATGGGGTTTAATTTGAAAGTGGGTCTAAATATTTTTGTCTCTATGGCCACTTCTTCCATCAGCATTTTCAAATAAGCTTCTTTATTGACCGGCTTCCTTCAATCGAGGTTGCGTGAGGGCCCACAGTGATGTTGGCGAGGCGAGTTTAACTGTAAGTCCGCAGAACTCACAAAGAATCCGACAATTTTGTTTACTTTTCTCATTACAGCCTTTGATATAGAACCACTCGGTAGGGTTGTTCAGTGTTTAGAAAGGGTTCCTAAAATAATCCGTGGTTCGCATGAGATGAGCTGGATCAACAATTGTAAAGGTGGAGCACCACACTTTGGCAGAGCCTATCGCAATAGTTTCAGTGCCAAAGATATCTCTTTTTATGAGTATACGATTGAATTTTGATGGACATAAGTTTTCCAAGCATAAACGAAACAGTCATATCAAGTATGAATCTTTTTTATTCTAAAACGAAAGCGATCGCGATAGGACGACTTTTGTCACGAGAAACAACTCTGACGGTCCTGATCCTTCATTTTAGTGAAATCTGGCTGAATAGGGTTCTCTGATGGGTTATTCCATATCCATTCAAGCCTGGTAAATGTATTGGTGTGCCTACTTTTCCTGAAGCCTCTATAAATCGCAGCATGTGGCACCAGACGTCGAGCTCATCATTCGCATCATTTACGTTTAACCATGAAATATTTTTTACAAAGGCTTTAAATTAACATGCTTATCCATCATTCTGGCATTAAACTGGTTTTGGGCAAAAAAAAGTATTGATCTGCCGTAATATTATCGTAGTAGAAAGCCAGTTGGTTTCCATAGTTCTCACGAATACACCATCACCAGTGCGCCGATGCAATGCTCAAGCATCATTCGTACGGGCGTACTTGGAAAATTTACATAATAAGGAGTAAATACGAAAATTGAGAAGCAGGAGAATAGTCCCAGAGGTGAATCTTGAGTCGTGTTGAGAGATTAGTTTGCTACTTCCCTCTTGTGCTCGCGATCGCTGGAGCCCATACATAGTTGTTTCCAGTGTTGGTGAGAGCTTTTGCCACCCCCTTTTGTGAACCAAAAATTGAGCCATAAAAAAAGAGAATCTCGCACTCAAAACCACCGTTTTTATACAACTATTCTTCTTGTCAATCATAAAAAGTGAACCAATCTAGACGGTAAAAAGACGATTTTTACCTCACTGCCTGACGAAAAGACAACTACAAGAACTCTAAGGATTTCTTAAGCATTTTAAGTTTCTTAAAGTGCAGCCCAGCCCGGCGCTTACGACATGGACTCTACCCAGTTCATGGAGGAAGCTCGGGCTTGCGAGGCCATTGGATGTGCTGATCCAGAGGCTGGATCGAAGATTGACATACATCTCTTTCCGACGGATCTGATTGACTCTTCAAGCTTCAACCCTTGGGCTTCCAATTTCTTTCGTTCTTCTCCAGGTTACTTCAAGAAACTCCCGAGCCTTTGGGAAATGGGCGAAGCTAGAAAAGAAAACAAGGAGGTGCTTGATTTGATTTCTGCTCTCTTCGCTTCCGACCGCTACACGGAAGAGG
Source organism: Metschnikowia kunwiensis (assembly GCA_030583255.1). Taxonomy (NCBI): domain Eukaryota; kingdom Fungi; phylum Ascomycota; class Pichiomycetes; order Serinales; family Metschnikowiaceae; genus Metschnikowia; species Metschnikowia kunwiensis. The sequence goes on from JAJMHQ010000023.1 coordinate 155,589, forward strand.
CTAGGGGGGCTTTTAGAAACGCTTCTGTTTTCAGAAAGATGACCCAGACTAACGAGGGCAAGGCTGAATTCGGGACCACGACTTCAGCCACATCTCCAGTAGAAGATTTTGTATCCACTGATTTCTCAGCTACTACAAAACACAAAGATGGAAAATTCGGCAGATTTACTGGAAGTGGAAGTCCAGAAGAAACCCAAAGCTTGTCTCTTGGTGTTTGTGCCCCAAAATCCGCACTGAGCGAAAACACTGTAGTGGTGCGCGGAACCTTCTTCCAGCATTTGCCTCATGACCTAAAGGCACGTGCTTTGCGTAGGTGGAAAAGAATTGTCCGGAGAGCGAGGCACCCAAGAAGAAGTCTTCGCAGAGCATGTGCGAGGGCGCTCACCGGGAAGGAAAGCGAAACTTTTGGAGAGGTAACTCTTGGAGAATTGAAGCAGAACGAAAGCCATGCGAGGGTCTCGAAGAAAATTTTAGTGGAAGCTTGGCTCAATGGAACAGTGAAGCCACTTCTTACGAATAGTCAAGGTCTGCCCACTACCCTTGGCTTCGAGCAGCACTTCGCGACCACTCCAAAAATTGACAACGAGGCCGGTTTAGAATACAGGGTGGTGCAGTCTTGCAATTCTGAACTGTTTAGGTCAGGTTCTGTTCAAGTCATGGAGATCCACTCTAGCTCTAAAATCTGGCCCAAAATCTTGAGAAAAGCGAAGGTGAAATCTCTTGGCAGAAAACTCTCTCAGTGGCTGCGAAAAGTGCGTGTGCGCGTGGCTGCAAAATGTGGGAACACCAATCGCGAGATTGTTCCCACATTCGAAAGCACCTACGAGAGCTGGGAGCACGATTTCAGGCCGGAGCTTTATTTTGCCGCAGATGCCAATTCGGATTATGGCTCCAATTTTGTGAGGACTGAAAACGTTTTGATCTGTGGGTCCAGGCGCATTCCTTCTTCTTCTTCGCTCTGCCTATCTGAGGGTGATCTTTATGGACTGGGGCCATCGTCCGAGGAAACTGAGGACAACGAATCTGTCTGGAGTGACGTAGATGTTTCAAGAATTCGCGTGATTTTGCCTTCTGGTGATATTGGCCTTCCTGGTGAATATGGGATTTTCGGTGCGAAAGGAAAAGGGATGAAGATGACGACGAGAGCTCCTACAGTGATAACTTCTATCAGCTGCGATACTGGCAGCTGCGCAATTTCCAAAACTTTAGGTGAAAACCAAACCTCGAATTGTTTTGTCCTGAGGCCACCGGGAACTAGCACCAGCTCGAAATCTGGCAGACTTAATCTTTCCCTCACCATCTTCAAACCTCCAAGTTCACCAAAACGCCCAGTTCCATCCCCCATTGGGGAAAACATTGAAGAAATCTTTACGAGCAAGCTCGCCACTGACTCATTTTCTAAAAACGGAACCGCTGACGAACAGCTCGCGGAGGTTTTCAAGCAGTATAGGGAGGGAGGATTCGAAGTGAAAGACTCGCCTATCGCCGCCGCAGAGGAGTTTACCAAGCAGATTGACGAGATTTTTAGAGCTTCCTGCGAAGATTTGCTTGAAAATGGTGATCTTTACGAGAGCGACAACAGCTCCTCGAATGACTGGAAGACTTCTCAACCGCCTTTAGATGCTGAGGGAAACGATGCGTTTTTCAAACATGTGCCTGTTTCTGAGAATTTGCCCAAGCTTGCTGAACTTGAGAACATCCCGGATGACGCTGGTGCCTCAATTGAGAACCTCGAAGAAGTAGCTGTGAATCCCATCTTTGGAGACTTGGTTTCCAAATGTTCGCAAGAGTTTATGAGAGAACTCAAGATAGTTACGAAGCTCTTTGGCACAACTGAAGAAGTGTTTAACGAAGCAAGTGAGCAGCACCTTGAATGTTCTAACTCCGAGTATTCTTGTCGTCCAGTTGAAGAAGATTCATTTCTCTCTAATTTTGGACTCTCGTTCAAAATCATGGAAGAATCAGAGATGCTCCAAATGTGGCACGGTGCTAAAAACTCGCAAAGTGAAACTAACTCTGAGAGTGAAACACAACCTGAGAATAATGTTCTCGCGGAACCTTTATGGGAGGCACTTGTTTTGGACGAAAGCGCTGACTGGCAGAGGATCAGAAACGACTTCTCGGAAGGACGGGATCTTTTCATAACCAACGAGGCCAAGAGGAAGATTGCTTTTTTGCCCAAGTTAAACAACATCATTCAGCAGATTGCCAATCTTGAGAGCACAGAGAGTGCTGATTCTCCAAGAAAAACGAAAATCACCTTCTCTGATAATTTGTTTCCTGTGGTAACTGACTCTTCTGACGAGAATCAGCCAAGGACGGACAAAAAAGTCGTAAGGAAGGGGATATTGAAGAAGACGAAAGCTGAGAAAACTCAAAATTTGTTCAACAAGCACTTCAAGCAGTCACTAAGTGAGGAGAAAAGGGTAGCCATGAATTCCGAAATGAACAAGAAGATTGTGGACTGCAGCGAGATTATTGGTCGCCTCGAAGAAAGAGCACAGCCCGAAGACTTCCAGATTGTTGTTGATCATATTTCGGAGTGCTGCACTTTCTCTCTTGAAAACTACGTCAAGGTAGCCCAAAGCCAGATCTTGCACTACACTCACTATTTGGCCGAGATCAGAAATTCCATCTTCGAGGTCGCGGATCAGTTGCATGGGGCTGGGGAGATGTTTGCATTGCTTCTTGACTACATGAGCAATGCCAACAACACCCCCGCTTCCATAGTTGAAGTTGAATACAGAACAAATATGTTGATGGAGTCTTTTGTCACTTCCGAATCAATTTTGGCTCTGTTACGAAAGACTGTTTCCCAGTTGAGCCATGAGGACTTGAGTTACGTGAAAACAATGGTTAAGATTGCTCGTTTTGCTTTGGTGAGCCGGGAAAAGATCATGAGTACCTACAGGAAGTTTCTCGCAGATCATGTCACTAAAAGGGAGGACATTCATTGGGTGTACGACAACTCCGGGTTCGGCAACTACATCCGAGACCTGATGGCATTCGCATTGGACGAGGATCTTTATGCTGTTGCTTCCTTCACCGACACTTTAGAAGAGTTTAACGACTGTCTTGGTATTATCGACAATGTGCGCATAGAACTCGAAATTCGTACCAAGCAGATCATGATGGATGTTGCCAACTTGAAGCTTGGTGTTCGCAGGGAGAGAACCATTCCCCTCGCAGCAGACGATGTGACGCACGCTATTGATGATTTTAATTCGCCAGTGGAGGATCTTGTGGGTGTTCCTTTTCCTCAAGCCGTGTATGGAAGTGGGAGTGAAATGGCCCAAAACGCTGTGGAGTCTTTCTTGAATAACAAAGAAACGATAGTTTCTACAATAACTGAGTCAGAGCATGAAAAGGACTCTAATTATTTGCCTGTGCAAGACTTGGAAACTCTGCCAACGTTTGGACTTCCTTCTTGGATGACCTTTCCAGGCTTTGGACAGAAATCTTAGCCCGAGACGACATCCATTGCCTAGCCTAGAGTCTGCTGGACAGATTCGGCTGAAACTAAATATTATAAAACCTAAAAACATTCGAAAATTCATAAGGCAATAAAAAATAATGACCCAGAACCCTTCCTGAAGAAATCAATGTAAACGAAATTGGGATGAAAGCAGTGGGTTGCAAGAAAATACTTGATCAAGGTACTTTGAAAGTAACGGTCCGGAATGTAAACCCCAACGCTATTCGCATCAACTCTTGTGATAGATATTAGTCATTATCGACAATCGGTCGAATATCAACTACTTTGAAGTGACTGGACGCTACTTGGAAGGATGACCAAATAATTCAGACTGGAAGTCAAGGAGTGATAGATTGAACAATTATGAAATGCTTGCATTGAAACCCCTCTTAGAATTAAACCCTTTAAACAGTTCGATCTTCTTTTAAGAGAAATAAGAACAATAACTGACATTCAAAATGACGTTAGGTAGCTTCGTAAGCTTGTTAGCATTACAAGAAAAAAACTTCGGAGAAATACGATATCTCCACAGAAGGCGAGAAGACTTTTAAAACGTATCATGCAGAGGCTATCAGTTTAATTTAGAAATGAAATTTAGGGTCAGAAATGTTTTTGCTTCAGGCTTTCGCATCTCTCCTCACTTCAATTGTGAGCGACCTGAAGAGCTTTACAGATGCTCTTCTCCAAAATGCATACCATAAAGCGAATCAATCCAGGAAAATCGAAAAATTCGATGGTAATGAAAATTGCTTCAACCAATAACAAAGTCTCCGTGATGCGGGCCGCACTGCTACAGCATATGACATTTGAAAGAAGAAAATGTCAAGACGTCGACGCCAGAGAAGCTCAAAACGACTGATATTCATGCTCGTCTGTTTTTTGGAAGAACTTCAAGACTTTTGACTTGATTATGCCTTCTCCTCTTCACTTTTCTATTTTTGAAGGGCAATTTAAATTTTCATTTTCTTACAAATAGACAGAATCGAATTGGGATGCGACAATACGAAGTGACCTTTCAAACTTGGCCAAAATGCAATTGATCACTTAGGCAGTAATTCCTACAATACCGAGCTGATAAGCACAATACTCAAAAAAAGCTTCCAAATATACGAACATCCTCGGTATGAAAATGTAAGGCTCTCACCACAGTGCCAAGCCCAGGCCCATCTCAGAAACGATACCCGGTCGTGTGCTGGCCGATCCAAGCCTGCGGTGCGCCTCTTTGTTACTCGTAAAGCGTCGTCCAACTCGCACCAATCAGACTGAAAACAATCTCCAGCCACCATAGCAAACACCTGTCTCACACCGGTACTACCGTTTTTTACATCGTTGTCATCCGACAAAAAATCTGTAGACTCGTGACTGTAAACTGTAGGCCGATACTCGCTCGCCAGCTCTCCTGGTTTTGTCTTCTAGTGAGCTGTTCTGCACATAACACCCCTCTTATCGTTGGCCCAGAGCTCGCCATTTGGACAATGCCTCCAATTTCACCATCGATTTCACCGTCGATTTCACCATCGAAGGTAAACTCTTGAACTGCTTGGTCTGTAGTAGTCCAGGGTCTATATTCTCATCGCCAAAGTTTTCAATTCCAGAATTTTCTGCCTTTTTCTTTTTCTTTTTTCCAGTACCTCCAGTCCCGGCTTGCTCGCCTGGCGCAGTGCATCGTCGCTCACAAGAGTGTCGGAGATTTTCCCACCTCGGTTTTGCTCCCCTTTTGTCGCTCGCTGCCAAACAACTTTTGAGCACACAAAAAAAAAGAAAAAGGCCAAAAGTCTTTCTCGTGCCAGAAGCGAGCCTTGCCAGCGTTTTGAACAGACGTATTTGGAAACACACCCGTGTCAGAACAACGAACCCCCCACCGAACGTTCGTAAAAAAAACAAACTCAGCATCCGGCCCAGGATTCCGGCGAAAACACTCTATCTGACCTTCGATTCCTGAAGCAGAAGCACGTAACAAACGTGACGCTTTACTGGACCACTCGACTCATCCTCGGAAACTGCATTCGACTCAGTCACGGAGAACTCTACTGGCAGGCCACCTTCTACCGTTTTCTTTGATCCAGCGTCCAGCGATAGAAAATAACCACCGTTTCTGTCGACCTTCATTCTAACGTCATCTGATGTCCAACGCCGCCGCCATAGCCGCCGCCGCAGTGACACAAAACCACCAGCCGCCCACCATGAACGTGTCGGGCTCCTCGAACAACAACTCCGTTGTCGGGTTGCACTACAAAATCGGAAAGAAAATCGGCGAGGGCTCTTTTGGAGTTCTTTTCGAGGGCAGCAATATCATCAATGGCGTTGCCGTGGCGATCAAGTTCGAGCCACGCAAGACAGAGGCGCCCCAGTTGCGCGACGAGTACAGAACGTACAAACACTTGCAGGGGTGCGACGGGATCCCCAACGCGTACTACTTTGGCCAGGAGGGCTTGCACTCGATCTTGGTGATCGACTTGTTGGGGCCCTCCTTGGAGGACTTGTTCGACTGGTGCGGGCGGCGGTTCTCCGTGAAGACCGTGGTGCAAATCGCCATCCAGATGTTGAACTTGATCGAGGAGGTGCACCGCCACGACCTCATCTACCGCGACATCAAGCCAGACAACTTCCTCATTGGGCGCCAGGGCTTCCCCAACGAAAACAAGGTGCACTTGATTGACTTTGGCATGGCCAAGCAGTACCGCGACCCGCGCACCAAACAGCACATCCCGTACCGCGAGAAGAAGTCGTTGAGCGGCACCGCGCGCTACATGTCCATCAACACGCACTTGGGCCGTGAGCAGCTGCGGAGGGACGACTTGGAGGCGTTGGGTCACGTGTTTTTCTACTTCTTGCGCGGCCAGTTACCTTGGCAGGGCTTGAAGGCACCCACCAACAAGCAGAAGTATGAGAAGATCGGCGACAAGAAGCGCACCACCGCGGCCACGCTTTTGTGCGAGGGCTTGCCCAAGCAGTTTGCTGAGTACTTGGACTCGGTGCGGTCGTTGCCCTTCGAGGCAGAGCCCGCCTACGAGGAGTACCGCATGTTGTTGTTGTCCGCGTTGGACGACATGGGCCTTAACTGCGACGGCGATTTCGACTGGATGCATCTCAACGGCGGCAAAGGATGGGACTCGTCCATCAACAAGAAACCCAACTTGCATGGGTACGGCCATCCGAACCCCCCGAACGATCGCGAGCGGCGCCACCGCGAGCTGCGCAGAAACAGACCGCACCACGCACAGCAGGGCGCCAACGCGATTTCGACCTCCGCGGGCAACAACAACTTGAACGGCAACATCAACCAGTCCACGCAGCAGCAGCAGCAGTTGTCCGCAGCGCAGTCGCACCAGCAGAAGTTGCAGCACTTGATCAACCGCCCATTGCCGCCCATCAAACAGGAGCTTCAGCCGCACTCCAACTTGAGCTCGCACGCGAACAACGAAGCGGCGGGCAGCCAGGTCATGATGAGAAACTCGCAATCCAACTACGGAAACACTCAGAGAGTCAACCAGTACGAGCAGCAGCATGTGCACGAGGAAGAGAAGAAGACCTTCTGGTCGAAGTTGTGCTGCCTGTGAGCCGTCGGCGCCGAGACGTTCTGTGGAGAAGGACGGAGCAAAACTTAATACGAACTTGCTTCTCTCGAAAGGAAAGCGGCATTGCAACGGATCGGCCATCTACATGCCTCCCCAACGTGCTGTACCCGATAGAGAGAAACTCTTGAGTTAATAACATTTTGTAATCATTCATAATCAAAATTTCGCTACAAGCTGGCTAACCTTTCTTAACCACATTCTCCCACTCGTCGGCCGAGACCTCCATTTCCTTGTACGTGTTCACCAAGTACGCCTCGATTTCCTTTAGGGCATCTGTCGCTGCGGCCTTGTCAAATGCCTCTTCCTGTTTCATCGACGCAGTCAACAGGTCCAATCTTGCCTTAAGCACATTCGATCTATATTCCACCCATTGCCGGTAGAACTCGTTGTATGTGGACCCGTAGTTGACTTCTGGTTTCACGGTTCCCAAAACGGACCCGTCGTGGAGTAGCGGGTTCTTAGCGCGGTAGGAGGTCACCATAGTGATCCTCTCTGTCGCTCCAAGTGGTTTAGGAGCCAAGTGCTTGATCAAGCGGCCCTGCAAAACGGAAGCATTGCCCTTCTGTGGACCCGACACACGTGCCAATTTCGAGTCGCCCATGCGGAGGTACGTTTCTCCGCCAATCATATCAGTCGTGTCCGACAACATAAGCACACATACAAAAGGGTACGAGTCCTGGTGCCAGCCCACAATGGCGGGGATATCTTCGTCGGAAAAATCGCCGGTAAAAAGCTTTTCCCGCTTGTCGATCTCGGCCTGTGACCGCTGGCTTGCGGCCGTTTCATCGTCAGTGATGCCAATGTTCACATGCGCTATTTCGTAGTCCATGACGATCTCCAAATCCACTCCTGCCATCATCGAGACCAACTCCATTGTCTTGGGATGGGTCCACGCGGAATAAGTGAAGGGCGTGAAAACCTTCCCGTTGTCGCTGACATACCCACGGATATTGCAGTCCATGCCAGACGTGGAGTTGAAGGAGGTTCTGGCATGTTTCAAGAAGGTGTCTTTCTCCAAGATTTCCATACGCATGATGTCAATAGCCTCGTCTGTGAACAATGGAAAGGGGTCCGAGACGCCGATTGGCGAGATTTGCAATTTGTTGGTAAGTCCCAACTCCTCCATGGTCATTCTTCTAGTATTGTGGAACTTGTGCTGCTCCGCTGGACCCTTCGCGTAAAACTTCAAGTGGACATTTGGGTCGAACTTCACCGAGCTGTAGTCGGCGTTTGTCGCCAAAATCGACGCAAAGGTTCCAGCCAAGGACCGGTCATAGGTGTTTTCGGAGACAGATTTCCGGCGGTTACCGGCAAGAATATCCGCAGCCAATTCTGGGGGAGCAACACCAGCCATCGCGTATCAGAGTATTAAATGTTTTGTTGTAAAGTGTTATGAGAGAGGTATAATGATCTCGATTCTTGGCGATCAAACTGATAAGAGCCGGATTGAGGTAAAATGTGTTAATTTGACCTCAAAGGGAGGGTTCTTGTTGTTGCCTTTTATACGAATCTTGCTATCTATAGATTATGCGGGGTGCCTCGCGGCATGGGCTGGAGAGCCAAAATGGGTGCAAAAAAACGTTCGGGGACCTGCACGCAAGTATCTTCTTCTGCGCCTCCAAGCTTTCCCGAAATAAGTGGAATAGGTTGGAATTTGCTGTTTTGAAGAATTCCGGTGAGGGAACCCCGTCATATCATCAAATATTTCCTTTCATGTTTTTCAAGAAATCATAAATCGAGACATCTCTGCGATTTCTACAGCCATAGAATTTGTTGATTATCACCGACGGTTTATCTGCAGAAACAAATACTCTCGCACTTGCCTTTTTTGGTGACAAAATGCGGCTGCGAGCGTCATCCAAAGATAACGATAGTTGAATTCCAAAGCTCCAGAACGGAATTTATCAACTGCACCAATGATTTTGCTACCTTAAGTTAAAAAATGAAGAGGAGCATTTCACGAACTCTCTTGTGAGATATGCTCGGAAGATTTGTGGCGTGATGCTTACTCAATCTCCGAGGTTCGCTTATCTGAGTTAGGGAGAATGAACTATTGGCTAGACGTCGGAATCGATGTTATTGAGCTACAAACGAGGATCGCTTAAGGAAAAATGAAGATGAATTTTGTTTTTCTTTTTGAGATTTTGGCTGAGTGAAGGGCTCAACCAGGTCCATCAATGAATAGACCGATTCTCATGTAGTAGTTTGAAAGTTCATAGAATAATGTCGTTTTGGAACGGCTGTATATTGCCTTTTGTACAACCCACAGCTGAAATTGCAAAAACATGGTCGCTAGTAAGTTTTTTAAAGGGTGTGACCAGCTGCCAATGGAAAGATTAGCCAGGAATGGTGTCAAGATTAGCCTGGCAATGTGTACTGCTTTGCCTCACACATTACATGGAGTAGATGGCTATGCTCAACATGCAGACTTTTTCCGGGTATACTTAATTACTGAAGCCCGATAACGGCCGTACTTTCTGATTTCTACTCAAGCCTTAGTGGTTTGAAAACCACCAGCATATCTCTTGAACCTACGTCAACGTGCCAAATCCTGTTCTGTGGGAGAAAAACACTGGGCTACAGCTACAGATGTGATATACGAACAAACTCTAACAAAAATTAGAAGAGTGGAAAAATTGGGAGCCAGCTTTTCAAAATATGATGAGGGACATTCCTTAGTGTCCTCGCCCAGGGAGTTAGGCATCTTCGTGGGATTTTCCCCGTGGCGCATGCCATCCGGTTCGACCACGCGACCCTAACCCGCACCCCAGGGAGATGTGTTTCGCACGACCACAGTATCACTTGTTCTGCTGTTAAGATCAGGAAAGTGCAACTGCCCATAAAGCCAGATTCTATTAATACTTCACAAATCCCGACCTCAACCGCAAGGACTTTAAAGCAAACTATAACACACTTGACAATACCACATAGTTCCCCGAAAAGCATGGTATCCAGACAGGCGCAGAAAAGATTGAACAAGGAGTACAAGACTATCCTGGCCACCCCCACACCTTTCATAACCGCCAAGCCAAACGACGAAAATATCTTGGAATGGCACTATGTGATCACGGGTCCGCCAGGCACGCCCTATGAGGATGGCCAATATCACGGTTTGCTCAGGTTTCCCCTGGAGTACCCATTTAAACCACCTTCGATATCCATGGTGACACCAAACGGCCGTTTTGCATGCAATACCAGGCTCTGTTTGAGTATGAGTGACTACCACCCGGACACGTGGAATCCAGCGTGGAGTGTCCTGACGATTTTGACGGGACTTTTGAGTTTCATGACCGGAGAAGAACACACCACGGGTTCCATCACCACCACTGATGCGGTTAAGCGGAAGTTGGCTGCCGAGAGCCAGAAATGGAACACGGTGGAGAACACACGGTTTGCTGCCATTTTCCCGGAGCTCAATGAGGCAAACAAGCACGATATTGAGGTGAAAGAGCAAGAAAAAACCCGCCAAGACGCGGCTGAAAGCCAGGTGAAGGGTGCAGAGGCTGTGCTAGACGCCGCCAATTTGGACCTAGAAGACAGAATCAGGCATTTGGCGAACCAGGAGGGAGTCAGACATGCAGGCGCAGATTCCGTATTCAAATTCGTTGGCTTTGCACTTGCGGCTGTGTTGGCGGTATATGTTACGTTTTTGGGGGTTTAGAGTGTGTGCGTCTTCGGCACGGAGAAGCGAGAAATGTCAATATACGAGCGGCAGCACGAGGAAGTGAAACTTCACGGTTTCAGTGAAAGTATACCATTTCATGCGTCCTGTTTTTCCGGTATGTTTGCCGTGCCGAAATCTTCTCACCCTCTCTTTGGCACGGATATAGGGGGAACGTGGGGCGAAGGCCACTAATCTTCCGAGTGCTAACTACTGGTTATGTTTAGGATACAACGATAATAGGAAAAATAGAAGAAAAAATTGGTGTATGGGCCGTGGAAGTGACAAGTGATGTGCGATGGGCGTAAATTGGGATCCTAAGAAAAATCTGTGAAAATATTCTGCACTTCTTTACTAGCGAGATGGAACGAGATAGAGGCTATCAGAATCTGTTCGTGAAATTCAGAAACCCGACGAGTGGAGAATCTGGTCGACAGATTCAGACACACTTGTGCGGCTCTATGACGTAGGCTGCGTGTGAGCCGTGATCGATGTGTTCACCTATAACATCGTTACCCAGCGCCTTCTTACAAATTTACTATCCTGAGAAATCCACCGAATATTTACAGTGTTCATGGTCTAAGATCCATAATCGTTGTCGTATTTTTACAACTCCTCTCTATTAATGCTTCGCCCTGCCAAAGTCAATTAATTGATCCTGCAGCCAAGCATGGCCCGCCCTTATCCACATCTGTCCACCAGTTCCCTCCCGCGACTCCGCAGAACCCAAAGCGTATTACGTCATTCCTAGCTTCAGAGAAAACAGGGGTAAGCAAGAGTCGGGGCCCCAACACCAAGAAAAACCGTGCTTAGAGCACTGGTGGTTTGTAGCTGTCTCAAGTGGTTGGCCAGAAGCGCGATACGCAAGCCCCGGGCTATATGCAGACACACATGCGGGCGGTATCTCGTTTCAGACTTCTCGCCACGGGCGAAACCTGAAACCTGGCTGCAGATGCTGTTTCAGATCTGAACCTTTTACGGATAATCTCAGCGTGGAATTTGAAAAGAAAAAAAGCGTTCGCCTACACTTTCTACGTTTTTCTTCGCGCTGCGGCGCTCAGAGCTGTCAACTTTCCAGGGCTTTGCACCATCCCCCTTCCGTAGTTTCGCGCAGTCTGGGCGCAGCGGGGCGTGCGCTAGCGGAGCCGATACAGTAAAAAGGCTAATCTTGGACACTGGCTGCCAAAGCACAACCAATAAAAGTTAACGGAAAAGACAGGAAAGGGTCAAACGGCACTTTTTGCACCACTTCTCTACTCTTTTACCCGCGTCCTATTGTTCACCTACACCCCCAGATTGTGGCTGCGCTCGCACGTCACCGTACTTCGTTCCTGGAGCTTCCATCTTTTTTCGCTCGCTTTAAATAGAAAATTGGCCTACGCACCCAGCCGATCTTTTTCTGCTGCCGCCAATAAATTTTTTAGTACAGGCTGAACGAAAACCATAGACCCACAAAACCCGCTTTTCCTCCTCCTGCCAGGACTACGAAAAGAAAGAAAGAACGAACCTCCGGAAAGTACAGCCGCATCTGTCTTCATCTAAGTTATCGGCCCGTTTAGCGCTTACCGTTATCCGCGTGTGCCAAGAACACCTCTATATCTCGACTTGCCAAGGAAAACCGGGAAAGGGGCACTGGAAATCACAAAACAGTGCACAAACACTACTTGGCTACTTTGTTTCAGGACTTGATATTACCCGCCGGCACCCCCTGACTGCCATTCTCCTGAATCACGTGAGCTACACCTAAGGGTCTCTCCTCCAATGTCGATTCACCCCTACAGACAGAAAATGTCGTCGGCGCCATACCCCGTGAGCGAGCTCGACCAGTTTTCGCTGGGGTCCGGCTCCAAGAACCTGTCGCAGCCGCTTGATGAAACGTCGCAACTAAACAAAGTGTCGCAAGTTCCGATCGCAAGCCCCCGGTTTAACATCGCGCCAATCTCGTCCTCCGACAGCCTCAACACGGGCGACATCCCCGACATCCAGCAGCAGCTCTCACGCCTGAAAATGATGCAGCACCTCCCGGAAACCAATCTTTCTGTGGCACTGATTCCAGCAGAGTACCAACACCGGGCCTCCGGCAGCCACAGTCTGTCGGTGACTTCGACGCCATACGCGCCGTCGCCGCTCCACGGGGGTCACAATCGCTCGTTTTCGTCGACGCTGTCGATGTACCTCGACCGACCTGAAAACGGGGGTCTCGACTTTAACCAGAACCTCATCCAGCAGCATTTGGGCGCCAACAGCTCGCACTTGATGCCGCGCATGAAGACGATCGAGATGTACCGCAAAAACGCCAAGAAGTCCAGCGACCCGGCGGTCTTGTTCCAGTACGCGCAGTACATGCTACAAACAGCACTTTTGCTCGAGCCGACCAACTCGTCGGCCTTCAGCGAGGCGATCCGGCCCGCGGCGTCCACCGCTCCACCAACACCGCCTTCGAAATCCGCAGACACGAAACTGCACTTGCGCTCGGCGTCGTCGCTTTCCCTCGACCACTCGCTGGCCTCAACAGACGCAGACTTACGCGCGTCGCTCCTTAAGGAGGCCCATTACTACCTCAAGCGGCTCTCCGACAAGGGCTATGTGGAGGCACAGTACTTTCTCGGGGATGCGTACAGCTCAGGCGCCTTCGGGAAGGTCGACAACAAGGAGGCGTTCAGTCTTTTCCTCTCCGCAGCCAAGCGTGGCCACACGGAGTGTGCGTTCCGCACAGCACACTGCTACGAGGAGGGATTGGGCACGGGCCGCGATGCGCGCAAGGGCGTGGATTTCTTGAAGCTGGCGGCGTCGAAAAACCACCCGGCAGCGATGTACAAGCTCGGGATCTACTTCTTCTACGGGCGCATGGGCATCAGCGACAGCGCCGTCAACAAGAAGTTGGGCATCAAGTGGTTGGAGCGCGCACTGAACGTAGCCACGGAGTTGACCTCCGCGGCGCCCTACGAGCTCGGCAAACTCTACCAGTCGGGCTACTCCGACATCTTGATCAAAGACGAGAAATATGCGTTGGAGCTATTTTCGCAGGCCGCCGCGCTCGGCCACGTCGAGGCCTCGGCAATCTTGGGCCACCACTACGAGATCGGAAACATCGTGGCCGCAGACCCGACCTTGTCCATCCACTATTACACGAAAGCGGCCTTGGGCGGGCACGCGCAGTCGATGCTCGCCATGTGCGCGTGGTACATGGTGGGCTCAGAGCCGTTTTTGCCGAAAGACGAGCAGGAGGCATTTGAGTGGGCCAAGCGGGCTGCGTCGTGCGGCCACGGCAAGGCGCAGTTTGTGTTGGCGAACTTCCTAGATAAGGGCATTGGGTGCGAGCAAAACACCTCCGAGGCGCAATTGTGGTACGTCAAGGCCGCGGAGAACGGGCAGGACAAGGCGCTTGCGAGAATCACCGATAAGCAAAAAGTCGCTGCGATCACGAAGAAGTTGCGGAAGTCTAAGAAGAACGTTCCTTCATCCAGCACGCAGCTCGACGCTCAAGAAAAAGATTGCATCATCATGTAAGGTGGTCCCCGCTGAAACCCTAATACCTGACATTCGCCTCTGGGCTAGTCACCCCTACATTCTGCATTTAAAGACACATTCAATATATATACGAAAAACACCCTGAGTTTAGAAGTCACTGCGATGCTGCTTCATCGAATCAATACGCGGTCGGCCGAAATCAAAACATTGCAAAAACAAATAGGGGCACATCACGAGCAATTGCACCTCTTCCAAACATTCCGTGCCCGAACCTATGTGCAGACACGCCGCAAGGTTCGGAATGCTAGCCAATAATCTCCGGCGATATGGATCACTTTCGGTGGAGGACGCGTGGCCACGTTCCGGGAACATGTGCCACGGAGGAGAAATTCCATTCCATGCATGAAAACGAGCATTGCTATCTGCACAGGACGGCCCTGAATCCGCCGCAGTGATGCACATAACCATTCCGTAGCTTTAAAACTTGGTCGAAACAGCAAGATTCGGTTTGGAGCAAATCATCGGTTATAGGCCCTGCGCTCACGTCACGGTTCCGCTGTGGTGCCCGCATGTGACACCCCCTTTTCCTACACAATGGCATTGCGGTCGTTTCTGTAGGAACGTGGCGTGGGCCACAACTGCGGAGAAACTGTGGACCCTGAATTAGTATAAAGCGTGTAGATTCCTCTGGGGGTATTTCAAATTTTCTCTATAAAAAACAATCACAATGTCTTGGAACAACTCGAACGACGACAACTACGGCAGCAACAACAACGACAGCTACGGTGGCAACGACAGCTACGGTAGCGGACAAAAGTCCAAGTTGGGCCAGGTCGGTGACAAGATCAAGAACGCGTTTGGCGGAGACAACGACAACCTGGACTCTTACGGCTCTGGTTCTGGCAACAACGACTCGTACGGCTCTTCTAAGAAGGACTCTTACGGCTCTGGTTCTGGCAACAACGACTCATATGGATCTTCTAACCAAGACTCGTACGGATCTTCGAACCAGGACTCTTATGGATCTTCCAAGAAAGACTCTTACGGTTCTGGCAACAGCGACTCCTATGGATCTTCCAACCAAGACTCCTACGGTTCTTCTGGTAAGAAAGACTCTTACGGTTCTTCTAACCAGGACTCCTACGGATCTTCTAAGAAAGACTCTTACGGTTCTGGTAACACCGACTCCTATGGATCGTCCAACCAAGACTCGTACGGATCGTCCAACCAGGACTCGTACGGATCTTCTAAGAAAGACTCCTACGGATCTTCTAACCAGGACTCGTACGGATCTTCTAAGAAAGACTCCTACGGTTCTGGCAACAGCGACTCCTATGGATCTTCTAACCAAGACTCGTACGGATCGTCTGGCAACAAGCTGAGCTCCTACGGCTCCGGTAACCAAGACTCTTACGGATCTTCCAACCAGGGTTCCTACGGTTCTGGCAACCAGGATTCCTATGGATCCGGTAACCAGGACTCTTACGGCTCTGGCAACCAAGACTCGTATTGATCTTAGAAGGGCTTCGGCACTACTGGTGGTGGTGGTGACTCGTACGACTCTGGCTACAACTAAATTTGCCATGAGCTAAGCGTGCGGGGACACTCTGATGTATAGCTCAATGCAATACGTGTTTTAAAGATTTATTCGTGTGTAGTGGTTTGATGTAGCGGAGACCGATTGATGAGTGTCGATCTACAATGATGTGATCCACATGATACAGTGATTCTAACGTAACTAGGTCTTATGACAGCTTTTATTACCCAATAGAAGAAATTCGATACAACTGTCAGAAGAAGCCAGGTTTTTTATATAAGATCGTAGGCTCATTCCGAGGAGATCTTCTTTCGTCAGCTACTCCTGATTATTTAGATATTGATTTCATCTGTGTTTTGTAGAACTACAATCCAATAGATACCGCAATGAGAGAAAGTATGAGTGAATCTCTGAGTATGTGACTGGCCTTATATTGGTAAGTTAACCCCACAATCCAGTCCACTTCCTAGACCAGCATCTGGCGCATTGATTTGAATCCATAGATGGGTCACAAAAAGGTACCTCGTCGTTAGATATCTCACCATTGCAAGGGGAAAGTGACGCTGGAAACGAGAACCACATTGACATTGTGAAGCCATCACGCAGAGCCTATTTCGAGAAGTGGAAGTAGAATGAGGTAGATTACCTCGTTCTAAATACGCGTCCAACGCGTGGATTTTTTTATTCCTTTTCCTGATAAATAAAGGACAGTATTCCCAAATAAAGAAATGTTGAAAAAATCTATGAATGACTTACAACGACCGTTTGAGCTTACTCCCGTGGGTCCTCGAATATGCGAAAGAGTCTACGCCGAATCCATGGTGCTGCTGTCTGGCTGCAAAAGTAAATCGGAAGACGTCACCACACCCGATAATGGCTCGCCAGCATTGGTGACCTTTGTGCTGGCCCTTTTGTTAAGCAATGGCTGTTTCCCGTGATGGATGGGCTGGATTTTGGGCTCCGCATAGATAGAGCTGGAGCGCGAGCCCAGGCTGCCTCTCAATAACGAAGGGCCTGTTTTCATGGGGGGCGAATCGAGCACTTGGCAGTCCACTGCGTCGAAGTCGAGCATCGACCTGTTGACGTTGGAAATGGGCGAGTCGTCGAGGTCGCTTTTGCCCAAAAACGCAGAGTCGTCAATACTGAGATCGCTCTCTTCCACCATCAGTGTGGGTGCAGATTTGCGAGTGGACATGCTTCTTTTCGTGGGCGGGAAGTTGCGTGGCGGCGTGGATGCACGCTTGTCTTTTTGCCTATTGAGGGAGGTGGGCAGATCGCACATATCTTCTGTTTTTATGTCTGGCTGTCCCGATCTATCGCTGATGAAGGCAGCGGTGGCCTCTTCCAACGCAATGTCGTAGTCTGAGTCGCACATGCGCTCGATAACTGCGGTGGCTTTCTCTAGGACGTTGTCGAAGTAGTTTCCCGACCGTTCGCCTCCATTTCTGTACGTCAACGATGAGTCGATGCAGTCGCAGAGAACGCCCGTGAGGAAGCAGAACTCGCCCATCTGGTCCACGAGAAAGTCAAAAAGCACGGACGAGTTCGCAAGCAAATCGTGCTGCAAGCGTCCGTCGAGCTCGCCCACCATGGACTGGTAAATGTCGGTGAGCTCCGCGGTCCAGCCGTCCATTTCCTGGAACTTCTTCAAGGAATGGCCCACAGACCCATGGAGAATGTCGTCGATCTCCGTGCGTGTATCGTAAAAGTGCTCCAAGTTGACGATCTGCTCGTTGAACTTCTCCTGGAGCTGCTGCGCGTGGTTGAGAAACCGACGAACTGGGTGCGAGATCGTGCTCCCGAGGTTGCCTTGCACGTGGCTCATCACCAAATCCAAGTCACGAACGTGCAAGAGCAAGAGCTTGCGTTTGGCGAGCGAGAAGCACTTGCGCCACTTGTCGTGGTGGCTCCGGGCGAGCGTGGCATTTAGGGACGAAACAGAGTCAAGTATCGCCCGTAGACACATAGCTGCATTGGCTTCCAGCGTGGCCAAACTGGCCCTGATGGCCGCTGCCTCACGTGACCGCAACTCCTCGATCTCGAGTCGCTGTTCTGTGATCATCTTCAAGTACGAGCCCACGTGGCGGTCGAGGTTCTGGCGGTTGCGCAACACCTTCGTCTTGATTTCCTTGGCGCGGTTGGCGTATTTGAGCGTGTTGAGTGTCTCGTCGTAGTGCTGCGACAGGGGCAGAATGCACACGATCATCACCGTTTTGCAGTTTCCACCTAGGGAGAATTTGAGGAGCCGTGTGAGTTTCAGGTCCCGGTACGGGACGTGGCAGCGGCGGCCGGGGTCGCAGAGTGCATTGATACAGTTTCCTAGTGCAAGAAGCGACTTGTTAATATTGGCTCCCTCGTTTAGACGGGCGCCTCTGTTTTTCGTGGCCGCGGCACGCTCGCTGCCCGCGAGGTCGATGATGGAAAGCGTGGCGTAGGTGTGTTCTTCGGTCAAATTGGCGGTTCGACTGTGCAGCGCTACGTGAATCTGGAGCACAGCATGTGAACGAGACGACGCCGCATTGGCCTCTGTGGGCGACAGCGTGCGGTTCTGGTTGCCGAGGATTAGTAAGTTCATTACATCGTCGACCGTGCTGGGTTTGTGTGTGGAAAGTGAAGATACGACTATGCGTTTTGCCAGATCTTCTCTTAGCGTGAGCCTTTTCAGCGGGGTCTCAGGTGCAAGAAGATCGCGGATCGTCTCGTTGTAGATCTCGAGAAACGACACCGAAACGTCGAAAACCCGCGTGTCGGAAAGTAGCCCGATTTTGCGGTACATCTCCTCCATGGTGAGAAAGATGACCCCGGGGTTTTCCGGGCTGCCCAGAATCGTGTGTGTTTTCCCGCACCCGGTGGCGCCGTACGCGAAGACCGTGGCGTTGTACCCGTCTAACACACTGTCTAGAAGCGGCTTGGTCGTTTGTGAGTACACCTCTTGTTGTGTGGACTTCTCGTCGAACAAGTTGTCGAAGACGAACTTGTAGTCCCGGATACGCCCGCGGAATTGCCCGTTCGGGAACGCCTGCCGCTGCATGGTGTTGAGCGGATTCAGCTCGGGCGGGTCGAAGATGAGCATTTTGTCGTCGACGACATTAACGATCTTGCGGAGACCCGCAGGCACGTTTTTCGCTGTTTTGGGTCCGTTCTCGTCCTTTCGCCCGCTCAGAAACCGGCCGTCGTCGTAGAAGACGGGCGTCGTGGGCTCTCGTACGAGCTTATTTTCCTCCTGTTCCGTGAACGGCCGAACACGCACCGCAACGGTTATGGAGGACTGTTTAGTTGCAGATGGTGCCAGCATGGGCATTCTGTGGAGAAAGGGCCAGATAAATGGAGGGGCGGTGGAGGTATTCTTTATAAAGAGGTACGACCGAGAAGCCGAACAGTGGTTTTACTGAAATAGCTTTTTTCGATGAAAAGAAACCGGGTTTTTTGTGCACTGTTGTTCGGTCCAAGGCTCGTTTGTGAGCCTGCGGTCTTTGCGATAGTGTGAGCTGAAAACGCAGAGTTCTCGAGATCCAGCTGGAGTTTTGCGTTGAGAATTTCTCAGTTATCAATGCAGTTCCGTATCAAGTCCAAATAATGATGAGCAGAGTCTCAGCCACTCGCTTGTGTTCTTGTCGTACTCTTAAGACGCGAACTCTGATCTCATCAGTATGCTCGATCTACGTAAACAGATGACCTGCACAGAAACACACACAGCTTACATCTACGACCTGAAACACCAGAACATGGTACGAAAAGTGACAGTAACAAACTAGGCCAAAAGTTACACCAGTTACCTACTAATGATTACTTCAACTAATATATTAGATTATTCATAGCTACTTTAAAAGATGCGTGTTGCGCCACCATGCTACCATACAAATTGGCACAGGTCTAGTTCTCAGAGCCGCTGCCCTGGTTTCCCCCCTGGCTTCCCTGGCTTCCACCGTTGCCCATGAATTGTCTGGCCATATTCTGCAAAGCAGGGTTGCTCATAAGCCCCTCGAGCCCGCCTTCACCGCCCATACCCTGCGCCATTTGACGGAGCATAGGGTTGTTCATCAAGCCCTCCATGGCGCCCGGATTGGACATCAAGTTTTGCGCCGCCTGCATCACCTGCGGGTTGTTCATCATCGACGACAAGTCGGGCATGCCGCCCCCAAACATCGATGACAAATCGGGCATTCCTCCAAATCCGGCCCCAGCACCGGTGCCGGCACCGGCGTTTTCGGAGCTGGGCACGTCACGTGAGCCCTCGGACTCGTTCTTGCTGATGCTGGTTTCCAACTCCTCCTCGACGCGTTTTTTGGCGGTCTCAAAACCCCTCTTCATAGCGTCAGAAGGCTGTGCGCCTTCAATCGCCATGCCCTTTTTGTACGCGTCCATGGCCTCCTGGGCGTTCCCCAAGGCATACTGGGCCAAGCCCAACCTCGAGTAAGCTTTGGAGAAGTTGGGGTCCAATTCAATAGCGGCCTTAGCATCGGTAACAGCCTTGTCGTGTTGCAAAGCAGACGAATGGGCAGCAGCGCGGTTAGACAAGTACACGACGTTGGAGCCGTCCAACGCAATCGCGTCCGAGTATTTGGAAATCGCAGTGGCGAAATCCTTAACCGCCATGGCCTTGTTTCCCTCGGCCT
The DNA here is from genome assembly GCA_030583255.1 of Metschnikowia kunwiensis. Taxonomy (NCBI): domain Eukaryota; kingdom Fungi; phylum Ascomycota; class Pichiomycetes; order Serinales; family Metschnikowiaceae; genus Metschnikowia; species Metschnikowia kunwiensis. The sequence continues at coordinate 175,927 of JAJMHQ010000023.1, forward strand.
TCAAAGCGTCAGCCTTGGCCTTGGTTTCCGCATCGACCTCAGTTTTCTTAGCTGGCGCTTTAGCCGCTGGAGCGGCCACAGAGGCTGATCCGTTGACCGCTTCAAGCAAACTCTTGCCTCCGAAGTCGGCGGCCACAGAATCAGCGTCATTTTTTTCGACCCCAAAGGCGTCAGCAATACACTCCACGGCGACGTCTATGGACTCCGAAAACTCCTCGGAAACGGTCTTGTCCGCGACACTGGCGTTCAAAAATCCGATGATGGCCAACGCCAAGCTTTTGTGTGTGATAGCCATTGAGATATTTTCTGAGTAGCGAGTCTTCGTGGAGATCAGTGTCATTTGAGGCGTTGAATTTCGATGCGGGTCGCCCCGCGATATTGATGGTGCACGGGTGTTCGAGAACATTCTGGCTGCAAATTGCGAGGCGATCGGATTTGATCAGACCAGGTCTGGGATAATGGTCTCCACTGTAGCAATAATAGCATCTGAGAATATTACCTGGTGCATCGGGGTCTAAACTTTGGAGAAATCCTCTACTTTTTCGTCTCACTTAGCAACTTGGAGAGCTCATAGTGGCGGTTTCTCAACAGCACCAACAGCTTCCTGGTGAATTGCCTGATGCCAAACTCTAGTGCTCCCGTTCGGTACTCCATAAAGTGCGAGATTTCTGCGGCCAACGCCTCGTGGTCTAGTTTGATGTCCACATTGAGATCCATGAGCGTCTTCACTTCCTCGGATTTGGCAAGCACGAGCTTTTTGTAGCGGGACTTTTTGCTATCGACCAAATCAAAGTTGAAAAACGAGCTTTCTGTGTCGTGCTCATCGTCCATGGGGAGCTCTTCTAGTGAGAGCGTGCTTCTTCGCGATAAAGACCGCTCTACGTGGTTTGGCGTGTCTCCAGTGCCATTGTCCGGCACATTCACGGTTTTGTGTGGGATCACCAAATCCTCGAACTTGTGCAAGTCGGAGTTGATCACCTTGATTTTCTTGTATGTGGCTTCCCACTTTTGCGCTTTATCGACCAACTGGCTGCATCTTGCGAGCAACTCGTCGACGCACAGTTCGAGCCAACCTGCGTATTTTTGAAGCTCAAGGTATGGCGCATCCACACGCCTGAATTCGATGCTTTCATCGGTACTCTTCGTACCCAATCCGCTAATGTTGCGGAAAAATAGGTCAGTAACGTTGCGCAAATCGTTTTGCCTGATACCACCTAGGGCTGTCTGACGATTTAGATGGCTGAGCACATTTCTGTACTTGGATAGGTCATCAATCGAGTACTCAACGAAGTAGAGGATTTCCTGAATATTGGCCTCTGTGAGTTTCACGTCACCTGCAGCATTGTGGACAGATTCCCTCAAGATGGCGACCTCATTAATCATGTCCAACCCCAGTGCAGAATCATCCCTGCAACATCTTGCAAAAGTTTTCAAAAACAGTTTGCGGGCGTCGGGGCGGAGGTAGTTTGCGAGCGCAAAAAACATCGACAAATGCTCGAGCATGCGGTTGCTTCTGTACTTGGAGCAAATAGGGACCGTCGTTTTTCCACGTTTGAAGTTCATCCAGAACACCTCTTCAGAAGGAAAAAATCCCATTGGCGACAACAGCTTCTGGAGTTTATAGAAAAGCCGGAGCTTGTCCAAAGGAATGTATTTCGACGCTACGGTTTTTCCCGACTTCGCCCGGGTGTGGAAAGTGTTGATAGTCCAGTCGCTGCTTCCACCATCATATCTGGAATTGACAAACCCAATTTCCACACTGTTATGCAGAGGATAATACTCGTCAAAGTACTTCTCGGCTACGCGGTTCTCGATCCGCAGAAACTCTTCGTTTGGGCCGTTCAAGCTTTTGCTCGCCGAAAACGAATAATAGTCCATGAGATTGTAGCAGTACTTTGGCTCCTCGAGATCGAAAATAAGCCGTGGATCGTCGAAAAGATGCTCGAGATTTTCCACCCGGTTGTACCGAACATACAACGCCGCAGGCGTCACGCCCTTCTGGTTCATTTCGTTCACGTTCATCAACACGCGTGGCTCAGAAAGCATGCGTGTTTCTGGAATGGCACGTGCTAGAGCATGAAGCAACGTGTTTCCCGCTTTATCCGTATGGGAATCATAAGAAATGAAACCATCAGGGTGTCTTTTCATCACGAAATGGAAGGCTTTCTCCACCAATACCTTATAGTGCTGGTGGTCGTAGCACCTGCACAAGCTAAACAAGGGCGTGTGAGAGTTGGAATCTCTCGCATCCCAGTCAATCAAATCGCCCAACCGGTCCAACGCAGATAAGTCATGTGACAAGTAATGGCCCACAGTCCGGCCGTTAATGTCACGTGCATTGAGGTATAAAAGCTGCTCCTCACGTGTGGCACTCGAGAGAAGCAAATCCACAAGCTCGTTGATGATATCAGGCACTTCTTCTTGGAGTGCAGTCATAAGCAAGTTCTGGTTGGTGGTTGTGTTTCGATCGAAAAGAAGGTCTTCTAGCAAAATCCACTGCTCTGTGCGCTCGAGGAGCATGGAAAATATATGGTGGTTTCGCGTCCGGATGGCAAGGTGGAAGCAGCTTTCACCATTGATGTTTCTGCTTCTTAAAACATGCTGTTTGGGGAGTTCTCGACCGTCAAATTCGGTCTCTGCGGAATCCAAAAAGGACTCAAGTGTACTCATATCCAGTTTTTGGATGGCGTACCAGAAGTTGTAGTTTTTCGCAGAGGCCTGGCTCATTTCCGTTAAGTGATCGCTTCCGGCTTCCTTCCCAGAATCGTGCAAATGGAAAATCACCGCGTCAATGTTGCTGAGGATATAGCTCATAAACCCCAAGCCCTCTTCCCCACTGTGTGCCCCATTTCCATCTGATTTCAGCGGCGAAAGCCCAAAATGACGAATATAGAACAAATGGCACTCGAGATTGGGCACCTTTGAGTGCACCACGACCATGATAAGTAGTCCAATGAGAGTGTCTGCATCAATCACGGGACCTGCAAAAGAGTTGGTCGCATCTGTCGTTAGCGTCGTCACCGTGTCCTTGATGACAGCGATTTTCTGCCTCTGATTCGTCACATTTGGTCCAGAAAGTGTGGTGAATATCTTGATGGCATCAGCAACACGCCTGTGTAGTACATTGAGGTCCCAGGGGTCGACCACAGGAATGTCAAGCTGGTTCAAAGAGAGGCATGATAGGTCCCTATAGAGAGCACTGGTAAGCACTATTTTTGGCGAGTCCAAATCATCAATCCGCTCGCCCGGAGCGACGTCTTCATATTGGTACACTAGCAGCAGCCACACGTGATCATACATGTTGAGTTCCACATACTCGTGGACGAGTCTGTTCATATCTAGGCCAGGATTTTGGGCCGAAAGCGACAGCAAAAGATTGTACGTACGATCGCCGTCTGCCGTTTCCGCGTTGACGCTATTTTGCACGATTTGAGTGGCTCGCTGCACGATCAAGTCGAAAAGATGTTTAATCTCGATAATGGGAATTTTACTGTGTTTTCGTAGCGCCTGGAACTCGCGATTATTGTGGTGAAAAAGAGCGTAGAAACTGGACAGCATGTTTTTGGAAAGAATGGGGAACTTGCGGAGGAGCTCCTCAAATCCAATGGATCGGTGTTGATTCTTCAACTTTGGCAGATTACTGAGCCCCATGACATCTTTAGAAGCTGCTTCCACAGCAGGTTGTGGGCCGTATAAAGAGGCCTCAATATAGATCAAAGAGAAGCAGCATCCTTTACGATAATACGGGGAAAGCGAGACAAAATGGCCAACCGACGTGACTTTTACACGCACACTCTTCCTGAAACCCTTGCCCGTGAATATCGCTTTGTGTTTTAGAAGAATCTGCTTCCCGTTGGCGGTGCTATATATGAGCAGATGCTGTTTGGAAATAGGTGTCACTGGCGCGGGGCTGGCCGAAGTGGTTCGGATTATATGGCTCCTCACAAAGTCTTCATTAGTATAGCAAAGGTCCACTAGTCTTTGCCTTGCAAAATCAGTGCAATTATGGAGCACAGACGCGGGTGGAACAAGAATCGAGAAGTCTGAGTGGGCCAGTGCGAGCTCATGGAGGGTGTTTTTCAACGGCGACTTTTCGTCTGGGTTGAATAGCGCGTCGAGGAGCGGGTTGTATATGCGCGTGTGCGCTGGGCTGTTTTCATTGCCCATGAAAGAGTGTGGAAAATTGATGATTGGTTGTTAGATTAGGAGGCTTCTGGCAGGGTATTGTGGTCACGTGACTGTTGGAGGTGGAGTGGCTGAGTGCGGCGATTGCCAAGCACGCAAGTGAGTGATTGCCGAGGTTAAAGGTGCTGTTCTATCAAGGGCTTTTATAGGTTCTTTTTGAGTTCACTTCTTCCCTGGATGAGCAAGCGCACAAAAACAGCATTTTCGTCATTTGCCGAATGATCGTGCATTTCAAGGCTTTCTCGAGGTTTGACAAAGCCTGCCAGTTGGTCCATGAAGACTCTTGAGAACCCATAAGCGTTCTGCTCGCCAAGAGCCTTTGACGCAATCTCATTATTCCTTCTTTAAATCTCTTCATACAATGCCATTCGTTACACAATCTTATTATACAATTTCGTTCTTTATACTCTCTCATTCCTTGAACAGTCTCATTCTTACAATCTCGCTGTTCATCTTGCTACTATCCAAGATCTCTATTTTACAAGCTCATCCTTACAAGCTCTTCATACATTTCCTGCCACGCCTTCGGATATGGATGGTCCTTGATACACTGTAGATGTATGATGTTCAGCTGTATCTTGGAGTGCCAGGCCCTCGTCCGCAGTTGCTTCTAAACTGCGTTCGCTGGGCAACACCAAAGCTTTGAGGAAGCACCTCGAAAAGCAAACGGACTTTCTCAAAGTGCAATCTAGCTTTGAGAGCGAACAGCTATCCGACCACAATTCGAGCATTCTCTATAGAAACGTATTCTTGGAGGGCCAAGCCGGATCAACACAGTGTGACCGCATGTGGGTTGCTGGCTTCATGACATACACCACCCTCACAGTTGAAGTGAGATTCTGGCAACGCCGTCAGCTAGACCGCCCGCCCTCTCAACAACGTTTCCTAGCTTGTCGTAAACCACGTCCTCTTCAGAATCCGCGTCAGATTCGTCACCGTCTTCCTCATCTTCCTCGTCTTCCTCATCATCTTCATCGTCTGACTCCTCGATGACGTTTCCCAAGTTATCATATCTAATCTGACCAGCACCACTTTCCTCCTCCCCCTCCTCTTCCTCCTCACCCAGATCACCACCCTCGCCACTACCTCTATTCACGTTCCCCATCATCCACACGTCGCCCTCCGCACTCTGCTGCTTCCTTTGCTTCACCTCGTCCTCCAACTTCTCCATCCACTCGTTCTGCGCCTGCTCCACGGACGCCAGATCCGTGCATTTCTGGTACACCTGCAAAAGCTCGCGGTTGATGTCCAAAAACGTGAGCCCCCACGAGAAGTTCTGGAGAAGTTCTGCGGCCCAGTCCTCGTGGCCCACTATGGCGAAACACGCTGCTAGTGCCTCCACACAGTTGAGTTTCCACGGACGTCCATAGTTCACCGTGTTGGCCGCAACCAAATACGGCAAGAGGCGCTCGTGCTTGCCTCCGATTTTCCCAAACGGCACCTCGTCGAGCCGTGCCCACGAGCACTCTACGACAGCGGCGCCATTCTGCTCTACAATCTCTAAATCGTCGGGGCACACCACGCCCTTGCCGTTGGGCGAGACCACGATTCCCTGGAATTTCTGACCCACACGCAAGTTTCTTATATAGCCCAACCGCTCGAGCTTTTTGCCCAGACACCGCTTGGGATCGCAGTGGTCGAAGTCCCACATGGCGAGTTTGACCGGAAACTTGTCTTCTGTCTTCACGTGGGCGCCCTCCTCCTGGCGACCACGACGGAGGTGGTGCTGCTTGGACTTGTGGCCGTTGGAGGTACGGGCCTTCAGCGCGCGTTCTTCGCTTGGCTTATTTTTTCCTTTGCCCATGTTGGCGATGGAGGTTTGCGATGCGATGGTGTTGCAGTGCGCTCTCAGTACTCGAGAAAGCGATGCGCGCAGACAACTAGGCGACTGCAAAAAAGTGGTTTTGCTGGGGCTAGTTCGGGTGTTGTCAGTGAGGAGGTGATATTTTTAATGCATTTGAAACGTTTCTTCCACTAAGGTTTTTTTTTTGGTTGAAATTAGATGAAATAATTGAAACAATTAGCCGCATCTATATATCGCTTTCCGATGCATTCAGAACGACCACTGCCTTCCTCCCCACAACCACTTCATTGTCCTACTCTAGTCTTCCTACATCGTCCTCCATGAATACAACATTTTAAAACAATATATTTGTTTTTCTATTTTTTGTGTTGAATCGCTTTCGGGTACTTTCCACACGGACTCGACCACCCTCTGCCTGCCTCTTCTAACACCACTTTGAGTTCCTACTCTACATCTTCCTACTATGACACAGTGTTTTGATCTAATATATTTGTTTTTCTATTTTTTTTTTTTTGTTTCCTATGAAATGAAAGGCCAGAGCCCATACCAGATGTGCAGGGACCCAGCATATTAATAAAACACGATGATGAGAACGTACCCAAGAAAATTAATGAAACCGAGGCAACTAAATGCAGCAGAAGGAGTGAATCAGAACTCCTCGTCGAAGGAGAAGGAGTGGCTCGACGTGGTGGCGTCGTTGGTCTTGGCCATGACACCGGCCTTCTGGTAGTCCGACACTCTCTTCTCGAAGAAGTTGGTCTTACCGGCCAAAGAGATGTTCTCCATGAAGTCGAATGGGTTGGTCACATTGTACACCTTCTTGTTGCCCAAGGCCACAAGCAATCTGTCGGCAACGAACTCGACATATTGGCACATCAAGTTGCTGTTCATGCCCAACAAGCTGACAGGCAAGGAGTCAGTGAAGTATTCCTTCTCGATGGTCACGGCCTCAGTGACGATTCTCTCGACAATTTCGGGGGCTGGTCTGTTCTTCAAGTGAGAGAACAACAAGCATGCAAAGTCCGTGTGCAAACCTTCGTCACGGCAAATCAACTCGTTGGAGAAGGTGAGGCCGGGCATCAAACCTCTCTTCTTCAACCAGAAAATGGAGGCAAACGAGCCAGAGAAAAAGACACCTTCAACGGCAGCAAAAGCAACCAATCTCTCGCCAAACAAAGCCTCCTTGTCGCTGATCCATCTCAACGCCCAGTCGGCCTTCTTCTTGATGCATGGGATGTTGTCGATGGCGTTGAACAAGAAGTCGGCCTCCTTGGGGTCCTTGATGTAGCTGTCGATCAACAAGGAGTAGGTCTCGGAGTGGATGTTCTCCATCATAATCTGGAAACCGTAAAAGCACTTGGCCTCGGGAATCTGCACCTCGGCGGAGAAGTTCTCCACCAAGTTCTCATTCACAATACCGTCGGAGGCGGCGAAGAACGCCAATACACGCGAGATGAAGAACCTCTCGTTGTCGTTCATTCTGTTGTTCCAGTCGTTGATGTCCTTGGACAAGTCGATCTCCTCCGCGGTCCAGAACGATGCCTCGGCCTTCTTGTACATCTGCCACACCTCGTGGTACTTGATGGGGAACAACACAAAACGCTTGGTGTTTTCCTTCAACAAAGGCTCTTCCTTTTCTTGCTCCTTCAAAACACGACGTTCGGCCCTGTGGGTGACCAAGAATTCCTGGTGTGCCTCAGCGGCGTCCTTGATTTCCTGTGCGACCTTGGCGGTCTCGATGGCGTCGCCCTCCTTGATGTTGGCGGGACGAACAATGTCTTTGGGCTTACCCGCAATAGAGTCCACGCCCAAAGCGGAATCCTTGGCGGCGGCCTCGGCGGCTAATTTGTCGGTCAAGGAAGTACCCTTGAGCGCGGCCATATCGAGCGACGAAATCTTGCCGGTCAAGCCGTTGGTGGGTGTTTGTTGGACAGACATGCTATGATTTTTGTGGCAAGTGCGGAGGTGTAAGTGCGGGCGGTAGTCTAGACAGCAAGTGGCGGCTAGCTAAAAAAGGGTGATGGAAAAAACTAACACAAAAAAAGGGTGGACGCGTGCTCGGGTATTTATAGGGAACACGTACTGTACAAGATATCCGAGAAGCGGCGATCTAGTTGTTATGATTTGGCGGAAGAAAGATGAAGGGGAAAATTTGTATGGCACGATGCGCGTGAGCGGCCGCGACGGACGTGACACGTGACGCGCGACGCGTTTGCAGTGTGCAGGGCTGCGCGTCGCCCAGCAACCCAACGATTTCAGGTGTCACCAGCTTGTTTCATCTAATCATTTATTTAGGCATTTCTTTTGATAGTTTGGGCTGCGTTTCAAGAGTGCAATGGTATGTTTCAGAGGCTGCTACACATGGCAGTAACTGTGCGAGAGCAGGATTCCTCGAATTCCGTGCCTCATATCCACTACGAGTTCATTCCTGTGCGTCCTGTTGCTATTGAACAATTCCACAACGACAGACCAGTGAGAGTGGACAGCTGAGGCTTGTCTGTATGAACATTATTTACATTAGTTCCCGATCGGGCAAGCATCATGCAAGTCGTGCGTACGCGTGGTCGCGCCACGTCTACCGCACGCGCCCAGACGTGTAAGCGGTTACGTAACGCGACAAATTTTATACCACGATAAACGTAAAGTTTTCAGGGCTCCAGTGCCGACTCCATGAACATGCCTGTAGATCTTACTAATCGCTGATTTAAAAATCTTTCCGTGAAGTGCATTCGAATCCCGATTCTCGCTCACGTTTCTTATTTGCTGAGGAGCTTATCACGTGCACAGGAATATAGTGACCGTTCACTTCATCGTCCACAGCGAGGAGAAGATTAGTAAACATGAATGCGATTTTGCTACGGGCCAGTTGCAACAAGGAAGTAGAGGAAATTCACGGATCGATTTATGCGATCTTTCCTTCAAAAACTTGTAGATAGCCCGAAAGTCAAATATGTAGGATGTACGGGTGCAAAATGTGGGGTTACGTGTCTTCTATCCATCTCACCAACTTCGCATGTTGGAAAACAAATTCTGTTCTTGCCCATTCTATAAATGCGTATAACTTGAACCTGATATGAACTGAAAAACATTTTACTCACTGGTAGCATCTACAGATGCAATGGAAACTGACCTTCCTTACCAAAATATGAGGCTCCATGTGCGTCATCGATTGGTGTAGGCAAATCCACGATCGGGTGTAAGGTTCTGACTTTCGTTCCCGGATCGCGGTGCCCGTTCATACCATCAGACGAGTCAAAACCCCCTCTAGGATTTCCGCGGAAGTCTATGGGGTTACCCAACCCACCTCCATTGACGGGCTCCGCGCTGTATTGACTCGATGGTCCGCCAACATTTATTCTCTGAAAATCATCGTAGCTCAGCGAGTTACGGAGCTGTGATGCCGACATAACCCGCGGCGGACTTTGAATTCTTGAAATGGCAGGGATCGGAGAGATTGTTCTGTCGGGAATACTCGCGTTCTCGCTTTCGTCATCCACAGAATTGAACAAATCATATATGTTACCAATTCCTTTGAAATCGCCATCCCTATGTTTGCAGCCCAAGTACTCCTTTAAGCATGATCTCCATTGACCCTGACTCCAGTTCTGTAAACGGGCGGTGTCAAAGTTTGCTGCCACTACCCCATATGCATCCTCGATATCCAAGTAACCATAGTGAGGCAAGGCTGGTAAGCCAAAAAGCATAGAAACGGCGTCCTTTTTGTTGCTGTTGAGGTGCTCAGGTCGCCCATACAACTTGAACGCGTCAATGATGTGAACAAAGTTTCTGAGCATAATCTCGATCACTGAAACTCCAGGATGCGCATCTGGCATTATGTATAGGTAGTTTGTTGTCACAAAGTTGTTGACTGCTTGCTTCTTGAAAAAGTGCTTAGACTTTGGAGTTGGCGATCCAAAGTCGGACAGCGGAGCTTCCAACGTAGGCGAGGGTGCATGCGTGAAAAACGAAGACGTTGAGTTGATAGATGTGCTTCTAGACCTTGTGCCCGTTGCCTGAACTGGAGTTGGAGGGTTCAATGATGCAAAGGACGCTATAGAAGATGGCCGAGAGCGCGCCTTTGGTGAGCTAGGCAGGCCATGCCCAGAAAACAAGTACTCGAACAGTTTGTTGACAAATGCCTCCCCATCCAACTTCATAATCAGATTGAAATCAATCATATGATGATCCTCTGGGTAAACATTGTACACAGAAGCGATGTCGTTGACGTACAAAATCAAGTTTTTCTTGGTGATCTTGTCAGAAGTATACATTTCGACCCGGCCATTCTTCTTCGAGTCCCCCGGGATAATGGCCATGAAGACCTTGATCCACTTGTTGGAAACTTGAGGCAATCTGAGGTTACACCACTCGAAGCGCGTGAATCTCTTCTTGTGGGACAACAAGGTGTAAATATCGGATAATTGCGGGCCCTTCAACGACAACACTACCGCGGTAAACGCCTCGTTAAGAGAGGTGTGTTCAAATTTCGAGAGCTGCATAGCAGCGAGCCACATGTGCATGTCTGTCGCATCGCCGAATCTGAGCGAGGTCACGTTGAAGTCGTAATCCTGCAAAATGTGCAAGTCGTACAACTCATCGTCGCCGGGAACAGCGGTGCGCGAGGACACAACGCTACAGTCCTGAATGTTAAGATAGCTGGGTTTTGAGTGCCCCACAATCCAAATCAGGAGTTCGGTCCCCGTCAAGGCAGCGTCGGCAGTAAGCCAGGCCAGGCCGTCCTCAGTCAAAACGCCAATGGAGCCACTCACGTATTGCCGGAGACGTTGTGCATTCGTCAAGTTCACGACAGGCAGCAACTCCGCCGGCAAGTCTGTAATGATCTCCTTTTGTCTGTGGCGGAGCGTCTGCAGCGGCGAGAACATAGAGTTCAAGCCGCCGGCGATGGTACTGGAACCAGATAAAACACGCGAGTGTCTCACAAAAGACGCACGTGGGCGTCTGGATAAAGACGAGTTCAGCCGGCGGCTGGATGGCGACGTGGGCGCCGAGAAAACTGGCTGGTCTGTGTTAATAGGGGGCGGCCGGAGCTTGCCTTCCTGACTGGCTGTCAGATTTTCGCCCACCGAATCCGAGTAATCTTCAACAAGGCTAGGATAAGATGTGTTTTGCGAAGGGGGTGTAGGTGGAGCAGCAGGAACTACATTTGGTAGATGAGGCAACTCCTTGGCTGTGACCGGAATTGCCGGCGGTGCCGCGACCGATTTGGGTGTGGGAGTTTTTGGCGGCACGGCGGGTGCGGTCTTTGTGGCGGAGACGGGCTTTTTCCGTTTGAAAATCGAGAGTGACACCATGATTTTGTCGTTTCTGGAACCTTCGAAAGAACGGTGTGGCGTGAAAAATGTGGCGGTAAAGTGCCGGTCAAATTTATGAGGGCTGTAGTATTTTAAGGGAAATTGCGCGGGCGGTAGACAGATATGGATCGATGGCAGCGGCTAGATTTTTCCGATAGACTGTATCTGTGACCGGAAAAAACGGGAATGAGCAATTCAACACGGCGATCCTGACTTAGCGTGTGTTTGGAATCCAGGTTGATATCTGGGGATTTCGACACCTGAAGAAAAAAAGCTAGGGCGCAAAAAAGAATGCTAGCGTAGACGGTTTTCTCCTTTTTTCTTGACTTGCCGCTTTATCTGAGGCAAGGCTGAGGAGGATATGTGCCACTTTTCAAACGCAGGAGGAAAGCAAGCAACCCAATCGAGCACAGCGACAAAGCAAAAAAAGGAAAGGAAAGGAATAGGAAACAGGAGGCTGAATTTGGAACAAGGCTCCGTTGCAAGCTAGGTGTCAACAATAGAAGCGAAGCGAAAAAAAAAATATGAAAGGATTAAGGAGTAGGAGGGACAATGGAAAATGGTAAAAATAGAAATAGGAGAAACCACAGCTTTCGTAATTTTTTTCTTAGCAGCTGGTGTATACGGTGATTAGTGAGGGTGGACGGCCCGACACGGAGCGGCCGGAAGCGGAGGAAGATCTACAGTTTGGCTGGCCAAGAAAAAAACTGGCCTCTCGTACCGGCCAGCGAGGAGGCGGGTACGACCAAAAAAAGGTTTATTCGTTGTTGAAATCATCCTACTTCAGGTGCTGTTCCGGTTAGTAGAGTCTACAGAAACGGCCAGATCAAATCGACGTTTATGGAGTACACACGTGTGACGTTACGCACGCCTCATTAAGCAATCTCTGCATTGCCCAAAAAGCGCCCATGGGGATCTGCACCACGAAAACGAGTGGAACTCCAGCGACCCGCTTTTTCGGTAGTTTGCCTCGGTGTTTTTATTTTTATTTTTCTTGTTCACTTAGGATTGAAGATATTGTGTGGGAAGTGGACTAGTGCCCCTCTTGAGAACGAATTTATTGGGGCTGTGTTCGGTATGGGCCCTGAGGCTTTGACCGCTGCGATTCGCCTATGGCCGCAAGCGGCCGACGTTTGCAGATAAGTGGAGATGCGGTATTGTTCTTGCTCAGACTGCACGGACCCCAGAGTGTTTCGGTGAAGCGGTGCTGACAACAAACTGCTTGAAATGGCTGTGCCACATTCCAGATATGTAATCTAGAAGTTCCTACGCTACACAGTGTGTGTCTCTTCTAGACTCACACACAGCCACCGAGGCAGTACGAGGAATGGAACACGGGCCCACTAGGTCAAGAAAGTGGAATGGATACCGACAGCCAATGCTGGCCCTCGTTCTCTAGCGAAACGGCAAGAAGAATGAAAGGTGAGAGCAATAATGCGACGTTTGTAAAAGGCCCTTTTCTGTGCCTCCAGCTGGTTGAGGCACGGGTGGAAGTACCGCATTTGCATTCACATGAAGACTTATGGGGCTCGGAGACCACCCGAGTTTCGAGAAGAAATGTCTTTGGAATTCCCTAGTCGTGCATGTAGCGAGACAAGCGACTGGGGTTTTCCGATAGCACTGCACAATAAGAGATGTCCTTCGATCTTTGGTCAGAAATATTTAATGCAAAGTTATGGGAAGATTTGAGTCTGACTGACTTTTAGCCTATTCGTACGATTTCTTCCCCACATTAAAGCTAACCTCAGTGAGCAACTGCAGATCACTATGCACCCGCGATTCTGTCGTGGCAGTGCTAAGCTCTACCTTATTTAGCCGTATCGCAGATTACGTCATTTGTTACGCGGGCAAGGTCATGACCACGAGCAAAATTTGATGAGAAATTTTCAAGAAAATGGAGAAGGAGGGGTCGAGAAGCAAGTGGTGGAAATGCGGGGTTGATGGCACGCTTTCAAGCTATTGCGGAAACTAGTGTGGCTGTACACCGGTGCAGCATTCCAACCGGCTTTTCAGCCCAGGAATATGACCAAAGAGATGTATCTAGGTTGTTCAAGCAGTTGAAATGTTTCAATATTCAGCTACTGGCAGGTCGTGCACCGATGTGGTCTTTTTGGTACGTCAAGTGTGGGGGTGCGTCTAGACGTTACTTCTCCACTGTGGAATAACACCAATCACTGTATCATTGTACGGATAGTTCTTGCTTCAATTATTCATCTTGTTTGACTTACTACTCAGGGAAGTGGTAGACCTCCTTCTCTGGAGTTCCGGAAAGTATCTTGTTTTTGTGATGAACAGGTAACTGGGTGGCCTACACTCTCCAGAGATTTGCAAGGTCTTTTGGTGGTCGAACACTTGTTGTTCGTCAATTGGACGAGAATGGTTTTGTCGCAGAAATCAATGTAAGAAGTGAAGTGAGTGAGACATGTCATTTCATTATGAAGAAGACGCCTGAAGATCTATCCCATCCAATAATTCTTGATAATTAGTTACGTTTGATAAAACAAAGATCTGTCAACAAGATCCAAATGTCCACAGCCCAATGTTTATTTTTCTCCTCTGCTTACTGGTCCGTTTGGTTCCATTTAGCTATGAAACCTATTTACCCAAAACTACTTTTTTTCTTTTCTGGTCGTTCGCTGTGAGTGTTTTTTTCCATCTATTTGAGAACAATCCCAGGCGTCGGTGTAAGTCTGGCCGCCCCGTTGCACTCATTTTGTTGAGAATTCTGGACCGGACTTTCTCCAGTGTCCACTTTCCCAAATCCCACTAGTGTTTTGGATTGTTGCTCGAACGAATAACTGTTTTAAACAGGAGGAATGAGAGCAGAGGCATTTCCCTGCGCGGGCCAGGACTTGCCTTGCAAGGCAACAGTTCTTGCCTTTTTGGGCTTCCGGGCCGACCTACCCTCGGCGGCCGCACTGCATGTTTCCACGCAAACCGGGGAACTTTTCGCAGCCATGGACGTTCCTAACAGTGGCGCACTTCTGCGACATTGACGATCAAGATTCCTCTCAAGTTGGGGAAAAAGCAACAAGTTTTGGAAAGGCTTAAAAATTTCCGGAGAAGCCGGCGGATTGACCTTCGAAGGCTTTGGGATGTTCATCAAGTGTCTGACAGGAGACAAGTTCTTGGCAATTTCTACCACAGCTGTAGCCGCTGGTGACGTCTGTGGGGTTCTCAACGGAACTCCTGTTCTGCTTCTCCGGCCCCTTACCATTTGAAATCCGTCGCTGTCAATATAAGGCTCGTGATTGACTCTAGGCTTAGTCTTTCTGGTCTCTATTGGTTTAGGGGTTTTGGGGGACCTGGGCGAATCTGGGCTACTTTTGGGGGACCGCGCAGTTTCCCAAATCGCTTTCTTTACTGGCTGAACTGCTTCTTGGATCTTTTTTGGATACTTTTGCTTGACAGACACGTCCTTAGTTAGCAAATGAGCGGCCTTAGTTGCTTGTTTAGTGGGATTTACTGGTGCAAGAGCCTGGCTCCAGAGCATGGGAGATTGCTTCACTGGCGTGTTTGTTGGTTCTGGAGAATCCTTGGGGGCCACCTGTGGGTTGGCAGGTAAAGCAAATGGACTCACTGAAGGTGTTTTTGGCGACCGGGTTGCGCTTGAGGAACTTCCCTGTGTTTTCCTCGGCATTTTCTCCGTCCTCTGGCCATCCTGGACAACTGGCGCCTTCTTGCCTGGATTGAGTACCCTGTTAAGTTCATCAGCTACTGCCCACAAGTCCCGGTTGTTTATGAGTTTCGCCTGGTCAATATCAGGATTTTCCCTGAGCGATTTGATGACTTGACTAATTTCAAGACCAGCGGCATTCCAAACCGCAGCGGCTCGATTCTTCCTCAAAACAGCCTCGTCTCCTGGGGTCTCGTCCGAGATTCCGGGCGGTTCCTGTTGTACCCCTACAAAAGGCTTCGTTTCTGTGACCGAAAACCTAGCCCTAGCCATTGGACTGCCCTTTTCCAGTGTGTTTATCAGGAACTTTCTACCTAATTTGGGTGGAGAACTGGCCTCGGCTCTACGTTTTGCCGAAGTTTCCAAGTTTGGCCGTGAGACAGTTCTTGCGACCGCAGGCGAAAAAGGGTGTACCCAGAAGGTTACTGCTTGCTGAGATCCAGCACTTTTCTGTGGCTTCTGTGGAATTTGTGGATTTTCGGTAGAATTTTCAAGTGGAGTTCCTTCTTCCACTCTGGTTCTTCTTTTTGGCTCGTCTCTTCTGTGCACCCGCTTTTGTTCCACGGGCTCTTGTGTTTTAAAGTTGTGTCCGGCCACCTCGGCAAATGTCTTGCTTCCAAACGTGATTTTTTCCTTGAGTTTGATGGTCCTAGTCGATCCCAGAGAAGATGAAGTAGTCTCTTCCGGTGTCGTTTTTGGGGCTGCCGTGTGAGAGTCCTTGACTTTTGCCTTTTCTGTCAGAGGAGTGGAAGTTGCAAACTTGACTTCGATAACCTCCGGCGAGAGGAACTTCTTTTCTTCCTCCTCTTTTTTCTCTTTGGCCCTCTTAGACTTTCGAGAGGAGTGTCTTACTAGCTTTGTGCCCTTGCTGCTGGAAGCAGTCGCATTGGTTGAGGTTTCGGATTTTACTTGAGAGAAAAGACCGGAAAGAGAAATTTTGGTAATTTTGTAGCAATTTGAGCTGTCCATAGCAAAGTGAGTGTTTTCAATCTGCTCTTTCTTCGAAGTCATGGGATCCTTTGCCGCTACAAACTTGCCTAAATTCACAGGGCCACAGCCGGACTTGAACGTGATTTTCATTGATTGAGAGCAAGGAATGGGTAGTAAGTGTTTCTTATAGTTTCAGAAACTCAAAGTGTCTTGCCCTTAAATGTTCTTGGCTCGAACAGAAGAAGAGTGTTAGTTATTTAGCGATTTTTAAGAAAAAAACGAGCTCTTTGTGAGCGACGTTTTGGGACACTAAAGCGAGCCTCAACCCAGGTACTGCTCTCCAATGAGCGTGTTCTGCAATCTCAGAAAGAAGATTTTGAGAAGTTTCGAGCGAGTAGTAACTATTTGGGTTGCAAGGTGTATATTCCGATACATACCTAAATATAAGCTCATTCTACAACAGAAAAGCCCTCAATATTGTGAGAATTACTCTGCGTAAGAGAAAGGATCGCCTTTCTTGATCTTATTCTGAAGGAACGAAAGAGAAACGAATTTACATGGGGGTATGGATGAGTTGGAATTATATAAGCCAGGGTATAGTGACAGGAAAGGAACGCTTGACATTTCTCTACGTTTTAATACCGTGGCTATGATATTAGATGGTCAATTGGCATTGAAACACCCGGCAAGTCGGATAACTATTGTGGAATTTGTATACGATTTGACAACAATACTTATTTAAGGTTCGTTTAGGACGTGATTTAACATGCTTTCTAAGACGAATGCTTTTCAGGATGTATTAACACCTTTCTCAACTTTCAAAATGGAATTGTCTCCACAAGGGTCAGACCCCAAAGGGTCGTTCCGCATCTTCACACTTGAATATTTTGCCTAAATCAAGACTACTCCAATGCTGGTGAGAGTAGCTAACACTAAAGCGTACTCCATTTAGAGTGTGGAAAAACGTCCAGTCGTGCATGAATCCCATGGGGAAAAGCCAGAGCGGTACGCTAGAACAGTTCCACCATCCAGGGTCAAAGAGCTGCTGCTTGGTTTTACATGTCTCTTATATTTTTTCGTAATTAACACCTCAATTCGCTGTTCCCAGCTCTCTTGTACTCGCATTAAGAGTCAAAAAACATGATGTTCATTTCACCCCAGACCCATCAAATAACAATCTTCACCCAGAGGGCTCAGACGCAAAGTCCAATTTTCTCCTGGCGTCGCTCTGTTTCATGAATATCGTGAACTGAAACGCCTCTTTCAATCTCTGTGTGCAAGGCGAATCCTTCTGTGGCCCGTGCTCGGAATCTGGATAGGTTTTCTTGTAAATCTGGCAGAATAGATCAAATACCTCGTGATCATGCATGCTTAGCGGGGCCAAGCATTCCAGAGCCACGCTTACGATGAAATATGACCTCAACTTCTGCTCCATTACCGCAGCAGGATCGTGCAACTGCAAAGCCACCTCAACGTGGTGGAGAATTTGCTTGAGCTGCTGCTCCAAAATTCGAATCGCTACAGGCCGTTCTGTTTTGCACATTTCCTCTCTCACACCTTTGTAAGAGCCGGTTAGAAAGTCGATGGCTTTTCGAATCTCGTTGGCGTATCGTGCAAGAGTCAAACCCGCAGACGTGCGGTACGTCTCGTCCAGTAGATCACAGTCTAAGATTTTCCAAGAAATCATACACAACGTCTGGCGCCATTCTTTCTCTTGGCCCGCTCCTGACGCAAAAAGGTCTAGCACCTCCTTCATGTAACCCTGGAGTATGTTATCGGTTTCTTCAGGAGCAACCTTCACTTTGTGGCCAATGACTTTGGGAGAGGAATTGAAGACACAAGGGCTGTTCCTGGCCTTGGATGTCCACACGTCCAAGGTCATGGTAAATGGTGCTATTGCAGTATTTAGAACCTTCAGGTGTACATAGGGGCACGGTTGTGGATGCCTGCACCCGTTGGATATCCATTCTGTTTCTGCGTGTTCTTTTTTTGGTGCATCTTTCCAATTGATGCATGGTTGTGCGGTGGAAGAGCTTTGAATAGCGGCAGTGGAGGCTACCAAGGCCATAATGTGGCACATAAGGTGAAAAAAATTCATATGAGCCGTGTGAATATTTGTGGAATGTTTCTTAACTGAGACTTCGTCGGGTTAAGTACTCGATTGTTTGCTGCAGACAGACACAAAATGCAACAAGGATAATCACGGTCCATTGTGTCTACAAAACTTCTATTCTCACAATTCCCATCAAGAAATCTATTGTTTTCTTCGAAAGTCTGGAGGTCTTCTCGGTTTCAAGGTGAAGAGTCCTTCCAAGCAAGGGGCAGATTACAATATAGTGTGACTTTTGGTTGTACACGGTCCCATTGCTGGCCGCCATCTGGTAGTTTCTGGATATAAACCCTGCAGTTTTCGAGGGTCTAGGACCCTTCACAAGAAGGTCAAGCCTTCATTGTTGGTGCGGGCTTGCGAGATGAAGTGATTCCTCGGCCATGCCCGGGTGTATGCAGCTAAAGACGTAAATTGCTCTTGAGAGTTCTCTATTTGGGGGGTTTTGTGGGTGCTATCTCCATGAAAACATCGTTTGGAACAATCTATGAAGGAATAGCGAGCTCGCCTATCTTTGGAAGTTGCGCCTAAGTAGCTAAATAGCACGTTTTTATAGCACGGTAGATTGGTAACAGAAGTACCGAAACTGACCCTTTCAAAGACAATAGAGGAGATTGGGAACAAGTCGGTATTGCCCTGGCAGGTACCCTGAAACACTGGGATATAATAGATTTATACGAATAGCGTTGCAACAAATGGCCAAGTTCACGGACGGCTGGGTGCTCAGCAAGAATCTTTTTGGTGATCTCTTACTGGTACTGTCTCCTTCATGCCACTAATTCTATCCAGCATGGTCGTTGT
Organism: Metschnikowia kunwiensis; assembly: GCA_030583255.1. Lineage (NCBI taxonomy): Eukaryota > Fungi > Ascomycota > Pichiomycetes > Serinales > Metschnikowiaceae > Metschnikowia > Metschnikowia kunwiensis. The sequence goes on from JAJMHQ010000023.1 coordinate 194,742, forward strand.
ACTACCTTTCTTGTTGGACAGCACCTCGATTGGTCCGCAATATCAACCTTACAAGTAGATATATGCACCCGTAGGCTTTCTACACATAGGCGATTCCTACTAGTTCCTGAAATTGTGGAGACCAGGACTGTTCCATCACTTGGTGTTCCGACTTATTATTAAATTAGAGTCTCGACAAATGAGGGGTTTCGACCAGTTCTTCGATGACATCTGGAAAGAAATTTCAACCCGACTCTTGCGACATTTTGATCAAAGGAGGAGGCTTTACTGAAGGCTGAAATACGAAGCCACCACTCGTTCCAGCCCAGCATCACGTGACTTGTATTTACTAATGTCCACGCTTACACCACAGTTTTGAACAAATCAGGTATCTAAAAGATTACTAAAATTAAGGCGTCCTTCAAACGCATTAAAAATTCAAACTAACCGCTGGCTTGTTTTCCTTCACTGACTCCCACATGTGCTGGCTCGTAGTCTCGAAGTAGCCTCTTTTGTGCCGAAAAAAACCCACCACGCTTAACGGCAAAGAACACGAAACGGGTGAGAAAGGGGGTCTCCTTCAATTCTAAACGAGAACTTGACGAGTAGAAGATTGGCGTTTCCAACCCTTGTCTCATGCAATTTCATACCACTCGTAACCTTAATTAGACGGTGACATTCCCGCGGTGGGGACTTCTCAGCGTAGGCACCCCAACCAGGCACCAATGCAAACATCCGTGCCTGTTTTCCTGTACATAGACGCAACCCATCGCATTCTTTTCACGCGGTACAGGCACACGCGGTAATGAAGCCCTCTACCCGCCACACCACCATACTGGTGGGGCGAATAGCACCATAATTTTAACTGAGACGGGCAAACCAATGTAGCAATCCGTAACTATGAAAAATCGTCTTTCTGTATCGTCTAATAAAGTCACCAAAAAAAAGCGTGTGTTGAAGATCTTGGCATACACGACAACGGTTTCAGAGATGCATCATCTCGCTCGCTAAAGTGGCCCCAGGAGACGCACATTGATGCGTGTCGCGCGTGCTGGCTGCAGCCCAAGCCAGCACTTTAAATATAAAACCCGCTTGAGTCCTTTTTGGAACAACTCCACCACATATTTCCCACCCGTTCAAGCCTGCCCACCACCTTCTTTTGTCCCTTTGTCTGGACTAGCCGCTCCTTACCCACCCTATACATTCCTTTCCCTCTCACTCTTTAAAATGAAGTTCGCACCTATTGTTCTTCTTTTGGCTGTGGCAGCCGCTTCCCCGGTCTACCAGGTCGAATGGGTTACCGTTACCAAATACACCACCATTGTGGCAGGCCACGACGAATACACTTCTGCTTTCCCACAGACTTCTGCCGCTGCCGTGGAGGCCGGCGCCGATTCGGCACCCACCGAAGTGTCCTCTATTGAGCAGTTGAACACCCAGTCTTACTCGGTGCAGACTATTGCTACTGATGCTGCAAACGCTGCTACAACTGCTGCTGCTACCCCCACGACCCTGAGCCTGCAGACGGTGGCCACCACCAGCTCGACTCAAACGTCCAGCGCGACGTCGGGTTCCGTCTTTTCTGGAGACGGCACCTACTACTCCACCGGTCTTGGCGCCTGCGGATGGGTGAACGTGGACACCGACTACATTGCCGCTATCGGCCACGGGTTGTTTGACCAGTACACCACCAACGGCAACCCCAACGACAACTCCTTGTGTGGCAAGAAAATCATTGCCCACTATGAGGGCAACTCCGTGGAGGTCACGGCAGTGGACCGTTGCGAAGGCTGCCTGGAGTACGACTTGGACTTTTCGCCCTCGGCCTTTTCGCAGCTCGCGGACCAGCTGTTGGGACGTATCAAGATCACGTGGGAATGGGCCTAGTGTGCCTCCTGCTGTTTATACCCTTGTTCTCGTTAACATTTCCGGGTGAGAATTCTCCTTGGAATCTGTAAGCATCATTAAAAGTATCGTTGTTGTCATTGGTTGACATTTGTCGTAGATTAGTGGTCGACTAGGAGAATCGTGAATATGGTCGCGTGACTGGGCATTGTAGCTTTCATGAAACAGATCAAATCGGCGCTGGGCGAACCAGGGCAGATTTCAGTTCATTTACGATCAGAAAGTAGCTCCAAATAGTGAGAAATTCCCACAATTCTCAGTATCTCATTTGGAGGCAACATGAATCATGGTCATGCTCCCGAGCCTTGATCTGTGTAGCACGTGACGCATCGGTAGCTGAGGACCGGCGCGCCGGTTGCAGCCGCTCGGATAAGCCCGAGATCAGCAACCAAAACCTTCAAGGAATACTCTATATATAAACGCTACACAAACAAAAATAAGGATGTATCTTTTTTGAAATCGGTGGTTTGCTCTTTTGAGTTTTTTTTCTTATTTGTTAATTTGATTCACTATCGCAATTCATCAGGTCATTTCTCCGTGCCCGCAGCGACAACTGATAAGGTTATTTTGGAACGAGACTATTGTCCACGTTTCCTACGCGATATCTGATCCAAACCTTAAACCTGATTTTTGAGGGTATAACTTCAAAAATCCTTCCCTGTTATTAAAAGATTTTGGCCCACTCTTCATGGCCCTCGAACCGGTATCACAGTGTTCATTCCATAGCTATTTGCAATCTCGAGCCTGTTCCAATCTATTCAGATACCAATCTTTCAAATGATCCCTACGCAAAATCACGCTGTTACTGGCAGCCTTGTTTGGGCCACTCTTGTAAGTTGCATGAGCACGCTACAGTTTGGATTCCACCTTTCCATTTTCAACGCACCACAAGAGATCATATCGTGTCAAAAAAGCGTTCCTGGCCCGATTCTGCTGTATGCTGACACATTATGGAGCCATTTGGCTCTCGAGCAGTGTATTCCTATGAATGTGCGGTCCATTGCTTCTATCAATACGATGTTCACTTTAGGAGGGCTTATTTCGTCGTCAGTGGTGGGGTTCCAACAAATTGACAACACTTTTGGCCGAAAACGCTTGCAGAAGATCTCTGCCTTCTCATTTTTCACTGGCTCGCTCATAATAGCCCTTTCTAATAACATTCTATGGCTTGATGCTGGCCGTTTTTTGACCGGGTTTGCAGCAGGGTCTTGCATGGTCACAGCGCCCATTCTCATCAGCGAAATTACTCCAAGTAACCACCGTGGCTTGATGGGATCTTTGCTTCAGTTTGGGGTAGCAATCGGGATTTTGTCAGCACAATTGATTGCTTTTCCCTGGAGTAATGACCAGCAGTGGCGCAATTTATTTGCCGCCGGATCGTTGTTGGGGCTCGTGCAGTTTCTTCTTTTGTTTTCGACGGTCGAGTCCCCAAAATGGATTATCATGAAGCGCGGAGATGTCACTCGAGCTACGGAAATATTGCATACTTTGCGGTCAGATGAAATCGCCACACATCATGAGATTAACCATTGGCGACGGTTATCGCTGTCATGTAATGATCCCAAAGAGCACGTTTCGGAGGCGACGTCTCTATTAGAGAGTCAGGAGGAGGAAATAGTGGTACCCACCATATCTCTAGCAGACTACTTACTGAAGCCCAAATACCGCAAGGAAATAGCAGCGGTATTTATATTGATGGCCGCACTGCAGCTCTGTGGCATGAACGCTATCACCTTTTACGGTGTATCCATCGTGTCAAAGGTCATGCCAGAAAAGACGAATGTGCTCTACCTCACGTCTTTCTTGGCATTCACAAATGCTATCTCAGCAATATCTATATCCCCCTTGATCGACAAGTGGGGCCGCCGGCCTTTGCTACTTTTGTCGACTGCAACAATGGCACTCCTTTCCGTTGTCATCTCATTCGGCTTGGTACATAACTTTCACCTTATTTCTGCTTTTGGGTGTTTTGGTTTTGTCGTGGGGTACTCCATCGGATTGGGCCAGATACCCTTTCTTATGATAAGTGAGGTTTCTAGTGGTGAGGCCGTTGGAATGGCGCAATCTTTGGGCGCCGTTTGCAACTGGATTGCCAGCATGAGCATTGCGTTTCTTTTTCCTCCTTTGAAGGAATATTTCGGCGGTTTTGTTTTTCTTGTGTTTGCCGGATTGGGTGCTGTTTTGTTTGTGTCGATATATGTGTGTGTGCCAGAGACTATGAAGAAGGTAGCGTACAGCGAGATCTGGCGGGGGTATTCTCAAAAGGGATAGTATCATGTGTATTGTGGAAAAGATTAATTCAGTATCAATTTTCGTCCCAAGTGGGTTTTATTTTATGAGTACGAGAAGGCTACTCCTCATGATCAATGACGCCTCTTGTAAACAACACCAAACACAACATCCATAAGCACAGTTGCAGGAGAGGAAAGAAAAAAAGAAAGTCTAGCTCCATTTACGTCCTTGTAGGTCGCTTCGTTATTACGGAATACTGTGTCAGATACGATGCGAGTTTATTACTACTTAGCTATTAAGAGAAAGCTACGTGCTAGGAAGTTGGACCAGTGTCCTCTTGTGCATCCCCATTTGGGATCTGATGTTTTCTTTTTTGATTCTTTTTTGATTTTTTATGTTTTTGTCGTTTTCGAGTCCCACAATATCTGCGGTCCGCTTTAGACTGAGACTGTAGGTCTCTTGGTCTTGTACAATATTACAGGCGATGTTCC
>JAJMHQ010000024.1:0-195413 GCA_030583255.1 Metschnikowia kunwiensis
TTTATTCAAAATGGTTGTTGATGCTGCCAATCGCCCGAACGAGAGTGCTGGTGTTGGCTCCAAGAGAGAAACCAACGTCCTGTTTGAAGTTGAAGAGGGGATTGCTGAAGCTGAGCTTTGCAACAAGGTCCTTGCTCCACACATGGTCAAGAGATGCTCCGTCAATTCTAGTGCACCATATAAGAGCTCGTTGAGACAACCCAAACCTGAGAAGGATGAAAGATTCCTCTCTGTGAGAGAATTCACCCAGCCTCACAGTCCTGACGAGAGAAGAGTGATAGATGATGAATTGTGGGTTAAGCTCGAGAAGTGTCGTGAAGGTACTTCAACACCAGAGATTAAACTTGACATGGATAAGCTCAGGCCAATGCTTGAACTCTTCCTTGAATTCTTCACGTTTTCTGGAGAGAATCATGCTGATGTTGCAACAAACCAGATCTTTGAATACGTTGCTTGGCTCGCCAAAATCAGAGGTACAATAGACTCAGCATTGGCATTGACCAGCGGTTCTGGAACCAAGTTTAACCTTCTTCTCGAATTTATTGACAAGGCGGACAGGTCGAAACCCTCAATGAAGAAGGCAGAAAAGGTTACTAGAGGCTTGTCTGAGTCGCTTGGCAAAGCTATTATCATGTTGGAGCAGGCACAAGAGGCTATTCTACAGTTGCGGCTCGAGTTTCCAGATTATGTCGGCACGATGGCTGAAATTGCAGAAACTACCGTTCGCAGCAGGGAAGAGATCTTGGACATATACGCCCTGTTTTGCTTGGCCAATTTGAGCGATTCAGTAGACGTGAGTTTGGTCCACCACTGCACCGGACATGACAAGTTTATTGAAAGGACAGGGTACTTGAGCGAGTCAGAGAACCCAGATTACGAAGCCACTTTTGCAACAACCTTGAATGAATTGCAAAGTGCTCATGATATTGTGGAATTTGCGAGAACCGACCTCGAGAAACGGCTTAAGCTCGTAATAATGAGTCTCAGCAACCTCAGATTTGAGTATGACTGCTCTAGAATCAACTCCAAGCGGATGTCTCAGTCTACCGCATACAATAGCAGGAGTGATTTCAGTCTCGGAGGACCAACTTTGACAGGCTCTGCAGAGGACATTTCTGCCCCCTCATACGAGGAAGGTAATTGTGCTCTCAACAGTGGTGAACATCAGAATGACAAGACGAAATTCGCGGTTCCCGGCTGGATAAGGTTCAAGGGGTTTGGAAAGAACTCGTAATCTTTGGAAAACAGAGACGTCGTGTCGAAATGAAACGAACACTGACTTGGAGCTCACCGGAGCACAGGTCCGATTATTGCTGAGATCATCAACAGGATGCCTTGAGAGGTGACATCTGCGTTTGGGAGAAAGCAGATACAACACGGCACTCCACCAGACATTTTTCTCTATAAAACCATGAAAGATTATCAGCAATAACTTAAATTAAAATGATCAATACAAGAGAGACCGAGAAAAGAGTAGACATCAAGCAAAGAAAACACCAGAAGACACGACCTGGAAGCCGAGGTCTCGCGAATCCCACCCGGAATAAAGGAGAAAAGTAGTCCGAGCGGCATGGTCTATCATTTGGTCCAGGAATAAGAATTCAGACAGAAAGACCAGGAGCCCGACCAAAGTTGATAATTAAAAGACCGGTGATCTCCCCTATCAAGAAAACTCGATACACTCACTACGTTTTCTGCACATCAACATTTCTGGATACATGCATCATACATTTCTCATAACTAATACAATACACACCAACAGGAACAAAGCAAAGGCGCTCACCTTTACAAGTCCTTCTTGAGGGTACCCAAGAAGGCTCTCTTCTCAGCAGGGGTCTGGAATCTACCCTTACCGAACTTAGAGGCAGTGTCGATCCATTTCAAGTTGACCTGCTCCAAGGCTCTTCTAGAAGTGTCCACGTACAAGGACTTTCTCAAGGTGACAATTCTCTTTCTGACACCTGGGATAGAACCCTTCAACAACACAAAGTCGTTGTTGACGTTACCGTATCTGACGAAACCGCCCAATGGGTTGATGGTCTTCTTGGTTCTGTCGAACTCGGTGGCACCGTTAGACTCGTCAGCACCAGAGCCCACTCTGTAGACCTTGTGGTTGATCGAGGTTCTGTGGTGGAAACCGTTCTGACCAGCTCTGGCAACAGTCCAGTTGACGTTGGCCGGGTGCCACGCACCAATACACGCAACCTTTCTCAAACCTCTGTGGGTCTTTCTTGGCAACTTCTTGGTGCCCCATCTGTGGGTGACACCCTCGAAACCGTGACCCTTGGTGACGGCGATGACGTCAATCATCTCGTTTTGCTCGAACACAGAGTCGACGGAAACGGTCTTCTCAAAGTGCTCCTTGGCCCAGTTGACCTTGTCCTCGGTGGAACCACCGTTGATCTGGATCTCGGCAAGGTGCGCCTTCTTCTGGGACAATGGCGTGTTCTTGATCTGGGTGTGAACCAAAACTCTGACAACAGACGCGTACTTGGCGATTCTGGCCAACTCACGGTTGATCTCGTCGGCACCCTGCGCGTACTTGGAAGAGTACTTGGTGAAAGCCTTCTTCTTAGACTTGTACCAGTTTCTGTAGAATCTTCTCTTGACTTCCTCAGAAAGGTGCTCGGCCCACACAGTGGTCAAGGATCTCAAGCCTCTAGGGGTCTCGACGTAACCAACGACACCAACGACAACCATGGCGGGGGTGTCGACCACGGTGGCGGCCTCGACAACCTCACGCTTGTGCATCTTGGAACCGGGTCTGTCCAAGTCTCTGACGATGGTGGTCATACCGGCCTTGTAACCAAGGAAGGCAGTCAAAGCGACGGGCTTGGACTTGATGTCCTTGGGGAAAGACTTAACCTTACCTCTGGGAGAGGAGGCTCTCTTTCTTGGGAGGAAACCCAACGAACCGTGTCTTGGTGCTTCGTACTTTCTGTGGGACATGTTTGATGAATGAAGTGAGGAGGGAAGAAACTGGGCTGAAAATTTTCGCGCGAAGAAAAAGCGTCGTCCGGGCCGGGTAACTGAGAATATATACAGGATATTCGATGGTCCCGCGGATCGGCGCACGACTCTTGTGTGGCCCTGGGCCAGTATGCCGGATCTGGAATGGAAGGCAGAGATCAACTCTAACGTAGATGTGAAGGGTAATCAGATGTAGTAGTGTTTCGTAACATGCTTAAATGAATAGAAGAGGTAGTTTTTAGTGCAAGCAATTACTTCGGAAGTATCAACTCCCAGGTTTAGACACCTAGAGCAGTAATGAAAAGCTTCTACTAGCACTAATTGCTCTCGAAGTACGCTTGCACTATTAGTACCATTATCAGTAGCTAATTTCACTGATCCCATCTGTTTTTGAAAACATTCTTGCTAATAAGTCCTAGAACTTGATGATAAGGTCAGCTAAGTCTACGATATCACACCTGAAATGTGACCAGTTAAACAATACGCCTCTAATTTCTTCTAAAGACTTTTCTGAGAGCACAACGAGCATCCGCGTTTTCTACCGACACGTCAGGGCTGTTTTCGTCGAGCACGAGACTCAGTGTGTCGATCGAAAACCCGTCAAAAAGATCCAGCTTCTTTAAGGGAAAAGACACCAAGTCCTGCGGATCACCGTTGATCAGTTCATGCTTCAACTTCTTGTACGTTTGGGCATGCGACTCGATCATGTGATACATGGACGCATCGAACTCCGAGCAGTTTTGACTATATTTCTCAATTACCATAGATTCCTCAACTTTGGGCGAAAACCCCCGGGTGAAGGTTTCGATACGGAAGCTTTCGTCTTTGGCGTATGCGCTGTGGGTCAAAGCAGGGAGAGAGTGAGTTCTCTCCAAAGCATGAAATTCAAGCCCAGATTCTTGTGCTTGCCCCTCCCGCTCGCCAATTTTTTGGCTTTGTTCTCCAGTCTTGCGCATGTAATTCTCGTTCGAAACTGCAGAGCTTCGTCTGTCTGCAAGATTTGCTTGCCCGCTCTCGTCGATCACCAATTCAAATCCAAAAAGATCAAGTTCTTCATGTGCATCACTGGTGAGCGACGTTTCCCACAAAGGCTCCGGGCCCCGTGGTGCGCTGGGAACGTAATAAGTAGAATCCCTACCGAGAACTTCCAGAGCCTCTGCAGCATTGTTAAGAATTTTCGGTTTTGGCGGCTTGAATTCCCGGCTTCTTCTGCGCCCCAGATCGCTCGCCAGAAGAACAAACCCAGGTCTCAAAACGCTGTCTGGTGGTGTTCTTAGTTGAGTTCCTGAATCAGATAGTTCGCCCATAGCGGAGGATAAACTATCTAGCACTTGAGCCTGTAAAGCATGGCCCAGAGAGGTGATGTAGGAATTAGAACCCGCCAGAAGCTCGTTAATTTTGGGGAATTTGGGCGGGTCTAATGGCAGGTGAAAATTGCTCGATTTTCTCCGTTTTTTCCGATGAGGAGAGGGCGAAACTTTCATCATGGGCTTGAATGAGTCGGGTTCTCCGATTCTCACGACCTGGCTCGACGTGAGCTCGGCGTTGGGGCTTCCAGAAAGAGGCGAAGATTCAAGTTGCATAGTGAAAGTTGGAAAGGCATCCTCCGGTTTATTGGCTTTGGGTGGTCTGCCTCTTTTACGTTTAACCGGCTGGTCTGGCATGGTTGTGGGTTCAGCCATCAAGAGAGACATGCGTTTTGGACGAACGAACGGAGACGAAATGAAGTAGGGATGGAGCGAAATATACTGGTTCCTAAATAGGAAGAATTGAAGGACACTGTGTTTTCAAGGTCAGCAGGAATTGAAGCCCACTGTTCCAGACACAAATCGATATTATTCGAAACAATGATACCAGCGACCAATGAAAATAAAAATCCTCCTCCGTGACACCTCAGTCGAAATTGGCCAACTCAAAAAAGTAAAAAGGAAAAGTACCTACACAGTAGGATGGAACAAAGGAATGCCGGCCAAAATGCACTACTGATCCGCGTGGCTGGCACCAGCCGACAGATAGGAGTGTGCGGAAGCAACTAGCATTATGCAATGAAAATGCCACACGTTGTCTCGCGAGAGCGGACGGAGTTCATTAGACTTGATTAGAGGCCAACAGAAAGATGTAAAAAAATAAGTATTGGAAGACCTCAAAGACGGAAGAGAATAATACGAGAGAAAGGTTTCTAACGGGGGACGAGCGTTGACGGGATTCAGTACCATAGCTTCCAGAAGCTTGTCGCAGGCAGCGAGTTTTTTTTTTCAAGGCAATTTTAAGATGGAGTATAGGCCATTGGTCTTGACAAAAGAGACGCCAGTTGACTGGAAGACAACTCTTCAACTACTGTGAGAGGGGCATTCACAACCAAACTGGTGCGCTTGGCACTTTTTTCTATTGTCTGGAATCTGAAAAAAAAAACCACCGCTGGCGGGCTTTGTCGGCGCGCGGCGTGGAGTGCAAGCGCTATTTTATGCACCTCATCAACTACTTTCGGACAGTCAATGCGGAGGAACGCGATAACCGAAAGACAGCGGAAGGAAATAAGTTTAATCGAACTCACCAAGTTCTTTTTTTTTTGTATTTTAGTAAATTACTCAAGAAATAATTCCAAAAGCACGTGCGGAAGCAAGATGTTGGGTCAACTGACTGTGCTCTAAAGTACTTTGTCTCGTCGGATAACAGGAGAATACAGCTCGGCCACACTAATGTTTACTTTTGCTAATTTCTTGGCGATTGACAAAAAATTTTGGAACCTCTGAGGCAAAGAAATTTTACAACTCATTGTTCTTTTGGGAAACCTTCTCCAGTTCTTAGCGCACACTTACTGTAATCACTGCTTGCGATGGTGACAATGTAGTTCCATTGTCGCATGGAATTTAAGAACCTGGGAGTGTTCACGTGGATCAGCTCCGCTTAGGGAATAGATACAGACAGAGTAAGCTGATTTATACGAAGCTCGATTGTTGGAACCACAATAAGCCGCACAGTGAGCATATCACGGAAAGAGCCGGACACCAAAAAGAATAGGCTGTTAAGGCTCGATTTCACAACGGAAGTTTTCCACCATATTACTAGAGCATAAACTTAATCGGATTGGGAATGCTTGTTTAGGATCTCTTGTCTTGCTCCTCTGAACGCCTGGACGTACCACTTTTAGGGGCTTAGGATCCCTTCCATACAATTGAGAACCAAGAGGAGGATACGATTTTGAATTGTCATTTGGAGACGACCCGAGAGGAACAAGCTACGTGAAAAAAGGAAAATCACAGTGGAAACTCCAGGGACAATGCTCACATTTTCAGCCGCATTCGACCTTGGTGTCACTGAACGCGGGGAGATAATGCTTGCTACAGTTTCCATTTTTTAACTGTCAATCAAGGAAAACTCCGAAATTTAAACCCGTAGGCTCGCTTATTATTCTTTGTCCCTATCGACCAAAACCAACCTGAATTGTGTGCGGAAACCGTGCTGAACTTCAGTGAGTCGGCTACAGATTAAAAGAGCAATATCGAAAAGATCCAAAGAAAATTCCCAGCTACTGGATTCTTCCTTTCTTGAAAACCAATGATTGCTCTTTATAAAATAAGGATTTCTGACTACCGCGCAGCTACAATGACATCACACTCCTTACGGTTCATCCCGGCTCGAATTCGCTCGTTTGCTCGTTTACGCGACTCGCTCATATATTGGGCAGCCAGTCCGCTGAACGAGACCAAATGATCACTTTGTTCCAGCTTCTAAACAACACCCAAAATGTCAAAACTTAATCCACGAACTACCCACCGGGAGTTTGCGGGTGTCCCGGGCGCATTGGCCATCGCAACAGGCTTACCGGCAATAATAGTTGTGTTTTATTATCTATGCAATGAGAACTACTCAGTGCGAGGCATCACGGTTGATTTGCTTCGAGTTAGGGCGCAACTCCCAAAGAATCTCCACGAACTTTGGGAATTGTGCTTCGATAAAGAATGCTGGGCAGCATATTCGGCCTGGTTTTCTATTCTAGCGGTCTTGGACATTTATGCCCCAGGAAAAGACATTCCTGGTGTAGAGTTGAGAGACGGTACCAGACTCATGTACCGTATCAATGGAAAATCCATGTCAGGCATGCTAATTGCGTTGCTTTTGGCTAGGCTTTTCACGCTGGAAAACTATTTCATGCCCGAGCTTCAGTTTCTTTACGATAATCAATTAAAGTTGACGTTGACCACGATTATCGCATCTTTTGTCATGTCGTTCTTTGTGTACGCCATTTCCTTCATTCCATTGCGCAAACCGAACGGCTTCAAAACAAGCGAGAGAATCCTTGCCACTCCGGGTAATACAGGAAACCCCATCTACGACTGGTTTATTGGCCGTGAGTTGAACCCCAGAATCGGTGCGTGGGATATCAAGTTGTTCTGCGAGTTGAGACCCGGCATGCTTCTTTTATTCTTGATCAACTTATCGTGCGCCCATAACCAGTACCATACCACTGGCAAGGTCACCGACGCGATGGTACTTGTCAATTTCCTCCAGGCATTTTACATTTTTGATGGTGTGTTGAACGAGGAGGGCTGTTTAACTATGATCGATATTGCTACTGATGGATTTGGCTTCATGTTGGCATTCGGCGATTTGGCGTGGCTTCCCTGGTCGTACTCTTTGCAATGCCGCTATTTGGCTCTTCCTCAGAACTACTACGAATTGGGCTACTTGAAAACGGGCCTGATAATCGCCACGAGTTTCGTTGGTTACTACGTTTTCCTGTCCTCCAACCAGCAGAAGTCTGATTTCAAAAATGGCAAATTGGACCACATGGAGAGTATCTCCACCCCAACTGGGTCTAAGCTTTTGGTGGACGGGTGGTGGAAGCTCAGCCAGCACATAAACTACCTTGGCGATTGGATTATCGGGTGGTCCTGGTGTTTGCCTACGGGTTCCATGACTGTATTTACGTACTTCTACGTCATCTACTTTGCAACATTGTTGATCCACAGGCAAACCAGGGACGAAGCGAAGTGCAGGGCCAAGTACGGGAAAGCCTGGGAAGAGTACGAAAGAAGGGTTCCGTACAAAATTGTGCCGTACGTGTATTGATTGATTTAGGCTAGAAGTGAATGATACTGCTCACGTTTATGTATAGATGTGTCAAGATACTACTCGGTTTTCTTCTCGTACTCGACCTGCTTCTCGAAACTACGGTAGGACAAGTCGATGGAGGTGATCCAGCCCACGGCGGTGACGGAGACATACACCAAAAAGAAGCACACAATCAAAACCAGCCAAACGCCAGGAGTAAAGAATTGGTAGTTGGTGAAAAGATTCGATCTTTTGGATTTGTCATTCTTGAGCGAGCCGGAGTAGTCAGCCAGCTTAGAGTCGTCACTCAACGCCGTCACACTTGCGTCGGATTCCTGATCAGCAATCAATGATTCAGCAATTTCGAAATCCTTCTCGATCTCGTCCAAGACGGCATCAGCGTATTCCTCGTCGATAATATCTTCACTGTCTCTTTTAGTGAGCGAATCCAAATCCAAATTAAACTTATCGCCGATAAACTCCTTGATGTATTCTCCACGCGAGCCTGCCGTTTGGAATCCCGGTTTTCCCTGCACCACCACGTTGCGACCCGTCAAGAATTCGTCCACGGTGTGCTTTTTCGAGTCTTCCACGTCCACCACAATCACGTTGGCGGATATTCCGCTCATGTCTGCCGGGATTTTATCGACATAAAGAACAGAGCATTCCTTCGCGATTGGAAAGTCGATCTCCGACCCCGACAGGTAGTGAACGTGTTTGAGGAAGCTAGAGTCAGAGCCAGCACTGTGTGGCAAATTGCGGCTCAATTGTCCCACGCGGAACACGGTCAATTTTTCGTCCGGGGACTCTTGGCAAAACTTGGCTGTGAGTTTCTCGAAAGCGGAGCTCAAGTCTCCCGATTTGGTGATGTACTGCAAGTGGGTAGCATCAATTTTCTGCGAGGAGTAAAAAGCAGCAGTGTCTGCAAACGCCAAAGCGGTGCTAGCGCAAGCAGCCAAGGCTGTGAACTTCATTTTTTGGTGGTTTTCGTGAGGCAGATAAGGTACGACTGGGAAGTTATCGAGCAGTGGGAATTATTAGACGGGTCACGTGCGCCGCGCGCCCAAATCTTCTTCACCAGTGTACTGTTTCTGTGGGTGCAGGCCGTGGCCCTCCGTCACTTCAACACCTCCAGCAATTTACCCCCTAGCTTTCGAAAATGGCTGTCGATGTTCCTGCGTATGTTGCATATTGTGTGAAAGTGGTGTGTTCGTTTTCAGCGTTGCAGAGTGATCCTTGTGGGTAGAAGCGCGACGCAGCCCCCGTACCTACAGTAAATGTCAGATAATTGTGATTCGGCAATCAAGCCGATGGAATTGTCTGACTTATGTCAATACCGAGAATTGCCTTCTTTACATGTGAACTAACGACTTTTGTTACACATGCCTACAAGAATACCGTACTAACTCCGTACAGCTCAGTGGTACACAAGCTCATGTTCTTCACAGCAGCCATGGTGTTTCTTCCATTGGTGACTTTTTTTACATGTCAATATCTTTTTGAGAGTTCATTGGTGAGCGGGGGATCTGCTGCCCTAGCCGCCAATCTCGTATTGGTATCTTATATCATTGTCGCGTTCGCTGAGGATACCAGCGACTCGGAAACAGAGACCGAATCGAAGAAAGATCAGTAAGAGCGAAAACGATCATTTCTACTGGAAAAACGTGATAATTGAGGCGAACGTGTGTCGGTTCTGGTCCGTCGTAGCATGAGTTGAACGATTCTTCATCAATACCATGAGGAACTAGCTAAATATAGGAAGTTATACAGAAGTAGCAGTGAAAGAAAATGTAAAAAAGAAGAATAGGGGCACCAACAGAGTGTCCTATTAATCGAAATCGCTCTTATTTTACTCTTATTATCTTTGTTTTCAAGCTTCCAGCTAATTAAGCACATTTCACATCTCTCACGCGCTAACATTACGCGTACACCAAACTAGCCACTGTATCGAAGACGCAGCAGTTTCTACATACTTCCCCATCATTCACTACTAAATTACTAAAGTCATCAGCATGGGCCACCAACTACTACTCACATCGTGTATCCCACACAACAACTATACACAAACCGTCGCCACGCTTCAGGCATTGACCGGCTCACGCAAACCGCAGACCATAGCGACGTACACGATTTTGACCAAACCTAAAAACGTGTTCAAGCCCAAATTCGAACCAGGAAAGGTGAACCAGATTGAGCAGTTCTACATGAAATGTCTTACTGTCTGGAACGATGAAGCGTCAAAGAACCTTGATATCGCCTCTCCAGTGATTCCTGGGAACTTGGATATTAATGTAGATAGACTATTTGCTGGCAAGGAAGTGAAGCACTGGACGTTGCAGATCTCAGATATCCCCAACGCGGGCAAAAACCAGGTTTCTGCGCAAAACTTCTACGAAAGCACCGTTGTCCACCATCACACGGGTGTGACAGAAGCTAAGGTGAAAGAATCGGATGTGAAAGAATCAAATCTGAAAGAAGCCACGTCCGAAGAACCAGATGCCAAAGGGCCTACTCCCAAGAAAACCGCACCAGACCCCTCAATTGACGTGGTTGAAATTTCGCCAGAAAATTCGCCAGAACAGCCTGAAAAAGGGCCTGATGAAGTGGAGGTACTTGTGGAAGATGTCAAAATGACAGATGTGCCGGAAGAAAATACAAGCGAAACAAAAGACTCATTTCTCCAGTTTCTTGACGATTTGGGCTATGGTGTGGTCAACCAGTACTGGACAAAGGGTATCCGTTTTTTTCAAGGCGACATTGTGATCGAGATATTCAAAGTCTTTATTCGGGACGATGCTGCGCAGTTTCAGGAATCCAAGATCAAGCTTCAGCTTTTGGACGAATCAAACGCGTTTCAAGTAAAGGCGTACATCTCGTTTCCCAAGGGCACTAGCGTGGATCTCATCAACAAACGAACAAAGGATTTGACCAGCCTTCAGGCAACTTTGCACAATCTATTCGAACTAGATGTGCCCGACAGAACGTGTATGGACTCGCGCGTCGCAAGATCCAATTAGATCCAAATGAGTGAACATTTGCGCCTCTACATTTTGACGCTGCTCCGGATATATTGGTCGAAGTTTTGGAACTGCTCGTCGCAATTCTGCTGCTGATTTTCACGAACTTGTTGCATTAACCTGGTGAGATCAAGCGCCTCGGTGGGTTGATGATCATCCGCAATTAGCCTAAACACTTCCGCGTTGGCACTATCGCTATTGGATGTTTCTTCAGTATTTTGAAGCTGGTTAATGAAGCCAATCTGCGTGTTGAGTGCCTTCATCCATTTCTGCTCCAACTCCGGTGAAACATCAGACTCCAATCCGGATAATCGGAGCATCTTACGAACTATCTTCGAATCAACCACCGAAGTCGGTCCCGGGATCATATCATGTACATTTCCAGTTGATTTTCTGAGAAATCCTGCTAGTTCTTCTGCATTTTGAATCTTTGGAAACACCTTCGCCTGCAAAACTCTTGCGCTTGTGGAGAAACTACGCTTAAGCATGCTTATCGGAGACAGCTATTGAGAGTCGGCTTGATGATCATGTATGAGGTGTACGGGTGTGAAGTAGCCAACTACGATCAATCCATAATGGAGGGTCTCGCTACTATCTAGTACCTCTCATTTACGATGACTTCTATTTATCTAATACTTGAAGTGCGCCACAAATTCGTGTCTTGCTAGGACATGTACTCTTTAGGTGAGGATTCATCCCCCAGGAGTTAACCTCACTGAGAGCTTAGGGTACGAGCCCGCAATTTGGGCCTCGCGCACGTGACATAATATGGCCGTGCGCATCTCGGAGAAAAAAACTGCGCGCACAATATAGATTGAGTATTTCGCTGGAGAAAAAAATTCACCTACCAACTATATTCTTCACAAGTCGTCATGGGTAAAGATCACACCAAGAAGCAACACTCCAGAGTGTCCCACAGAACCGCTCCAAAGTCCGAGAACATCTACTTGAACTTGTTGGTGAAGTTGTACACCTACTTGGCTCGTATGTATATTGAAGTATAACCAAACTCTCGAAGAAAAGTCGCCTCTTAGAAGGCTCACTTTAACATTAAACAGAAGCTAGGTGTAATCCCACCACATGAATACTTGATTCCTCCAGACACTTATGCGTCGAATCTTGCGGGATCCCGAGGATACCACGAGGTAGTTCATGCTGGAAACACAGAACAACATAGGGCTCCTAAGGCCCACAATTGGGGGCAAAAGTGTCTTGGAAAGAACCAAATTCAAAGAAGATATTCTTCTGCATTTGCAGGTGTTCGATGGGCGTGAAAACCCTGACACACTAAGCGATTTCTGCTGTCTGGACGTAATTTTCTGGTGATTCGGTCATTACTCCAACCAGTGAAATCTCGCTATAGCCCTAGCAACCGGTGATTCGGAGCTAGTATTTGGCTGACTGCAAAGTTTCTGCGAGTGCATGTTACGTGTGCGACTTTTCGAGCAGAACACTGGATTTCATACTAACATCGCAGGCCGTACTGATGCTCCTTTCAACAGAGTTGTGTTGAGATCTTTGTTCTTGTCCAAGATCAACAGACCACCTGTGTCTCTTGGCAAGCTCGAGACCATTGCTGCCCAAAAGGGTGCTTCCGAGAAGACCCTTGTTGTTGTCGGTACCGTCACCGATGACGTCAACTTGGTGCAGGTTCCTAAGGTCACCGTCGCTGCTTTGAGATTCACTGCCAGCGCCAAGGCCAGAATCCTTAAGGCTGGTGGTGAGGCCATCACCTTGGACCAGTTGGCCTTGAGAGCCCCTAAGGGTCAAAACACCATCATCGTCAGAGGCCCAAGAAACGCCAGAAAGGCCGTCAGACACTTCGGCTTCGGTCCTCACAAGGGTAAGGCTCCTAAGGTTATGTCTAAGGGTAGAAAGTTCGAGAGAGCCAGAGGTAGAAGAAACTCCAGAGGTTTCAAGGTCTAAGTCACTCTTAGCTTGCATACTTCTTATATCAATCCAAGGGTTCATTCTTAATATATTGTAATGTCCGAATACAAACAACGGTCGGTTTACCTTATTCGTAGATTGCGTAGTCAATGTGTTTTGTCATTTGTGAATTCAACTCTCGTTGAGTGGCCTCACAGCATCAACAGTCGAAGTTAGGAGAACCCTCTGTCAGGCGTCCCAATTACACCCCTGTTATTCTGCTCATAAATTCTCGCATTCAAGATGTGCACTTAATGTGGGATGACTTTAGTATGCTTTTAGTTTTACTTTGTAGGAAGATACTCCTTGGTTGTGCTGTTTAAAACCGGAGACTTATAAATCATGTAGGTGGAAGTCTTCTTCAGTCAATGAGACATGACGGCAGTTGCGACAAGCAATATATTCTTGTATCGGATTCTCAGTTGTGAAAACCACTGAACCGCTTCGACATGAGAGTCATTCTACACTTCGGATCAAGATTCTAGTCCCGAAGCTAAGATGGCACCTTCATCATGAAATGATGGTATCATTCTAGTGGTACTACCGACGACAACATGTTCCTTCAGGATATTGTTGGAAACACCGAAAGTAAATTTTATTGAACAGAATACGATGATCAAACTTTTCTAGTGAAATATATTGTAAGTTACCATAGAACTCAATACGTCCTTGAGCACTCCGTCGTATTCATACTGAGGTCGCGGTTGCAAAGTGTCCACTTTTCTATTCTTCTGGCACAGAAGAACATATCGAAACAAAGACTTTTCCGAGAAGAAAACTCGGTCATTGCTTTTGCTTTTGTATGAATAACAAATTGGAAGAATTGACCCCAATTTACATAGCTATTCGAGGGTGGTGGGCCCTCACGACTCTCAACAAACATGGCATCGCATACTAGTGACTAACCCAAGATGCCAAAAAAGCAAATGCATAACATTAACCAACGTGTGGAGTGTATAAGAAGTGGTCCTCTAAATTTAGGGCCTAAGTAGTGTATCGGTACTTGTGATTAGCACCCAAACTCATCACGTGAATGTCGATGTCATCCTGCATGGTCGCTCATTAAACCAACCTTTCGCAGCCGCAGTCGTTTTCCCAGCTTGCATTTCCACAGAGCGCATCACATGACCATCGTGACTGTTCTCGCGTCGCACCTCATGCAGGGCCGGAAAATTCTCACGCTCTAGCAGAATTTCGAAAGAAAAATTTGTATCGTGCTCATACTCTCCATAGTAAATCAAAGATGCCAGGTGTTACCGTCAAGTATGTGTTCACACAACGACCCTTCATGAAAGGAGCTCTCTATGACCGCATGTTCCCGAAGATATGAAGAATAGCTATGGCCAATTTATCGTCGTTTGACTATACCGATGTAATGACGTGGTGATCCCCAGAAGTCCACGAGACCACATGAAATGCCATATGAAAGACACAAACAGATGAACAAACAGCGGCATAGACAAGAAATATTGTCTAGTCTCCTTCCCAAGTGTTTTCTTCAATTGCCCAGACCCTTTTATACCCTCAAACACGTCCAGAGAGCATCCGTAATTCTTCCTCAACCATAATACTAACATCTGCAGAGACGTTCCAGCCCAAGACTTTATTAACGCTTACGCCCAATTCTTGCAGCGTCAAGGTAAGTTGGAGGTTCCAGGCTATGTCGAGCTTGTCAAGACCTCCGCCGGTAACGAGTTGCCTCCACAAGAGTCCGAGACCTGGTTCTACAAGAGAGCTGCTTCTGCTGCCAGACACGTGTACTTGAGAAAGAACGTCGGTGTCGGTAAGTTGAACAAATTGTACGGTGGTGCCATCAACAGAGGTTTCAGACCACACAAGCACGCCGACGCTTCCGGTTCTGTCAACAGAAGAGTTGTGCAGGCTTTGGAGAAGATTGGTGTCCTTGAGATCTCCCCAAAGGGCGGTAGAAGAATCTCCGAGAACGGTCAGAGAGACTTGGACCGTA
The DNA here is from genome assembly GCA_030583255.1 of Metschnikowia kunwiensis. Lineage (NCBI taxonomy): Eukaryota > Fungi > Ascomycota > Pichiomycetes > Serinales > Metschnikowiaceae > Metschnikowia > Metschnikowia kunwiensis. The sequence continues at coordinate 14,938 of JAJMHQ010000024.1, forward strand.
TCGCTGCTCAGACCTTGGAGGAGGATGACGAGTAAATGCGTGTACTATGTATAACTCTTAATTAGAAGCATCAAAGGACTTCCGTGTAGATTACTGAGTGTTTAAAATGAGTGTTTGTTAAGTCGAGGAAGATTTGGGCATGGGTAGCAGGACAGCTTAGCTAAGGGTACCACTTCAGAGTTGAATCATGAGAAGGGTTCTGCAATGAAAACCGTTCATGGGGTTAAGAAACTGACCCGTTCCAGGGTAGCCTTCGCCAAATTGTTGTGGTTCATTGCATGTTCAGTGGGGTGCTGTGTATATCATGGCAGCTAAAAGATTTGGTGAATGGAGCTTGTTTCGTAATTTACACTGTTCGTTCAATCCTTCGTATTTCGTAAGCCTTATAAACCATCAAATGGCCTCCTGTAATAACTCTGACGCCCGTACACATACAATCTTGGCTTCCTCTTCTCTGGCCTCTTTGCTCACTCCACCCTCTAGTCCAAGCCACTCGAGTGGAACTACCTCAGGAAGTCCCTCAATCCAGTCATTGTACTCGGCCATTGAACTAGCATCAGGAGGTAACAATGACAGTTTTGATTTTCTTGCAACCACGTTGTCGATCAAGTTGAAACCCAGCTGTTGCGATTCGACACAGAACAAGCTACGAGCAAGTTCGATGCAATAATGTGAATCCTCCTCGTTTGGGATTTTTCCGCCGTAAGTAATTTCACCAACACGATAAGCGATCTCTGTCCACGAGATTCCGTTTCCTATTCTCAATTTGGACTTCATGTCATCGAACATTTGGCGAATAGTGAAGGCAGCAGATATGACCTCAGATTCATTAATGTCGTAGTGCCTTTGGAAGGAAATAGGAACATACTTGAGTCTTTCTTGGATGGTTGTGTGGTACCAACTCAAGAGGAAGTAAACTTGCATCTCGGGAAGGGACGTAGCTGCATTCACCAACGAGTTGAAAGTGTCATGCAAAATCGTTTTCCACCGGGGTTGTATCTCCACCGTAAAAACACTGGACTTGTCAATAAGCTCGCTAGGAATACTCTCTGCATTCAAAGAACATGTCAAGAACAACTTAAACTCATCTCGTGGTGTTTTGGTTTGCAAAATACCGGTCAAATGCGTGAGCCAAAGCGGCGACATTTGAATATTTTGGATCAACACCCACGATCCCTCGTTCATGGCAAATTCCAAAGCGTCTGTGGCCGCTTTGATTCCCTCTTTGGAACCCATGGACACCTTGATGAGCTTCGTGTTGGCTTGCTTTGCACTCTCTTTGATTTGAAACGTCACGTCATAGTTCTCAGATGTCGAGAATATATACGGGCCGTTGATGTTCTGGATCCAATAATCGATTTGGATTTCATTGGAGAAGCCCTCGCCAAAAACAGTACCACAATAACTTTCGATTGCCAGATGTATGTTTTTGGGGCCCTGTATCCCAAAAAGATCGTTGGCAAAGGCAGACACTACAGGGAAACCCTGCTCTTCTTCGTGCCTCTCGCAGATTTCTTCCCAGTTTTCAAGCAAGTTTTCGTGGTCTTCCTCAGTAAGCAAAACTTCCATTACGGAGAAAAGGAGCTGGTTGTCACATTCACAAGCACACTTTTGTAACAATCCCAAAAGAGCTATTTTGACATTGGGGCCAAATTTTATGCTGTGGTACGAGACAACGAGAACCATTTGAAACAACAACTTGTCGAACTTCCTGAGCGTCGGAGAAAAGAAGTGATATATCATATCGTATAGCTTCATGACAATTTGTTCGAGTTTGGAAGAATCTGCAATCTGCAACAAAACCCTCCTGAAAATGGCGATGAATCCAGCGAATGAGAAATTGTAGAAGCGATTCGTCTCGGAAAGATACCTTACAATCTCAAAGATATTCTTCAGATGGGCCGCGATTTCGTGAAAGTGTTGTCTCACCTCATTAACAGAAGTCATTACCATCTCGCTCTCTGCCATTTTTCCTTCAATATTCAAAGATTCAACCTCCATCTTCTCCAAGGAATCTATCACCTGATCATTGTCAAGGAACGTACCAGTGATATTGTTCAAAGTTGAGAGTAGCAGCTTTCTGAGATGAAGTAAACGATAGTTATACTCACTTTGTAGTGCTTCCAACTCCACTCTTTTTTTCTCTAGGTCAGGATTGAAGTGCTCAAGAGACACGTTCAAAACCCGGTTTTCAAGATTACTCTTCGTGATGGTGAAGTTAAGAAGCGCAGCTCTTGACCTCAAGAATGAAGATGCCGGAATTCTCGAGTCCCGAGTGTATAAGATCAACTCAAACTGCTCCAGAAGAATCAAATTTTTCGACCCAAATTGAACGACTCTTCGACCTCCCATGTGAGATACATCTTTGCGCAAAACGGAATCCATGATTGGATTGTAAAGCTCACTATTTTGAATCAACACTGTTCCGCCAAATCTCAAAGCATCTTCCACAGTCTTCGTGAAGGAGTCGCTTAGAAAACTTGTAACAATTAGCTTCTTTGATAGTGATTCCTTCAATACCTGGATTATGTCACCCGTTGGGTCAATGATGAGAGGAAATTCGCTTCGGTTTTTTATAGCAAAGTTCTCAATGAATAAATCATCGTCCGGCAAACCGCTCTTTGACCACAAGATCTTCTCTGCATTTGTGGCCAACAAAGAAGCAAGTGTCATTGACTTGTCAAACTTGATATGAGACTTCTCGAGTCGTCCTCTCCAGAGAGCGATCAAATCTTGCCGTTGCTTTTGGTTGAGATTGCCGCAGTACGTGGAAAATGCAGAACCAAGAATCGAGTTACCAATCAAACGTTCTCTCTCTTGCTGGAAATCTTTAGTACTCTCGTGCCATCTCTGGCGTTCTTTTGTCAAATTCTCGATGAGCTTCAAACTGCGCGTGACTTTTTGCTCAATGTCTGCCATCTCTGCCTTTATCTTCTCCGCTTCCCGGATGACTTCACTGTATTCGTTCTTGTAAATCTCGATACTTTCCTCCAACTCGCGTATCATATCAGCAATGGCAATAAGTTGGGCTTTTGACTTCATCGCGTATCCCTCCAATGCCTGCACTTGCTCTCTTAGTGGACCAATTTTCACTAATATCTCGGAGTACCTTATCTGAGCAATCACCCATTGAAGAAGAGGCCCACACGCTTTACTGGCCCTATGAATTGTCTCGTAGTTGTAATCTGGACGTGAAAGATAAACCTCTTCCATATAGGATCGCAATTCAGGCAGCAACTGCTTCTCAGTGTCGAAGCTGACTATGTTTGCAATGAAATCATCTCGGCGTACAACAAGCTGAACATCTCTCCACGTGGAAACCCGGTATCCCAAAAGAATACACACCGATTCCATCGCCATTTTGATAGCTGCTGGAGGATTAGACATACTTCTCAATTCAGTTAGATGTTGCTTCTTGATGTTTTGTACTCCTCTTTGCGCCTCGAGTACAGCGGGCTCGGCGAGCTCGAGATCTTTCATAACAATTGCTCTCCGGCTTTCGATCTCAGCTTCTTGCTTTTCAAGCTCTGCCTTCGTAGCCACAGAGAACTCTCTTTTTCTCTCTGACTCATTCTGGTCCACTATCATCTTGTTGAGCATTTTCCTAGCGTCGTCATCCTTTATCTGTAAGTTTTGCTTCTTGTCAGATAATACTTTCTTCATTTGACTCACTTCAAGAACGGTTTCACGCAATTTGTCCAAGCCTACGTTGGTGTGTCTCTGATTCTCCTCTAAATTGTGTTGACCCTTCACAAACATTTTCGTGAATAATTCCACAAAGTTGAGGAATTGTCTGGGAACCACCAGCGCACTGGCCCGAGAGTTTGAGCGATGCACATAGACAAAGGAATCAACAACCATTTCCCTAAAGGAGGATACTTGACTTCCCAAAAAGGAGATGAACTCGGGCGGAACGGCAAAATTGGACTGGTCCAAAGGAACGCTATCAATCAAGGACTCTGCGATTCTCTTGAGGGACAGATTCGACCAATCACCCATCCAACTCATCACACATCTGTTGAATAAGGCAGGAGATGAGTTGATTTGAGGAGTCTTTTCGCTCTGCACTTCACTCATCGTAAATGCAACATGTAGGTTCTCCGAAATCTGATTGGTGAACCACACATATATCTCGTCCGCAGTATCTAAGATAAGGCCACGAGCAGAAGCTTCAGAGGCACACAACTTAATCAAATTGTCCAAGTTCTCGCCTTCGAACAACCCCGGGATTTCAGAGTTGGCCAATAAAGAGTTCATCCGTTCTATGAAGGAGGCCTCCAAGATGCTAGACTCGTCAATCAAGTAACACACTTGCTCTCCTCTGGCACAACAGGTCAAGACATCCCGAAGAGAGCTCTCGAACTCTGTGATCGTAAAGTTCGAGTGGACCTTTAGTTGAATGAGTTTCATTCCGTTCATCCACGTCACAAATTTAGTCAACGAAGTCTTTCCACTGGTACTTGGACCAACCAATATCATGTGCCCTTGATGTTGTCTGAGTACCCTGTCGATTCTAAGCGCATGGTCCAACATATCCTCAAACAATATCAAGTCGTATTCCATTTCCTCTTCGCTGAAAACTCTCAACCGCTCTTTGACAAACGTGGCTAATGCTTCCTCGGAAACTGATTCATACTGCCCCGTGAGCCATGTGGAATAAAGAACTGGACCCTTGAGGGTAGTCTCTAGATTCAGGTTTGGAAAGCGCTTCTCTGCGATCGACCAAAACAAGTCTTTACACCACACCCTCTCTTCGTCGTTCACAAGCCGGTCGTAGAATAGCCTCAACCCCTCATGATACCATAGCCGAATGAGCTCAGAAAGACTGGAGTAAGATACGTCCATGAGTGTTTCGAGAATACCTCTGCACCAACGCGTCAACTCCCTCGGCGAATATATGTAATGGCTTTGCTTGTCCGCGGTCAAAAAGGATCGAGTTGTATCATAGACTTCAATCATCGAGCTGGTCAATGCATCCGAAAATTGCCTAATACTTGGTGCACATTTCAAAGAAGCCTTGTTGAAAGTCGAATAAATCTGCCAAAGAGACTGCGGTCCGGGGTAATCGACCATTACCAACGTGACATGCCGCATCAAACGTTCAGTCAATTTATTTCGGCCAGGGTCGTTGGGATCGTTACATGCTCCCACAAATTGAATGTTGCGCACAGTCACCCAAGAAAGATCGCTGGGTCTCCAGAAACCGGACCGCTCCACCAATTGCCTAATAAAAGAAATCACTCGCTGAGTTCCAAATTTGTCCACAGATGGCAAGTTTATTTCATCACAGAAAACAACCGCCCACTTCCCGTCAATTTTCGGACTCAATTCCAAACCACGATTGGTCAATTTGTACTCACAATGCTGTTCCAATGTGCTGAGGAGTGCTTCTGGGGTAGTGTCTTTGGAGAAGTTCAAAGAAATGAGCTCAAGATCAGCCGAACTTCTAAGAGCTTTGAGAAACGTCATCGTCTTACCCGAGCCTGGAGGTCCACAAAGAATCAAGGGAGAATGTTTGTTTATGATTCCACGAATCAACGACTCATGCATCACTGTATCTACAGTGGGCACTATGGTTCCTGGATCTAAGACGTGGTGTGGTTCAAGATCTATAAGTTCAACATGGTTTGCCCATGTATCCCACTCGAGATCTGGATAGGATATCTTGCACTGTGAAAGAGATTTTGGCAAATCCAACTCAGAAAATGGATCCTTCTTGTCGATGAACTGCCGTAATACTTCTTTATCGTCAAGCGAACAGTCTCCGGATAACGCCCAAATAAAAGATAACGCAAGTGCTTTGAGAACAAATGTTTTGAGGGGCGCGGTCATGCTGTCTGACGTGACGGAGCCGATGAACTCAGAAATGTGAGTCTTGAGGTAAACAAAAACCCCGTTCATCATACGGTGCCTGCCCACTTCCATGATATGGGAAAGCCCAGACGCAAACTCGAATGTTTTATCCACCAAAGGCCCTAAGTGAAGATTCACAAGAATTTCTGCGATTTCCTCCACTGTCTTTTGCGATTTCGTTCTTTCTATCCAATTTTGAACCTCAATAGCCTCATCAGAAGACTGTCTGAGAAGATGAATATTACGGTTCCAAAGAGAGCTGACAGTGACAAGTGATGAATCCAACCAAATCATTGCACATCTGCTCACAGTAGCAGGAGTGGCGAAATCAAGATTCAGGACTTCAAACACAATCCTCACGTTAGGCGGCAACTCAAGCCGTTCACCATTTGGAAGAGTCAAGAGTTTGTTATCATCAAGCAAACTGTTGAGGTTTTCTGCCCATTCTGGATCGATGTCCCCATCAAAAACAATCCAAGTTCTCCGCTCCAATTCACCCTTCATATTGGCGGAAATGTTTCTGATTATCTTGGTAAGTAATCCATCTGTCCAGTCTCTGGTTATTGGGTCCAACATACCATATAAGTACTCCTTGGTCAAAACCTTTCCATCTATCATGAATTTCTGGAAAGGCTCGCCTTCAAGCTCGTGCAAAGTGTTAAGTACCAGATCAATGACAGTGGATTTTCCACTACCCGAACTTCCCACTAGCATAAACCCATGATGGGCTTGTTGAATTTGAAAGACTTGAAGGGCCTTTCGTTGGAATTCGGCTGTGAGTTCTAAACCCTCTAACATGGCATGCTTGTCTAGCTGAACCAAGAATTTGTCATCTTCCGCCAGTCTGTAATTTGCACGAAGACCGTACTCCAAAAGTATTTCGTCAAAAACAGACTCGTCGTGCCTGACGAGTTTCGGGCCGATGGTTTCGACCAAGGCTTTCAGAAGTATTGAACTTTCAAAGGATGGCAAATCGGTGCCATGTTCTTCTATAGTGCTGGCTTTTTTTATCTCTCCTGCCTTCTTCAATATGCTTTTCAAAGCCCGTAGTCCAAAATCATAGTGGGATTGGGAGCTCATGCTGGACAGAAGGCGCAGGAGAAGTGGGTTCAACTGTTTGGACAATTCTCCGGAACAAGTAAACCCATACGACGTTAAGAGCACCTCGGTTATTCGTTCCTTATCTGGTTGATTCATGACAAACCCTCGGAAGAGCTTTTTCAAGTTTTCGGGTAACTCGTTTCTGCCGACGTAGTCTGGATTCATCGTGACAAATATGCCTGTTTCTGGGTTGACAGTTATCAGCTTCTCCGAAACTGCAACTTTCTCGGAGGTTTGTAAAGACGTCTCAATGCGCTCAATTTGAGTAGATAAAGAACTCAAGATCTTCTGTTCAAGCCTGTTGAATTCATCAAAGCAACCCCAGCACCCAACCTTGCATATTCCCAACAATATTCTTCCCATCGACTGGAAATCAAAGGAGTCATCACAGCAAAACACCAAAACCATTCTTCCCAAGTTGTGGCCAAGCGCTTTCACGCATTCGGTTTTACCAGTTCCCGCTGGTCCAAACGGCGAGCCCCCTAGTTTCTGGGCTAAAGCCAGGGTCATAGCGAGAAAGCACTTATTGACAAGAGGGGTAATAGCCAAACGCTCCACGATCCCTAGGTATTCGAAACCATACGAAAATTCGAAGCGACCCTGCTTAACGCGAAGTCTTTTGAGAGGATCTCGGTCACCTGGATAGCAGTAAAATAACTGTTCCGAATTCCAAATAGACACTCTTTGACTTGAATCTGCATCTGTGAGATTCTCAATCACTTCTCTGTGATGTAAACATTCGATAATGAGGCATCTCACTTTACTCAAGAAAATGGGCTCCTCGGATTTAGAAACCAATGTTGCAAGCGTCGACATCAAAGAAGCGTAGAAGTCAGATCTAGAACTTAATGTTCCAGCAGAAAGCGCATGTTGAGTCCGAGACGTGAAATGTACTTGAAACGCAACGATGAGTACCTGGTGTGGGACTTCATCTATCATCATTCGAATGTGTTCCTCGTTCAAAGGAGCACTATCTAAACATACTCTCTCAACTTTCTCTACTGCCTGGCAGATTTTCGTGGAGACTGTGAGTTTTATCTCCGTTTCGAGAACACTTAACCATTGGGACAAAGAGCGATATTTGATCAAAGACACAGGTGTATCGAGCTCGATCACCTCTTCCTGGGGGCTTGCAATTTTTAAAATTTGTGTCTTCTCTTCATTCAACAAAACAGTGGCGATTCCGGGAAACATTCTCTTAATGTGTTTGTTAATTTGGACTTCGTTGTTTCCGCTTCCCAAAAGCTCCAAAAGATCTTCGTTTCCGATAAAGAAAAACCTCGGAAAATCGTCTCTTTGTTTGTCAAGGAAATCGGTCAAACCTTTAACAGTCTTCGTCAAAGAGTCGGACAACTTCGTCATTGTCTTTGGAAGAACCTTAATAGAAAGAACGTCTATCACGAGATTGAACGTGCTCACTTTCTTGAGTAAGGACAAAAACTCAAAGGATATGTTGCTAAACCGAGATGACTCTAAGGGGAGCGAGGCTTTGATTTCGCTGTTGGATCCAAACACCCCGTCCAAGTATACCCATTGTCTTTGCACATCAATCCAGATATTCAACAAATTGGTGAGGTCGTTCAATTTGCTCTCGAGCTCATCCCTTTCTCTTTCAAATTCCCCGTGGAACATCGAATGCTTAATGCTCGCGAGAGTCCCAAGATTTGTGGCACACTGTTCGAACAAAAAGCTCCAGTTTTTGATCAATCGGCACTTCCCAGCATGACTAAAAGTCTCAAAGGTGATTCTCGTCCATTCATCCCGAATGTTATCGAGACTTTCTTGAACCAACTGCTCGCCATTGGCCTTTTCTAGAATGTTACGTATAACACTCTCGTTCATTTGGAAGTTGATTTCCATCACATCCCGAACCATGATCGGCTCCGAGCCTTCGTGTTTCAGTCCCACTAACGTGAATATTTGCTCCCAGTGTCTATCCTTCATCGCATCGCTCTTCAATTCAGAAAGCAAAGGGACTTTTCTAAGGCAATCCTTGATCACACTTTGTAGCGAGGTGAAAGCTGAGTACTGACGTACTGCGATGGGGCAATCCCTGCATTCCGCGATTATACCTTCTAGCTGATGCTTAACGCCTCTAACGTGGACCTCGCTCCATCTTTGCTTTTTGATACCCTCCAAATTATCCCAGAGGTCTTGAATAGTGGTCCACACAACTTTGAGTTCCTCGATATCTTCTTCGAGAAGCTCTAAAGTTTCCTTGGCTTCGAAGTCCAACTCCATGGATACTGCGATTTCCAACAAGGATTTAATTTGGATATGAAGACCTTTCACTTTCGACTTGAAATTTGCGATTGTCGCCAAGGCAGCAGGGGGCTCTAAACCGGCAGAAATTGGCTTATTTTTCCTCCAGTCTTCGCCCAAAACCCTAGACGCATCCTGGACTCCGGACCATTCAGTACGAAGCTTCAATGCTAATGAGTCGAAGTTTGCTGTTATGTGGTCTAATCTTTTCGAGAGAAGGCTCCTCACATTGGACTCCTGACCCTCGAGTTGTTCCACATGAACCCAGCCGGCGGTTACTGGAACATTAAGGCGATACAAGTACAGTTGACAGTGAGAGAGGTCCTCGATGTGTGTACTCCAACGGTGTAGCTTAATCTTGATCGAATAGGTTTCCGCCACAGATGCCAACACAGAGTGAGTTGTGCCCTCAAAGTTTGCGTCTTTGAGGAGAGATCTTTGAGCAATTGTCAAGTCGTCGGAGCACTCTTTGCTCATGCGCTGCAGTCGCAGGACGAGAATCTGTAATGATTTGTCCTCAATTGTGGCAAATCGCTTGAGGACCTGGGATTCAATTCCCACAAAGGAGATATTCATCACCCCGTTCACTCTAAAATATCCATTTTGATGGCCACAAATGCTCTTCAATTTTAGGATATCATCAACTGTCTTCAAACATGTCTTAGCCAGAGCTTCAGGTGGAAAGTACAAATCCTCGAGCCGTTCCTCTTCCAGGAAGAGCCTTTGGATTGCAATCCATTTCAGGACGTACTCGCAGGCAACAAGATGCGAACGCTCCACTGTTGACATAACTTTTATGATAGTAGACAGCAATTTTGCGGATGTTCCAAAACCGTGGTACTCGACTCCGCCACTTGCAGAGATCAAGATTACGTTCTCAGTTAGCTGTAAGGTCTTATTCACATGCTCCACCCAAACCAGTTTAGAAGTTTCAAGAGGTGGATGGACCAGAAAAGACCCGTTATCGAATTTTATCAGGTGCGTGCGAGGTGTGAATCGCTCAACTTCTGCTTCTGTCGGTGGTCTTCCAGAGATCACTGATGAAAAAGAAACAAGCTCCGTGAGACATTTCTCAGCTATGGCATCTGCGATGTCTCGATTAACAATTGCCACGAATTTTTCCAAGTTGCAGAAATCTCCTCTGACTATTGGGTTCACATCCTCTTGAATGCCAAGAATCACCTTCGCCACCTCTTTAGACAGATATTCGCAGGATGAAAGTTCGGGAATATGATGGCTGTACAATCTTTCGTAAAGCTTGTGTATGGCATTCATCTGGAAATGAAGCTTGTAGATACTGTCTTGGAGAAGGCCTATTAGATTTAAGCCTGAATTCTCAGCCTTCATAGCCTCCACAAAAGAATCGCCACTTTTTTGAAGATTGACGTCCAGTATGACCAGAGACCAAGAAAGTTTCAGGACGTCTTGCAAAAGAGCAAGTATGTTCTGCTTTTGTTCCTCGATGAGAAAGCCAAACTTCACTCCGTATTCGCTCTCATTGCATACACCCAAGATGATATCTTCTAACAAGCCGATATGCTCATATAGGGAAAACACCACTGGCTGTATTGACTTGTGGCGATCGAGTTGACCGCGTAAAGTGGAAGGTATCTCAAAACCATAGTTCAAGAGATCCTCCTTCTCGCGTAGAAAAGAACCCATTCGTGATTCGTAATCCACAATTAAGCATGGTAAATCATCGCCAGGGGACCGATCAATTCTGAGCACATTTCCTGTTGTGTTGGGATTCTTAGTTACTGATGTAGCGCTCTCGACCCAGCTGTGAAGGTGATCATCTATGTTTGCTTTTTGATGATATGAGGCTAATTTCGATTCGATTTTGGAACCCACGGAGTAGTTATTCCAATTCTCTCCCAAAAGCTTTTGGAGACTAGCGATGTAAAAGTCCGATTTGGCTTTGAATGAGAGCTCCCATGAAATCAAATCGTAAGCTGAAGAATCAGAGTCAACGCTGGAAACTGTTCTTGCCCTTGTATAAGATAGACTAATCAAATTGTCAATATCTGCGGATGCAACGTCGAGAATATCAAGCTTGTGCCTATCGTCGACGAACAGTAGAATGAAGGTGGAAGATGCTTCGCCTGAATTTCCCAGGAGTTTATCGAACAAGCACAAATACTCTATGAAAGTTCCGCTTTGCTCAAACTTCCGGTTGATTATGACGCTCGTATTCTCCAGAACTTTCAAGAACGCATCTGTGTACAATTGCTGATTGGTTTCCCACAAAGAGATTCCCTGTTTGGAAAAATCAAATGGGCTCGAAGGGGCAATCTGCTTGCTGTAAGCCAACGTTATTTTGTTTGTTTGATTATCCGCTCCATCCAAGCATGTGAGCGCTTGTAGAAGATCCTCGTGTTTCTTTCGCAAGGAGCGCAAATTCTCGAGTCTGTCGATAATCATTCTCAAATGCGGAGTCTCGATTTTGATTACCATGAATTTCTCCTTCCTCTTTCTCATTAGTTCCCTTATGATGTTCACCATAAACTTGACATTATTGTCTATGGTGTGGAAGAGGCGAGAGAGATGATCAGCACATATCGCGCAAAACTTGGGGTACATAATTCCAACTAGATCCAACGACACCAATATGGTCGAAATATTGTGGGCGACCTCTTCCACCAAAAGTTCAACCAAAGCGATCATCCTCTTTAAGCTCAACGAATTCAGTCCTTTCCACTTTTTCAAATGGCTGAATAATGTGCTAATGGTCAGCTCTAGCAGCTCAATATCTTTCGTACCCTCTCGTGTGGTATCTTTGCTGATCATGAGTTCAGCTATTGGAAGGTCCTTCAAAAGGTCGTTGTAGGATCTGGTCTCCTCCAACAGCTCCGAAATGCCTAGATTATTTTGGAACGAGAGAGTAACCTGAAATCTCTTTGCGGCATTAAGGATATCAATGGCACATTTGACCTCTGGCTGAAGCGTCTGTTCACGTAGGGAGGTTAAAGTGGCCTCCAAAATGGCCCAAAATTGAACCTCATCCTGTATCGTGTTTCCTTCTGAGATGTTTTGCGACATATTTGTCACAGCCTGGATCTGCTGGATCCAGGAGTTGACGATTTTTGTGAGATTGTTCAAAAGTTCGGAGTCAGACACGATTGAAGCATCTTGGGGCGATTCTGGATCCGCCAATATTAGTCTGATATGCTGTGGCACAGCGGTAAGTAATTCAGGGACTTGTATGCGATGCTGGAGATGTCTTAACGAAAGGGCAAGCTCGCCAAATTTCTTTTTGGCTACGGAAAGTGACCCAGAAGACGTGTCGGTCACTTCTTTTTGTGCAACAAGATTGAAGTAGGGCGTGATAGCCAAAGAAATGAGGTTCATGATCTGTCCATATGAGTCTTTCTGTCTGCCCTTGTCAATGACCTCCCCTTTCTGGCCATCGATATCTATATCGATATGCTCAGATCCATCTTGTTCGAGCGACTGTTTGTTACCAGGGATATTAATCACGTGGATCTGGGCCATTAGTGGGAGTGTGTCCAGAAGCGCCCCTGTCTGCTTAATCATGACTACCAAAAGTTCAAAGTCGGACAGAGCGTGAAGCAAATCTGAAACTATTTGGAAAGTATCGCATTGTACAATCACGTATATGGCATCAGGCTGTAAAGACACCACGAACGACGAAACAAGCGACCTTCCAGTTTCAGACCAATTGCTACATTGCAACGGTGCTTCTCCTGGGGTATGCACTATATTCTCAATAAATTTGAGAAGTGACTCGTCCATCGCCATATCAGTCGAATAGTGTAGACGTTACACCTTCGTGGATCTACACCGCGATACATTGTTTTGGTTTGGTCACGTGCTTCGAACCACATGCCCGACTGATGTCACGTTATTCAAATCACGTGCGCGCAACCCGAGCCACGATGGCGCGGCGGACTCGGTTCCCAGTCCGTTTGTTTTGGTCAGTTTGGACGGACTGCACAATTTCGCTGCAGCCTCCCTCCAGTCTGGCGGAGATTGTACGCATTGGGAAGCCTACCCCGAAACCCCTTCTGGCCAAATTCCCGAGCCGCTCTTCGGAACGAGGTTACTTCCGAACCATCAAGGGTTAAGGGTATGCGGTGGCAAACCGAAAAGAAGCTTATCCGACGAGGCGGTGGGGAACTCCCGTAGAAAGCTAAGGCTTATCATATCGCCCCTTGAATTGAAGCCACCAACATCAGGATGATCAACAGTTAGGACTACGGAAAAGAGACACTTTTTTACTGAGGCAACTGTCTAAAGAAAAGGGTAGGCAACGTAACGGCTTTTGCAACCGGTCTTTATCAAAGTTTGACAGCCGTCAGCAAAAGGGGTCGTCCATTCAGGTCTCCAAGGAGCGGCTGTACCGGACCGCCAGAAATACAATGAGTATGACCCGAATCCCGTGTTATGTGCCGGACAGATGAGGGAAAAGGAAGCAGGCTAATTTTCCCAGTCGCACGTGTGCAGGCGGAACCCGGAAAAAAACTAAAGCCTTTCCTTCCGTGGAGATCCTTCCGATCTAAAGTTGCCTTTTGGTCGTAGCAATCCAAGGGTGTAAAAATGAGTAGACTCTATGTTGAATACACACTATTCGATTTAAAGAGGATTCCCGGACGAGGAATGGTGAAGCAAAATTAGGGTTTTGCCACTTGAGTGTGATTCTCGCGATACGAATACGAGCGGACTTCTGTTGTTTTGCTCTTTGCCCAGATTTTCGTTCTTTGGGGTCGCATGATGCGGCAGACGGAACCGGCATAGCTCCGCGAAAAATGCATGAGCAACACCAAAGCCGCCTCGCCATAAGTAGCCCCAGAATTCGCCGTTGTCATTCCGGACCCTTTTTTTTAACTCTAAATTAGTTGCACCTCTGGAAACATATCTGCTATGAATGCTCGGCAAGATAGTGTGACCAATCTAGACGGTGACAAATTTGTCAGTGCCGAGACGGACTATACTGGTCCCGAGCCGGTGCCCGAATCGATGACTCGGTCCGATGAAGAAACCTCTTTGAACGAATACCGTGGATTCGATTCCCACGCTGAGGGCGAAATCCGTCAATTGGCCAGAACCTACTCTAATGCTGACAGCGTGGGCACCAAGTCCTCTGGCGATTTGTTGAAATATCTCACGCACATGTCTGAGGTGCCGGGTGTTGCTCCGTATGCGGATGTGGAGGAGGCGTTGAACCCAGACAGCGAGAATTTCGACTCGAAGTTCTGGGTCAAAAACATGCGCAAGTTGTTCGACTCGGACCCAGACTACTACAAGCCCTCCAAATTGGGAGTTGCATACAGAGACCTCCGGGCGTACGGTGTTGCTGCTGGCTCCGACTACCAGCCTACAGTGACAAACGCTCTTTTCAAATTGGCTGCGGACCAGCTCTCGTTCCTCCACAAAAGCAACGACCGCTACTTCGACATTTTGAAGACCATGGACGGGTATTTCAAACCCGGTGAGCTCACGGTGGTGTTGGGCCGTCCAGGTTCTGGGTGCTCTACGTTGTTGAAAACCATTGCCGCACACACGTACGGCTTCAACATCGGCAAAGAGTCCAAAATCACGTACGACGGCCTCACGCTCAGCGACATCGAAAAACACTACCGTGGAGATGTGATCTACTCGGCGGAGACCGACGTGCACTTCCCACAGTTGTCGGTAGGAGACACGCTCGAGTTCGCAGCCAGAATGAGAACCCCGCAGAACAGGGGCCCAGTCACCAGAGAGGACTATGCCAAGCACATGGCCTCGGTGTACATGGCCACATACGGATTGTCGCACACACGCCACACCAACGTGGGTAACGACTTTGTGCGTGGTGTTTCTGGAGGAGAGAGAAAACGTGTTTCCATCGCCGAGGCGTCCTTGTGTGGAGCCAATGTGCAGTGCTGGGACAATGCCACCAGAGGCTTGGACGCGGCCACCGCGCTCGAGTTTATTCGTGCGTTGAAGACCTCCGCAGCCATTTTGGACGCGACGCCTTTGATTGCCATCTACCAGTGCTCGCAAGACGCCTACGACTTGTTCGACAACACCGTCGTGCTCTACGAGGGCTACCAGATTTACTTCGGCAAGGCCAGCAAGGCCAAGGAATTCTTCTTGAACATGGGCTTCGAGTGTCCTCAACGTCAAACCACGGCTGATTTCTTGACGTCTTTGACCAACCCGGAGGAGAGAGTGGTGCGCCCCGGCTTCGAGCAGAAGGTTCCCAGAACTGCACACGAGTTCTCGGAGTGCTGGCGCAATTCTCCGGAGTACGCAGCGTTGACGTCCAAGATCGACCAGTACTTCCAGGAGGTTGAGTCGGGTACCGTCCGCGAAGAGTACCACGATTCTCACGTCGCCAGGCAGGCCAACCACACGCCCAGCCGCTCGCCCTACACCGTGTCTTTCTCCATGCAGGTGAAGTACATCATCGGCAGAAACTTCTTGAGAATCAAGGGAGACCCCTCCATCACGATCTTCTCGATTTTCGGCCAGGGTGTCATGGGTTTGGTGTTGTCGTCCGTGTTCTACAATCTCAACTCCACCACCGGAAAGTTCTACTACCGTGGTGCGGCGATGTTCTTCGCCGTGTTGTTCAACGCTTTTGCGTCGTTGTTGGAAATCATGTCCTTGTTCGAGGGTCGTCCCATCGTCGAGAAGCACAAGAAATATGCTTTGTACAGACCGTCTGCCGATGCCTTGGCGTCGATCGTGTCGGAATTGCCCACCAAGCTCGCCATGTCTACCATTTTCAACTTTGCCTTCTACTTCATGGTCAACTTCAGACGAGAACCCGGTAGGTTTTTCTTCTACTGGATGTTCTGTGGTCTCTGTACCTTGACTATGTCGCACATGTTCAGATCCTTGGGTGCTGTTTCCACGTCTTTGGCCGGAGCCATGACTCCTGCCACGGTCATTTTGTTGGCGATGGTGATCTTCACTGGTTTCGTGATTCCTACCCCCAGTATGTTGGGATGGTCCAGATGGATCCAGTACGTGAACCCCGTTTCGTATGTGTTCGAGTCGTTGATGGTCAACGAGTTCGCAAACCGTGATTTCGAGTGCAGTCAGTTCATTCCGTTTGGTCCAGGTTACGACAATACTGCCAGTTTGAACAACGTGTGCAGTGCCACCGGTTCCATTCCAGGGCAGGCGATTGTCCACGGAAGTGAGTATTTGGCCGTCGCATACGAGTACTACGACTCGCACAAGTGGAGAAACATGGGTATCGTCATTGCGTACATTGTTGTGTTCTTGTTTGTGTACATTGGCTTGACTGAGATGAACAAGGGTGCCATGCAGAAGGGTGAGATTGTTTTGTACTTGCGTGGTTCGTTGAAGAAGGTCAAGAAGGAGGCCAAGGCTAGAGAAGCTTCCTCCAATGACATTGAAAATAACCTTCCAAACGAGAAACTCGAGATGAACGAAACTCTTGAGCAGTATAGGGAGAAGTCTGACTCGTCGTCCAGCAACCAAGGAACTCAGCAAAAGAAGATCTTCCACTGGAAGAACTTGACTTACAGTGTGAAGATCAAATCTGAAGAGAGAATTATCTTGAACCAGATCGACGGTTGGGTCAAGCCTGGTCAAGTGACCGCGTTGATGGGAGCCTCTGGTGCTGGTAAAACCACCTTGTTGAACTGTTTGTCTGAGCGTCTTACCACCGGTGTCGTTACGGACGGTACTAGAATGGTCGATGGTAAGCCCTTGGATTCGTCTTTCCAGAGAACCATCGGTTACTGTCAGCAACAGGATATTCACTTGCCAACCTCCACTGTCCGTGAAGCCTTGAGATTTTCTGCACACTTGAGACAGCCCCGGGATGTGTCCAAAAAAGAGAAGGACGAATACGTTGAGTATGTGATTGATCTTTTGGACATGACCATCTACGCCGATGCTTTGATTGGTGTTGCTGGTGAAGGTTTGAACGTCGAGCAACGTAAGAGATTGACCATTGCCGTGGAGTTGGTGGCCAAGCCTAAGTTGCTTCTTTTCTTGGATGAGCCTACTTCCGGGTTGGACTCCCAGACTGCCTGGTCCATCTGTAAGTTGATGAGAAAGTTGGCTGACCACGGCCAGGCCATTTTGTGTACCATCCATCAGCCCTCTGCCATTTTGATGCAAGAGTTTGACCGTTTGTTGTTTTTGCAGAAGGGTGGAAGAACCGCTTACTTTGGTGACTTGGGTAAAAACTCCCAGACCTTGATCGACTACTTCGAGAGAAACGGTGCTCATCCTTGTCCTAAGGATGCCAACCCAGCCGAGTGGATGTTGGAAGTTGTCGGTGCTGCCCCCGGCTCGCACGCTGCCCAGGACTACTTTGAAGTCTGGAGAAACTCGGAGGAATTCGCTGCTGTCCATAAGGAGTTGGAGTACATGGAGACCGAACTCCTGAAGGTTCCCTCTGACGACACCTCTGGCGACCAGACGTCGTACGCTGCTCCTTTCTGGTCTCAGTACTTCTTCGTCACCCAGAGAGCGCTTCAGCAGTACTGGAGACTGCCTGGCTACATCTACTCCAAGCTATTCTTGGTGGGTTCCTCGGCGTTGTTCAATGGTTTCTCTTTCTTTAAGGCAGGAACTTCGATGCAAGGTTTGCAGAATCAGATGTTTGCCATTTTCATGTTTTTCATTCCGTTGAACACGTTGATTCAGCAGATGTTGCCATACTATGTGAAGCAAAGAGAAGTGTATGAGGTCAGAGAAGCGCCATCCAGGACTTTCAGTTGGGCGGCCTTCATCACTGCACAGATCACGGCGGAGGTTCCCTTCCAGGTTGCTATTGGTACTATTGCTTTCTTCTGTTGGTACTATCCTGTTGGATTGTACGAAAACGCCGTACCTTCCGGAACTGTTCACGAGCGTGGAGGTTTGATGTATCTTCTCATCACGTCGTTCTTCGTTTACGCCTCCACTTTGGGTCAGTTTGTTGCTTCGTTCAATGAATCTGACGAAAACGCAGCTAACTTGGCAAATCTTATGTTCATCATGTGCTTGAACTTCTGTGGTGTGTTGGCAGGACCAGGCGTTTTGCCCGGCTTCTGGATTTTCATGTACAGATGTAACCCATTCACTTACTTGGTTCAGGGCATGTTGAGTACTGGATTGGCCAAGAACAACGTTGTGTGTACAGCGAGAGAGTTTGTTAAGTTTGATCCTTTCGATGGCCAAACATGTGGTGAATACGTTGCGACATACGTGAAGACTGCCGGTGGCTACGTTAATAATCCTGACGCTACTTCTGATTGTCAGTTCTGCCAAATGTCTTCGACAGACACTTTCTTGGCCTCAGTGAACTCATACTATTCCGAGAGGTGGAGAAATTGGGGTATCTTCATTGCCTTCATTGGGGTCAACATGATTGGTACCATCTTCTTCTACTGGCTAGCCAGAGTTCCAAAGGGATCCAGAGAGAAGAAGAAGAAGTAAGGGGTTTGTTCTGCAGAATTAGAAGTTGCACCGTCATAGATTTTTATTATTATTATTAGACTTTTAAATACTGATTTCACGAAAGAAAAACAACTAGTAGAGAGCAGGAAAAATGAAGCACTATTTATGAACTCCTCATCATGACGACATTTGCATTGATCCATTTTACGCCTTGAATGTGTGTTGTGGGACGTCTGCACTGCCAAGCACTTCCCGTTTTACAGCGACCCACAGAGCCAACGCAGGTCGATTCTTGTGGGTAGCTCCGATGGCTTGATGCCACATGCTTCTCCACCGTGCCAATTCAAAACAGCTATAATTGATTGTAATCTAGTATATAAAAACTCGTTCTCTCGTACGCAAACGCGTTGAAAGTTAAGCATATGCAAAAAGTTTTGTAAAGTCCACATGAGTGGCAGTGTACCCTTATTCCTTAAAAATGCCTCTACACGTCTTACACGCTTGGCTCAACGTTGTACCTCATCTTGATACCCATGGCAGCCAACTCGGAATCCAAGTACTTCAAGACGAAAGGAATGGCAACGGTGGTCGTGTTGTCACCGCCAACAAACTTCACGCCATGGCCGTCCACCCATATGTCAGCCTCGCTGACATACACGCCCTTCTTATAGTAGTGCTCCAATTTCTCAGAACATCCACGACACCTCACAGAGGCCATGGACCCGATACGAGGAACAGACATCTGGGTATTTAGCATCGACCCACACGAGCGACAGATTGGGGTCTGCGCGTAATCGGACGAATTGAGCAATCTGTCCTGGAGAAGGTACGACGTTCCGTGACCAATCAACGCATCTCTCTCCATCTCACCGACACGAATACCACCGTTTCTCTTACGTCCCTTGACGGGTTGCATGGTCAACGAGGTCACGGGACCCGTCGATCTGACCTGGAACTTGTCGTTCACCATGTGTCTCAATCTTTGGTAGTAGACGACACCGATATAGATGTCGACTCTGAGCTCCTCGCCGGTTGCACCAGAGTACATAGGCTCGTTCCCGTGGTAGTTGTATCCGGCAATTCTCAACTGCTCACCAAAGTAGTCAGCTGGAGTGTCGGACTCGCTAAACTTCCAGGGCGTGGCATCGTGCGCCATTCCATGCAAAGCACCGGCTTTACCTGCCAACGACTCGACAAACATACCGATGGTCATACGAGATGGGAAAGCGTGTGGGTTGATGATCACATCTGGTTGAATACCGGACTCAGAAAATGGCATGTCAACAGTGGGCCACTTCCGGGAGCAGACACCTTTTTGACCGTGTCTTGACGAGAACTTGTCACCGATCAAGGGCTGTCTCGTGACTCTGTACTTGATAGTGAGGTTCTGTGCCTCTTGGTCCACGGAGTCGTCTCCTAGAAGTTTGACCTCCTCGATGTATGCTGGTTCGGTGGAGTGGTAAGTCTTGACCACGGTCCTACCGGAGATTTCGTCGTAGTATGCTACAATTGGGTCGCCCTCTTCCACCTTGACACCAATGAGAGGCAATCCATCATCGTCCAACTTCTCCTTCCACGTCTCGGGCCAATCGTCTGGGCCAAACCCGAAGTGCTGTGTGATGGGGTCGCCTCTTCTGCGACTCAACGAAAGATCGACCTTTTCCACCTTGTACACAGTACCATATCCAAAACCTCTCTCGTCAGCCGACTTGTTGATTATCATAGCATCGTCCATATCGTATCCCGTGTAGGAAATGACCGCAACGACCGCGTTGGTACCGTTGGGGAAGTTGTCCATTCCGTACTCGTCGTACAAGTTGGCCTTCACAATCGGCGTCTGGCCACTCTGCAAACGGTACAACTTGTTGTCGGATCTATGCACAAGCGCAACACCAGGCGTACCCATGGTCTGCTTACCCATCTGGCACTGGTACATATTTCTGGGGGACTGGTTGAAATCGGAAAACGGAGTCAAGTTGGCCAAAATGGACAAGATGTTGGTGGGCGCCCACTCCACGTGCGTGTGAATACCCTTCTCGATCTCCTGCGGCGTCACGGCAATGTCCATGTACACCTGCTCGAAAGGACCAACAATGTCCTCCTTTCCGAGAGGAAGGTACTTGGTGGGTCTCATCATTCTGGAGTGGCCACCGAAAATGTACAAACCGGGGTACTGGCCCTTGGACGAGGGTGGCACGTAACCGATTTCCAAATCAAGGGGCAAACCGTGGCCGCCCTCCACCTTCCACAAACGCAAGGCATCGGCAACTAGCTTACCTTGCTCGTGAGTGGTCCAACCCACAATTCTACCGTCCAACTGCACACAACACAACTCGGGACCAGCGGCGAACGAGTGTGCGGGCGAAACACCCAACTTGGCCAAGGCCAATGGCACCTGCGAGACGTCGGAAGCTGAGGTGGAGATCATACATTTGTGCGACAAGTGATTCAACAAACCACAAGGCGATCCATCGGGGGTGTGTACAGGACACAAAAAGCCCCAGGACTCGGGCAACAACTTTCTCACGGTGGTGGTCTTTAACTCTGCGAAGAAAGAACCTCTGTGGACCATTCGGAAATGCGCAATGAAACGGTGGAAGTTGATTTTCTCCGCCACAACCGTGTAACCGGAGACCTGCTGCAAATCCAACCCGGACTGCGACACCAAGTTACCGGTGGACAAGAAGTACTGCAACTTCTGGCCAATGTTGGCGTTCACTCTTTTGTAGACACGCGACATGTACAACCTGTCGGAGAAGTTCACCCTGGTACCCCGCGCAATGTCCGCGGAAATCTGGGCTTTGATGTTCTGCAAGAACTCGTCGATTTTTTCCTTGATGATCATCCCGTACAAGAAGCCACCCAACAACACCTCCTGGTGCTGCGTGGCATCGGGATTGTCTGGTGCACAGTCTCCGGCCACAAGCGTGTACAACTTTCTGATCATGAACAAAATCATTCTTAACTTGTCTGTGTTGTCGGTCAAATGCACAAGCACGATTCTGTGCAAGACCTCCTTACCAACTTCGACGTCGGACACGTCTGGCGTGGCGCCAAACACCACACGGAACTTGTCACCCAAATACGCCAACGTCTCGTTCTTCGAATGGAGGTTGTACTGCTTGTACGTACGCAAGAGTAACTCCAAACGGTCGGTCAAAAACGAGTTGGTCGTGTCCGCGGCAACAATGCCGTCGAAAATGTCACGGTCACTGGTCTCCACCAACGCCTTCAAGATCATGACCACAGGCACCAAGTACTCGTTCTTTCTCCACGAAAAGCGGAAAGTCACGTTACCGTCCTTCAAGTAGTGCAACACGTTGGTCTGCGAGGTCTGGTCGGGACGCACGCATCTAATCTGGACACCAAACTTCGAGTAGCTGGCACCTCTGTTTCCAAACGAGGGACGGATCAACGCCATGGGGTGGTTTCTTCTCTGCACGATCAACATCCGCACCAACTTTTCGATACCGTTGACGACAAAATAGCCGCCGAGCTCATCCGACTCCTCCTTGGCGTCCACGAGTTGTTTGGGCGACATTTTCTCCAAGTGGCATCGGTTCGACTTCAACATGATGGGCACGAGACCACCGTCACGGATCTCGGACTCCTCGGGGCCGTCGTTAACACTCCACGTGAGCTTCATCATAAGCTTTCCACGGTACGACGACATTCTCTCTCTACATTCACTAGGGTACGTTCTTCTGTTGACAGAGAGTTTGTCCATTTGTGACACGGCCGGCTTGGCAATCTGCACGGAGTCGACTCTGATGGAGAGCTTGTTTCCCAATCTGTCGGTCTCGTTGGAGTCAAACACGGTTTTTGTACCGATATCCCTGACTCCAAGGTTGAGAAGGCCACCATCGGGGCCCTCAGTCAAGGCATTAAACGAGCCAATGTGCGGCGCCACGGCCTCGGTGAGAAGGGGGAAAGCCGACTTGTCCTTGGGTGGGTTTTGGAACCGCTGTTCACGTTCTAGCGTCCTAAATTGCGCACCCATGGTGATAGTTGTGGAGTGAGTATTTCACCGTGGGAGGATTTTTGATAAATTTTTGTGATGAGGTCACGTGGCCGGCGAGTGCGACATGCAGACTAGTCTGTGCCACAACGTTATTACTAATATGTCATGAGAACAAATAGATTTCTATAGGAAGTTTCAGTGCTTTGGGAAAACTCCATTTTAACTGGTTTTCATTTTCTTTTCCATTGTTTTTGATAAAGCATTGTTTGTAGATGTACAGCGTAGCCCGTACTGGTGCGAGACTCCATAGATAGCGCAGATGCCTCCGATGCTCTGTGCGACACCAACTTCACCAATGGCCAAGTCCAGATTTGAATACGTCAAGCAATTCGAGCGAGAGAACTTTCTTCTCCCGCAGACGCATATCGTGATCCGGGTGGACGGCAAAGGGTTTCACAAATTCTCGGAGGCATACGATTTCTCGAAACCCAACGATGCTAGGGCACTAGATGTGATGAACAGAACTGCGCAGACTATGATGGACCAGTTTCCGGACATAGTCATGTCGTACGGTGATTCTGATGAATACCTGTTTTTGTTGCGAAGGGACTGCGAGCTTTTCGAGCGCAGGGAAATGAAGTTGATCTCCACGTTTGCGTCGTTCATGTCTGTCAACTACGTGATGCACTGGAACGCAGAGTTCCCCGAAAAAGTGATAAAAAGTGAACGTCTTCCGACTTTCGATGCCCGGGCGGTGGTGTATCCTAATGCTGAAGTGGTTCGAGACTATTTCAGCTGGCGCCAGGTCGATTGCCATATCAATAATCTATACAATACTGCATTTTGGGGGTTGATACAGAATTGCAATTTGACGCGCCAGGAAGCAGAAAACGAACTCAAAGGAACGTTGGCGAAGGATAAAAACGAGATTTTGTTCTCCAGGTGCGGCATTAACTACAACAACGAGCCAGAAATGTACAAGAAAGGCACGGTCATAGTGAGGGAATACGAGAGCTGGAAACACGAGGAGAAGGATATGAGCAGCAGGCAGAAACAGCGAAACGAGAAAATGAGGAAGAAGGCTGCGATCTCGGTGCTTCATGTTGACATAATTAATGATGAGTTTTGGGCTGCGAGACCGTGGCTTTTGGCCTAACTACTAGATACGTACGGGTTTAGCTAGTGGTAATAGAATAGTATGGGGTTTTTGTACGACATTATATATAGCCAGCGGAAGCTCTGCAATCCAGCGTCTTAGTTGATGCCCTTGTCAGCCAAGGCCTTCTTGACATGGTCGGAAACGACATCCACTGCATCATCGCATTTGACTTTGATGACCTTGTTCTGTGCCTCGAAGTGTTTCACCACAGGCATGGAAGTGTCAACAAACACGCGGAATCTCTTCTTGATGCTCTCAATGTTATCGTCGGTCCTGCCACTGGTCTTTCCTCTTTCCAAAAGTCTCTCGAGCATGACCAGCTCCGGGCACTCGAAAAAGAGTGTGAACGCAGACTTCACAATCTGATCCTCGAAGGTCAACGCTTGATCCATTTTTCTCGGGAACCCGTCCACCAAAAAGCGCTTATCTCCCTTTTTCACGTGGGCCGAGATGGCGTTTTTGAGCAACGCAATGGTGACTTCTTGAGGCACGATCGTTCCTTCCTTGATGCATTGGGCGATCAATTCTCCATACTCGGAGCCGTCTCTTTGCTGCTCGGCCCTCAACAAATCTCCAGCAGATAAGTGCACAAATCCTTTCTCTTTTACAAGCTTGCCACATTGCGTTCCTTTACCAGATCCGGGCCCACCAAGAACGAAAATCACTTTCACATCTTCGGGCGAAAAAGCTGCACCTTTCGCCGTTTCCTTGATTGACTCTGGAGCCTTGCTTTGTTGGTACTGACTGATCAAATAGCCTCCCACGGCAACGGCCGCGATGATGCCAAACACCAGAGTCCGGTTCACAAAACTCGAGTTCAGAACATGTCTCTCAGATGGCCCTTCGCGATTGTTAGTAGAATTGCAACGAGCAGAGATTCTGGACGAGGCCCTGGTAGCAATTCCGAGGTGTCTCGAAAACTGCGGAGCAAATTTGACTCTGGAAAGCATTGAATGTCTAGCTATGTCAAGGATGGAACCTTATAGTGAAGAAGTCAGGATCTATGTTGGAAGCGCACAATACAGTCTGACTGCGAAAGATTGTCAGAGGCGAGTTTCGAAGGCTCAGTGCGATTAAAAGCGGTGATCGGATGATGAATTTAGGTACAAGTGGTGGCCAAAGTATGGGTGAATGATCGAAAAGGAGGATTCTTTGGCCGTTGCCTGTCGCTTCCTTTATATTTCTTTTTTTTTTGCCAAGTTGTCTCGCTAGTAAATTTGATTGCTGTCAATTCCATTTATTCTGATTTGTAGGCTGTAACATTGCGAAATTACACAGTTTTGAGCACCTACATAAAATACATAAAATTTCAAACGGACCTAAAAAATACTAAAACGACTCAGAACATAATATAACCTAGAGAGTCCTTCTTCAAGTCTTTCAAAATAGCACGGAGGGTTCTCAAAATTCATCAATCTGGCGTTGCGTGGGGAAAAAGTCGTGCTTGCTATGAAAGCAAGATGTTTGGTCCGTGCAATATGTGCACACCAGTGTCCGCCGTTCGTAGCCGGTTCAAGTTGCATTGCTAAAACACTACCAAAAAAAAAAGTTGTCGCTCCTAAACTCTACACTTTTGTCGCCCTTTACCTTAAATTGCATTTACACTTTGGTTCTGCGTTGCTGTGGAAGGCCGCCTGTTTACTTCAGACCCAACAAGTAGTGCTGCGGTAGACACAAATGTCGAATACCAGATATGAGCCACGATGTCTCACAGCAAGTACTTTTTCAACACCTCATCATTGACCCTGTAATACCTTCCGTTGAGTTCCTTGGGCCAGCCCTTGACCGCCAAATTGGTGTACACCGTGGCTGGGATCTCTGGTGGCAACAACTTCCCGGTTTTGTGCAACTCCAAGAACTTTTGCAAGCTCTTCTCGGACATTCTCTTGCCAAACTTCTCACGAATGTCCTTTTGCATGTTGGTTGCCACGACTCCAGGAGCTACCGAGATTGCCGAGATGTCTAAATTTTCCTCCACAAGCGTGGAAACAAAGTGGTTCAATGCGGCCTTGGACGCGCCATAAGCAGCCCAACCATAGTAGGGATTAGTGGAAGCCCCTGACAGAACTGCCACCACTTTACCGTGCGATTTCTTCAAGTGTGGAAGCGCGGCCTGGACCAATTGGACAACACTAAAGAAGTTGATCTCAAAGAGCCTGCGCCACTTTGCCACATCCGAGTTTTCAATAGAGTCCACGGGATCCAAGATTCCTGCGTTTGCAATCACAGAGTCAATCGAGCCGAAATTCTCCAATGCCAAATCCACGGCTCTTTCGGCAGTTTGCGGGTCAGAAACATCGGCCACGAGAACCTTCACTCTGTCACTGTACTGTTTTTCGAGCTCTTCAAGGGCTGCTTGAGATCTTGCCACAGCAACAAGCTTGTGGTCAGGTGACTGTGCAAGATATATTTCCGCAATGGAAGCCCCTATACCTACACTAGTTAGTAAACATGTAAATAAGCAATCTGATTTCACCAGACATACCTCTGGAGGCTCCCGTGAGAATCATCGTGTGAGCCATGGCGTCGATGTTTGCTGAATCTACGTGGTTGATGATAAATCAGTGGTTGTTGTTTATGTATCGAAATCCAGAAGTATGGGGTAACCGGGACGTAGCGGCATGTATGAAATAGGCTCCTAATAACGGCGGTGCAGGTCGCGGGTTATTGTGGAGCTTTTGAGGCGCGCAAAATCTCGTATGCGACAATGAAACATTCTGTTACCTCAGCAAGTTTACTGGTCGGATTTAGATTACGGCAGGAAATACTAACAAAATTCGCGAAGAAAGTCACAATATTTATTTTCTCTCAAGTTCAAAAAATCCTTCCTCTCTGTAAGTCCCTTTCCTAAGTGAACCATGCCTGGTTTGGCGTCGTCGTGCAGAAACCGCGCGAGCGCACCGATATTACTGTAGACCAGTAGATACATACAAACTACAAACATAACGAGCCAACACACTGATTGAATGAACATAAATCCAGATTCTGCTAAGGAGATTCCTTGCAAAAACGTGCTCATATACGGCTACTGTAAATTCGAAAACAAGGGCTGCGTGTTTTCGCATCCTACCCAGGAAAATACCCACACCGAAGGCTCCGCAAATACGCTCCCTACCCCGACACTGAAACTGGCAAATATGGCAGCCAATCCTGAAGCTTCGCTCAACGCAGCTTCAGCGAACGCGTCCTCACCATCTCTCGCCGCTAAAGCGGCTCTTTCCGCGTCAGAATCTAAGCGCAAGTTTAACATGAACACTCCGTCGTTCCAGCCCTCTGCTCAAAGCGTCCAAGGCGTCCAAAGCATGACGAATAAATTCGCAGCTTTGTCGCCAAAGGTCAAGGAGATCCCGGTATTTGTGCCATCTGGTATGGAATCATCAACATCACAGGCCGTACCCTCGAACTCCGACAATAACAGTGCAGCTCATAACGCTTTTGCTGCGCGGAAATTCAACACCTCGACTCCTTCGTTCACGCCCTCGAGCCCCTTTGAGGGCGCCTTTTCATTTTCGTCTTCAAACCCGGGCAATTCCGAAGGATTTGCGTCGCACTTTGGCCAATTGAACTCGTCCAACAATACCCTGGCGTTTCCTAGTTCGCCGCAAGTATCGCAGAAAGCGCAGCCTCCCAAACAGCAGAATCCGTATTTGAAAGCGTCGACGCCTGCCGCAGCTTCCACATCGGTCAACACACATTCTGTGGGTGTCACTGACTTTATGTTCCACGGCCAGGGAACGCTGGCGTACCCCTTAAACCATCATCTCTACGCACCAGCACCACCGCCGAGGCTTGTGGCCCCGTTGAAACCACACGAAACAAATGTCAATGCCATGTTTATTCCGAACAATCTTCGGGAAACACTCACCAAGAAAAACGAGGCCACGTTGCAGACCTTGCCGCAGCTGTCTCTCCCAGATCACGTGGGTGTCTATCATTCCTTGGTGCCTATAGACTCTTCATTTGAGCAGCTTTCGACTGTCTACCAGCTTCCGTCGTACGTCTACAAAGTACTTTCCAACTATGACGGACTTCCCTACGTGCTCAGAAGGATAGACCAGGGCTCGAAGCTTCGCATCCTCAATGAAAATCCATTTGCAAGCGTGAAGAAATGGAAATCATTGAAAAACCCGAACGTCGTGAGACTCGCCGACGCTTTCACTTCGGTCAGCCTCAGTACAAATGGAGAGCCATCGCTCTTCCTCGCATATGACTACTATCCGTTGGCAAATACGTTACAGGAGCAACATATTACCAGAAAGCTAGGTGGTAAGCTAGAGCCCATCACTGAGGATATACTATGGTCGTACCTCGTTCAGCTCACGGGAGCCTTGATATCGATTCATGAATCCGGCTTGCATGCCGGAACATCATTGTCTTTAACTAAGGTGTTGGTGACTAACAAAAATAGAGTGAGACTCGGCGCTGTGGGCGTCGACGATATCCTAGAATGCGAGTCCCTCGACGAGCTCAAAGATCAATTGAATCCACAAGAGCTCACCAAGAAATTACAGCAAGGAGATGCAGTTCGTTTGGGTAAGTTGATAACGGACCTAGCGAGTACAATTTTACCAGTGAGCTTGAGGGGGCTTCCTACAGCTTCTGTGATGTCACATTTGCAAAGATCTTCTGTTACTAATATAAGTAACAACTTGACAGACGCTTTGACCGCACTTCAAGAGGCCAACGATGACTTTGATTTGCCTGAGTTTTACAAGACTCACCTAGCAGGAGCTTCGCTTAGGCTTCTCAACGGACTTCAGGACCTGGCAGACTACTTCGAGGGCCAGCTTCTGTCAGAAGTTGAAAATGGACGCCTATTCAGACTATTAGCCAAGATTAATGTGGTGCTCGATCGGCCCGAAAACGATGGAGATTCGAGTGGTAGCACATTTGTCATCAAACTGTTCCGCGACTACTTATTTCACACTTTTGACGAGTACGGCAAACCTGCGGTGGACTTGTCTAAGATTCTCGTCAACTTGAATAAATTGGACGTTGGAGTTGACGAGAAGTTGCTATTAATATCGAGAGAGGAGGATACTTGCATCATAGTCAGCTACAAAGAAATCAAGGACACTCTAGATCTGAGCTTCCGCGCCTTGATAAGGTGAGAGGGGCTATGGGGCAAGATGGAAGGAGTGAAGGCCACATGACTGATGAGGCTGCAGCAACTTAGCACTTGACAAGCCTGGGCATTATTTTAACTTGCTGGGTGGCGATTATTGGAGAAGAGTCATTAATTCTTTTCTTTTTTGCTGCGACGATTTCGCAGCTACCTTTAGCGAGCTGTCGCGCCGGATTTCCGCGGTTCTGTCCCGGGCGGCGTTGAGGCGAAGAGGCAAGATTGTGACCACCGAAAATAGCAAAAAGACGAAAAAATCAATAAAAGTTACCGAGAAAATTAGAAGGCGAAAGCACAGTTATTAACTATTCACTCTCCCTCTATTTGTAAGACAGTCATTCCCATATCTATTAATGTTGCTTGGCTCTTTAATAGGGCGTTGACAGGTGCCTGGCTGGCCGTGACCTCACGTGACGTGTACGAATCCATGACTAACTCATGCACAGGAGATTGATCGGTGAGTAATTGTTCGCTGACGCACCCGCACTGTGTAGAAGACTCGCGCGATATATTATGGCTCAAGCAGCCACATTTGGTCTGCTCCTCAGTTACAGGTATTCTTATCTCGACACGCATTATCACCCCCAATCTCAGCTTAATTTTTTTACTCCACAACTTTTCATTTTTATATCAACTATCAACATCATCCTTGACAGCAACCGCTGCTCTCGTTTCCCATCCAACTTTTTCGTCATTTATTATTCGGTCGGTTTAGGCTAAGGATTAGCCTGGTTTTCCATACTCATTGGATCTTCATTTCCATTTCACACGCAACAACCTACACGTGCTGGTCATCCATCTACTTGCTGGCCAAGTGTTCCCACATCATATTGCCATCCATTTAATTCTTTTTAATCACTGCTGCTCGTCCGTCAAAATGTCTGGCTCTATCTAAGGCTTCTGGCTTATCGAGGAGGAAAGTTAACAACACAACACATACAAAACACAAACACAAACCCATAAAAGATCATATTTTTTATTCAAGCCCGAAGAACAATGTTGACTCCAGAAAGTTCAGTTTCTCCGAAGCAGCTCATTGACCTGCCTCCGAAAGATAAGTACACACCGGATACACCCACGGAGCACTACTTGCCAAACAACTTGAAGTACTACAATGAGCATTTGAACGAGTCACAATTCAACTCGATATTGATTAATTGTGCCTTGAGATTGCTCAAGCTTAGCTACCCGAAAGAGGAAGATTTTGAGGAGCACAAGTTGAGATTCTTTATTGTGGAGCTCTTGAGAAGATCAAAAACGACCACGCAATCGTTGCAAGTGTGTTGCTACTATCTCTTCAAGATCATCAACAAAACCCGCAAGCCGGTACAGCTTTGCCCCAAAAAGTTGTTTTTGGGCATGCTTATCTTGGCGTCGAAGTTTAACCAGGACCACAATTTCTCATTCAAGACGTGGTTGAAAATCTGTGGCTGCAAGCAAGACGACGACTCTTCCAGTCTTAATCTCAAGAAATTGAAGTCTGCTGAAACGCACTGTCTCCTGCTCCTCAACTACGAACTCTACATAAATAACTCCAAATACGAGAACTGGTGCAATGTGCTCTTGATTTTCGGGTATGAGTTCATTTCTTTGCACCAGGTGCCATTGGGTGTGTTGACGTGGTGCACGAAGAACGAGAACGCAGAGAAGTTGTGTCGCTGGAAGAAGTTCTTGGAACGCATGGACGACAAACATTTGAGAGAGACAAAAGTGCACTTCAAGCAGTACTACGCCAACCAAATTGGCACCAAAGTGGTCACCACCCCGCTTCCAGAAGTGGGCCTGCTTTTCGGCAAACGCGCGTTTGGCGCGGAATCCGCTTCGAGCAAAAGAGTGTGCATTTAGCTATTAATAAAGACTACCTCAGACAGCAGTAGAGATAACCGATAGCCATTGGCTCCAGTGAAAATAGGAATTCTTGCCGTGCGTTAGTTTACATCCAAAAATTCTATATAATATAAAATAACAGTACATTCAATGACTTCTCGAATAGGGTACGTCCTGCCCGCAGCCAACGGCTACCTAGAGTAGAACTAAACTGGCTTGAAAATAATAAATAGAAATCAAGAGGGCTGCCCGCTTAAGCGGAGGCGCTCACCACGGGAATCGTACCGTTCAGCGAGCCGTTCAACTGCACACTTACGTTTTCCACCGTCTTCTTGGTCTCCGCCACAAGCTCCTCGGCCTTTTCTTCCGTGTGCGTGATGGTCTCCTGGACGTAGTTTTGCGTGGTCTCCTTCAATGGCTTGATGTAGTCGGAGTTGACGTTTTTCAACAACGTCACGCCGGTGTTGACCGACGCCGAGGCCACCTTCACGTAGTAGTTTTTCTCCGGGGCAGATTCAAATTCCTTGTGGTAGGTGGACAACACCACGTTGGTGACCTCGCTGGACTTGGACGTGATCAACTCACGAGATCTCTCGTAGGTGTCGTTGACGATTTCGATCGACTTGGCAAGCTCGGTCTCAGCACTGGCTTTGGTCTCCTCAGCTACTTTTTTGCTCTTGGGCAACACCTTGTCTATGGTGGAGGACGCGAAGTCGTTGATGGGCTTCAAGTACACGGACACGGTGTCCTCGCCTTTTTTCTTGTAGTCGCCAATCACGGTCTGGGCATTTTTGGCGTACGACGAGGCCTGCTGCTGGTATGGGGCAACGAGACTGTGCACTTTACCGATAAGCGCACCGTAAATCTGTCCCCCTTTGGCCTTGTACGATTCCACCACGCCATTCACGTTCTGCTTATAAGACACGAGGGTTTTCTCGGCTTTGGTGGAGTACTCGGAGGCAAGCACAGCGTCGACGTTCGAAAGCACCACGGTGTCGAATTTGGCGTCGCTGAACTTCAAAAAGTCCAACGCGAAGGGGAACTTGGCTACCACATTGTCCTGGGCAAAGTTGATGAGCGCAATCGAGTAGGTGGCCAAGATGGCAACGTAGCGGTAGGACAAGGCAAACGACTTGGTGGACTGCACGATGCTGTAGGAGCCAAGGTGGTCCAATGATTTTGAGGAGAAGGTCTTAGACATGATGGTTGTGAGTTCTTGTAAAAAGAAAGGGAGGTGTGAATTAACGGAACCAGAAAATTAGAAGGCACGAGACCGGAGCTTTGATAAATGTGGGAGGGCCGGTGAGTCAGTAGTCACAAAGTCTGCGTGTTACAGGAATCAAAAACTGAAACAAAACAAACTCACGGAATTTTGCCCGGCTTATATCCGTAAGGGATGTGATGAAGCATCGCGTTCCATTAGCACATGATAATTGGAGATACGGAGGCGGTCTCTGCAGGGAGCTGCTCGGTCCTGCACATAACCACAGCAAGAGAAGCTTTCACGTTTTTATTGACCTGCTTAGGCGCCGCTGCATTCCGATAGACCCCCTTACATTGCAGTGAGTCTTCCTGGGGACCGGCGGATATCCACGGCAGCGTGCCCGCCCTAAGTTTTGTAAGCGTATAACCAGCAAAAGTACGGCGCCACGAAAAGGCACTGCACACCCCCATGTTTACACTGTGTTAGGCGTGTGCCGAGGCTTGCCACTTTTATGCTTTGGCCTCACACAAGTTCGTTTGGCCTGTTGTGTTGGTGTGTTTCACGAGTCCATGCCGGAGGCTTACACAGCAAACGCGGGAATGGCCCGAGCATAAAAACATCGGGCTATTTTTACACGTGTCTCGAACCCCTTGAAAAGCCCCGAAAAGCTACTCTTTAACAGATCATGTGATGCTTACCATGCCCTACAATTATATTTTCTTACTGTTTCCTACCTTACGGCCTCTGTTTGTTTTTGACTGATGCTCGTGTTTTTCACCCGGAGATGTCTGCGGCATTCGCAGTCAAAGCCTCGGGGAGGTTGTGGCTCCTGGCTTCGGAGGTGTGCGGTTACGCTTCCACTGCAGCCAGCTCCAGCATCGCCTTGGCACGTGGATACAACACGTCTCTTGGCGTGTATCCTCGGTTTCCTCTACACGTTGGGGGAAAAAGACACGAATAGAATTTTCATGGCTCTTATAGGCCATCCGTTTCCCCGAAAGCCTATGAATCCACAGGTATCCTTTTGGAGCCTGAGCCCTGATGGCAGTCGCAATTGTGGTGGGCTGAGAGTGCATGTGGCAGTGAAAATGTCAAGTGTCCCGTGGGGTTTACGCTACTAACCTGTTGCTGCATTATGGAAGAATGCTGATGAAACGGTGGAGCGGCATTTTTTGTTGAATCATGCGAACAAGCTGTATTTCGGGAATTTCTCGAACCCTGCTGCAACTTTTGCGCTTTTTTTCAGATATGCCGCGGTGAGGCTGAATGTAATTTTAGCCCTGGAGCATGACGGACTCGGGCATGCCAGATTCAGCCTTGGCATGAGGGAATTCGGCTTTTGTTTTCATTTTTTTTTTCAATTCCGATCCATTAAGCTTAATTTCCCTTCGTAACTTGTGCTCAAATTCCGACAGGCCATTTTCGTATGCCGCCTGAGATCTAGGCTCGTTACATAGAGAACCGCGTGCCGGTTTATCTGGCGGACTAAATTGGCTGATGAGCTGCCAGTAATTTACATATTCCCTCGTCCCATCCACACTCCTCGGCGATGGACGAAGAATAATGGGAAATAGTATGAATTATTTACTCAAACTTAACTCAAATTTGAACCGTCCCTTTCTTGCAGTGTTTCGTGCCTCGTGCTCCGTCTCGCTTTTCTGCTGTCTACCTTAAGTGGCCACGAGTTTAGGACGGGGCTTATATTGTCTCAAAGTTTATCCTTAAATTGGGGTCCGCTGTCCGACTATGCAGATAAGTGACTAACAAACACGTCGCTTTGCTTGAAAGAATTGAAAATGACCCAGGCGTTTTCGTACAATGCGGTGCTAACCTATCCTCTCTACTCGCTTTATTAGCCATCTTATGGAAGTGCAATAAAACAGATACTTTTGTATATTCAGCCGCCTGCTTCCCTTGACGGTTTCAGAGACAGACAGACCTCCAGCCTTATTGCTGCTTGCACTCAGGTGGGTTTTCCTTGGGGCCTGTTTCGTTGATGTCGTCGTCCTCATCGTCGTCGTCGCCTTCTTCCTCGCTGTCGCCTTCCTCGTCCTCCTCATCGAAATCATCAGGGTAGCCAATGCCGATGGCGTCGCCGGTGAACCAGTCAATGGCACGTGGAATCAACCTGTCCTTGATCTCCTCTCCCAACTGGTAGTCCAACTCCAATCTCTCCTCCAAGTCCGCGTCTTCGTCGTTCTCCTCCTCGTCTTCGTTCTCCTCGTCGGAGTCCGCGGTGGGGGGCTTGGGAGGGTCGAAGAAGTTGAAGAAGGACTCGCTTGGAGTCAACTTCTCGATGGTTCTGGTCTGCTTGGTGTTCTTGTTCCGTTGCTTTCTGCGCTCGATGTTTATGGTGACGTTGTGCTCCTTCGACTTCCAGTTGATTTCGCAGCCATCCGCGTGGTCGTAAACAAAGTCACCGGAGTAGCCCAATTCTGCCTGGTAGTGGTACGTCTTGGTCAACACTTGGTTGCTCAAGTACGGGTTCTGGTTGAACTCAAAAATCAACTCGAACCCGGGCGAGTCCAAGTACTCCATGCGGATGTCTCTCAAATACTGCAACACCTCGCTGTCTCTCTCAGTGATGGTTTCACTCACAGTGCTCAAGTTCTCCAACGCCGTCAACCAGAAGTTGGGCACACCACTGACCTCCTCGTCGTTTTCAGCGTCGTTTCCGGCGCCTCCTTCGTTTTCGGCCTCGTCCTCTTCGTCCTTGTGTTCTGCCTCAATTTCCTCCCCAACCTCGATCTCTGCAGTAGTAGGCTCCTGCTCGCCGTTGATGATCGCCTTTCTTCTCTCGTACAAGGGCTCGTACTTCTTGAAGTACTTCTTCTCCAACTCCAACAACTCCTTCTGGAACTCGGCCTCCATTTTCATCTGCAGCTGCTGGATCGCCTTCAAGCCCAACACGCGCTTCTTCACGAGCTTGGGCAATTGCTCAATGTAGCCGCTCTGCTGGCCCACCAACGTGCCCAACTTTCCCTGGATCATCGACAAGAGCGCGGGGTTGTTGGCCAACTGCTTGCTCAAGTTGTTCTCGTCCTCCTCGCTGATTGTGGACACAGTGGGTTGCTGCTTGAGGTAGGAGTTGGCGACACTGGAGGGCGTGTTCTGTGGCGTGGGGGCCTTGGAAATGTCGCTGGGTTTTCTGATGGGCTCCGACATGATGCACTAAATGTCACGTATCCTGGTTTGTTTGGGTGAAGGGCGTGGGTGCGTGTATCAGTTGATGGTTTTTTCCTATTTTCTTGAGAAGATGACGAGGGGTGGGTCACGTGGACGCGCCGGAGGCAAATTGCACAAACCACGAGATGGCGCGGAAAAGAAATCAACCAACACGTCCTCGGTGGCATTCCCACACGTGGGAATGGCTTTCTTGTTTGTTTTCATCATGGTCAGGAAGTATGCAAATATTAGATTGTAGACCCGTGTTCAAACTGTACTTCTTTTTTGAGAGTTAGTTAGCTGGCTACTGTAGCCAATGATTGCTGTGGATAAACAGAAGACTGGCATTCAATATATATGAGATTAACGTAAAAAGAAAAAAGTAAAACTTTCCAAAACTCTGGAACCACCGGTTCTGGTGGCTGGACTGGCGGTCGTGATTAGAATGGAGCCTCGATATGAAATGGCTGCGATCGCGAAAAAGGACTCACGCGTCGCTAGATCTCGAACGAGATCGACTCCTCGAGATTGACTGCACTCTCGGCAATGTCGTCGTATTGCCCGTCGAGGTACTGCTCGATGTCCTCGATCCGCTTCTCCCACTCCTCAATCCGCGACAATTTCGTTTCGATATCATGGATCTCGTTATCAATGGACTTCAAGTTCTCCTCGGAGGTCAAGTCGTGGAACACCCAGTTGTTCGCTTCTTTTCCTCCCTTGATCTCCAACACGTAGTCATGGTACTTCATCAACAACGGCCTGTGAGAAAACGTTATGAACGCGATCTTTTTCTTCTGCAAAAGCTCGAAAAGGTAGTCCTCAACATCCGTGCTCACCGCGTTGGTGGACTCGTCCAAAACCACGAATTTCGGGTTCTTGAACAAGACACGAGCAATGCTCATTCTCTGCTTTTCTCCTCCACTGAACACGTCCTTCCAGTCCTTCTTCACGTTGAAGTTTCCCTCTCTGGTCAATAAATAATCCAACTTCACCTCGCGCAAAATGTGGTACAAGTGGTCGTCGTTGTATCCCCTGGCAATCATGTCGTCGTAGGAAGAAGGGTATATGATTTGGTCTCTCAAGTTTCCGTTGGTGAAGTAGGTCTTCTGGGGCAAGTAGAAAATCTCATCGTCACTAGGCTTCGACAACAATCCATGATACAAAGGCCACAATCCGGCCATGATTCTGCCAATGGAGGTCTTTCCGCAACCGTTGGGGCCCAAAATGAGGATAGTGTGTTTCCGCAGGAGATGGAAGCTCAACTTATCAACCAAAAGCTCCCCATCAGAGCCCTCTTTACTGGGGATTATGACGGGAATATTCTCAAACCGGACACCCCCAACATAGTTCTTTTGGATGGTGCCGTGGATATCAGTTGGGCCGTACTTGGACCGGTAGCTGTAGGTGGGGGAATGCGTCATGTGCAAATTTGTGAGGAGCGTGAATACCCTATCGGTGTATCCCGTGAGATCTGAGATATCCTTGATAGAGTACATCAACCTGGAACCAGCGTCCGCCAAGGAGAGCAACAATCTCTTGTTAATGATGAACTGCCGCATATTCTGGTTCTCGTCAACTGGGCCCTTCTTGGATTCAACAGTGGGTGGCGCCTCTCCTTCGTCGATATGATCGGTCGATGTACTTGGCCACACATCCTCTAAGAATACGGGCAATCCCGCAAATACATAGCCCCACGCAGACCATGTGTACTTCAAAACATAGTCCTCCAACGCGGAGTACGTGAACGATGTATTAATCTCTTTGGACACGTGCTTCATCAAACCATCAAATGTCTCACGTAGTTTGGCCTTTTCGATCAACGAGCCCTTGTAAAACGCCACTTCTTCTGAGTTAGTGATGAGATTCAAGTGTTGATTATAGTAGGAGCCTTCGAGATGCGTTCTGTGTGCAGACAACTTGCCAAAAGACGGCGTAAAGCGCTTCAACACAAAGGCTGTGAGGAAGTAGTTAGCAAAAATTCCCACAATCGCACCTGTTCCTAAAGTGTCTCTCAAATACACCGAGAAGAACACCAAATCAATGAATGGCTTCCCCATGCTCGAAAACAAACCACATATGGAGTCACAGAACCTGGTTACGTCGTTTGTTATATACTGGTCAATATTCTCGATATCGCCCAGGTTCAACAGTACCTTGTAATACGTCATGACTTGGTCCAAATACATGTCGTGGATGTACCGGATCAAGTTGGTTCTGAAGCCCAAAGAGAGCCTGTTTGTCAAGTACTTGATAGCAGCGTTTGTATAGGAAGCAGGGAATGCAATCAAAATCCAGTAAATCAAGTCCCGAACGAACTTCTTCCCATTTGCGGATATCAAGTTCTTCACAATTTGGCCATCAAGCTTGGCGATTATTAGCGAGAGCCATGTTCTGAGAATAAGAAAAAAGCACTGAGAAAAAAGCAAGGACGAGTTCTTCGAGTAGAATCTGGGCATGAGAATACGCCATATGATAATAATCTGGTTGAGGAACTTAGAGTTCAAAATCTTTTTTTGCAGCTTTAATCTCTGTTCAAGGTGGAAGTTCTTGTACAAATATTTGTCGGCGGCATACCGGTCTAAATTTGGCTTGGGAATGACAATTTTGGCAGTCAGGTTTTTGCCCCTGGGGATAAATATTTGTCGTGCTCCATTCTTTAGTATGGTGGAGTTTTGCCTGGTAAGAATCGGTCTCTGTTGGCCGACCTTGACCCTATATTCGGACCAGGAATGGATTAAGGATCTTAGGACGAAAAAAGTGCCGATTCCAAAAGTGCCTATAATTGTGGTGAAGAAAAGCACAACGGGACGGCTCTGGTAATTGATGGTCACCTTGTTGTCTTTATAAACGAGCACGAATTCTTTGAGAATGGTGACTAGTTTTCGCACATCTTCCTTGTTATACGCCGAAAGACGAGAAACGTGAACCATACCGGTGGTTGTGGTGTTGTTTTGGTATGTTTTGGTGGGTATCTGGTGGGTATATGTGAGGCTACGAGTATTTTGGAGAAGGGTGATCTTCCCCACATTTGGGCCGAGGCTTCTGAAAGCGTGAGCGCGACACGACAAACTTACGACGCCAAGACTACGGAGAGCAGGCGGAGTTTCTTAAACCAAACTTCTTGGCCATGGCTTGATAAAAGTCTGGTGTTATCGAGTTATAAACTAGAGGAGATGGCGGTCGTTGGACGAGTTTCGGTGAAACATAAGAAAAGAAGAAATTTGCATTCCGATACTCGTGATTGGCATGCTGAAAGTCGGAGCACGTCACGTGACTTGTGACGAAAAGCAGCACTAACGTGATCTGATAGTTTGTAGGGCCATTCCCAAATCGATACGATTGATATTTTCTTCGGCTCCCTTATCAATGGAAAGCATTGTGGCCACGAAAACTACCCATCCAGAAGAGCACACAGTTAATGACACTAAGATACGGCATGACTAAAAACGAAGAACGTGAAATTTTTCTATTCCCCATTTATCCCCATTTCTAACGCCATCGAAATCTTTTTGGAAAAGTCATAAATATCCTGTCACTCTTGTCTCTACTTTCGCTTCATCTTTCCAGCGACACAGTCTTTGAATAGAGCAAACTCCTTCTGACACGCATCTTTTGCAATATTATTATACGATTTGAGAACACACTCTCCGTACGCTGCACCCAAATGAGAGCACTGGGCACTTGCTTCCATGAGCCTGGCAGCGGGCCTGATTTTAGTCATGGATAATGGAGAAGTTTCGACCGATTCTTTTTTCTGTATTTTCTCTTGGTGCGACTTCGCGCTCAAATGGAACAGTGCCGGTCAGGATATTTATCGTTCCTTCTCTACAATTGATCGTTATAAAGCATGTAATTAAATGCGTCTGGACGAGATGCGGGTGTACAAATAAATATTCTATGAGTGTATGTCTATCTCAAATCGACAGCCTAGCTAAGTCTCTTTTCCACCGAGTGGACCAACTTCATGGACTGTTCCATGAACATTAACGTCAATATGGAGTGCGGGCCCACTCTAAATAGCTGGGCCCAGAACCCCTTATAAAGCGCAGTGGGGCCTTCGGTTTTGATGGTTTTGGCGAAGCAGTCGACCGGGCCTTTGTATAAGTTTCCCTTTTGGTTGTACAACCTGGTCAAGACTACATCCCATGGATTCATCACTATCGACACACCAAGGCCAGCCATGGAAGAGGACACGAAATGGAGACCGATGGTTCCATCTGCCATCAAATCGTGGTTCAAGAGGTAGTTTTTGGTCAAGTTGTACACGGGTAATTGAGCCGCAGAGCCCGCTCCTGTTCTCAACACTGCTGCGTCTGTTCCACGAAACAAACCCTTGATTCCCTCCTGGGAGTAGATGGTTTTAAGCCCATCAAAGAGCCCCTTGTAGTATGTCTGCTGGCCGATGCCGGAATTGGCACCTGACTTGTTGTATGACTGCATTCTCGTTTTTATGAGGAAGAATGGGTTTGCAATGATGGCACCTGCGGAACCAGAAACACAGCCCGCCAATACATTAACTAAAAGATTCTGGGGTATACGTGCCAGATCTTCAGAGAACTGGCTAGGAAACAACGTTCTAGTGATGTAGTATCTGCTTGGTTCGTAGAGCCCGATTCTACACCCATTGAGCCCTAGCTGGTATACGTACCCACACAACAACCCCTGCTGCAAACCACGCAAGCCCTCATTTTTATAGATGATCACCGATGCTTGCAACGGGTTTTTGTATAACTTTGGCGCGTCCTTTTTCGCCGAAAGTTCGCCTTGAAGCTGCATTCGAGTTTTTATGAGCTCGATAGGATTGGTGAAAGTGACTGCTCCGCACGCGGCAATCCCGCCTGCGATAAACCCGCCAATAAGCGACACTTCTTGAGCTAGGGATTTTTTAGCTGGTGGTTTTTCGGCCATCTTTCTTGACGTAAAAACAGATCTGGTAAAGATAATGTGAAAAACTCACCGGTACCGGAGCGCGGATGCAGGTGCGGTACATTGCAAAATATGCCACAGAGCGCGGCTATGGTTTTATATTGACCGAGGACGCAGATATGTATACAGCGAATGAGGTAGAGATTTTGACTCTTTGTCATATAAAAATTTATGGCTATCTGGATTCTTGTGACTCGTTTTAATAGAGAAAATTTGACGACTGTGGGGGCAACCCGGCTGTCTTCTTAGGGGGTATTTTTGACAAATTAGCGAGGTCTGAGTTAGTGCAAGGCAATAGTGTGAAACTGAGAGAGTCGTGTTTAGTGTATTATCGTTGTATTGCCTTAGTATCGGTAATGTATATCATTTGCTTAGTTAAAAATTGCGTGATTCATGTTAAGTCTAACATTTCTGAGATATATCATTCAAAGATATGTGAAATGGATTTTCCCCGAGCACTAGACTTTTTCTTGTCAGTTTAAGAGAAACCCCTAAACCCCTGAGAAGGACACCAGAACTTTTTTCTTTCGTTCATGCGACAACCAGAACATGTTTCCGTTAGTTGTCACCGTCCGAAGTTTCTCTCCCATTCTCATGTCCATCCCGATAATCATCCAACCACTCTCAGATTCATTCGGTGAGCTTCGTCAATATTCCTTGATGAGCTTTTTGATGCAATTCCGGCGTTGGCTGACAATTCCATGTAACTTATAAACTAGCTTCAAACTCCGGGTTTTTTTAACTTGTGCAATCTCTCCATTCCACAGAGAGACTCGAGATACTCGGTCTGCCCATGAATGGCTTTTAGGTCAATGCCCGGCTTCAAGATGAATTTGAAGAAGTACCTGTAAGCATCTACAATAATCAAGTTACTGAACAAAGCGATTCTGGCCATGTTCATCACAGGGACATACTCAGGAGAGTCATTAAAATTTGCATCAAGCCTTCGACTATCTCAGAAATTGTCTTTCCGGAAGTCTGAAATTCCCTGATTTCATGTAAGAGGCTGGTTAATACTTCACCGGCGGCCAGAACAATACTCGTTGGGCCAACCCAATCGGAATAATTGAGAGGTTACGCATTAGCAATATCTGCATAGTCTCACAGGATTTGAAGAAGTCAGAGAGCTGTTCTGATACGTTCCCGAGGTTCCTCAACTCAAATCTGCCTTTGAGTTTACTCGGGTCGCCTTTCACATCAAATTTCTTCCACACCCCTGCTTCCACTCCGGCTAGATTTGAGAGGTTGCGTCAAATCCTTGACAGGAAAATCAATGAGGGCTGGACGAATGTTGTACACTTATACAAAGATGCTCATAGTATTGCTGTCCAAGAACTTAAAGATCATTTTTTTCGTTCTTGAAAACCTCCTATGTTTCTGGTCTTTGGCTTTGATCTTCTTCAACAAGTGGTATTGACTCATCATTGGGAACAATGAACAAGATTCTCTAAATTAGGAAATGAAACATTAGTTTCATAGCTGACAACAAGATCATTTCCATTTAAACAGATCAAGACTTTATCAAAGGAGAGCTCTGGTAACGGAAAGTCTAACTCGTTGCCCATCGCATTTTGTCGAACTTTCACCTTGTGCTGAAGGGTCTAAGGTTTTTCCAGCTGGGTCAGCAGTAACAATTTTGTGCTCTCCTTTAGGCTATTTCATGGATCTCATGGTCCCCGATTCAGACGCTATCCTTGCCTTTCTCTTAGAATGCGAGGAAGAAACTTGTAAGAAAATTCCCGACAGCGGCAATATATGATTCTTTCAGGTTACCTTCGGTTCAATCGAAAAAGGGCATTTAATATCGTCCTTCATTATTGCTTCCTGATTCTTCTGATGTTTCAGCACTGAGAAATTTCTGAGACTTCGAGGTTATCAAACAAGCCCTCCTCAAAGTTGGCGCAAGCGGTTCCTTTACGTAGCCAATATTAGAATCATTGAGATTGGGGAAGGAGGAGCTTCAAGTGAATTTTCTAAAGCTTTCAATATCTTTCTCCGACTTTGGCTAAAGCTCTTCCAGACTTTCAGGGAGGCAAAGTTTAGACTCATTTCTTGCATCAAGGTCCTTAGGAATTGAGGACGATGTTGTGGTATACAATTCCAAAATTCTCTCCTCGAAATTTGAGACTTCAAAGGAATCTTCTTCGGCGAGACCCCTGGGGTCATAGAAAATCGTATTCGCCTCTTTGTACAAAATTCCCTCTCTAGCGATTGCGGGGTGGTAACTGTCAAACTCTCCAGCAATGTATTGATCAATTAAGGATCCGGTGATATCCTCTGTAAAGTTACTTTCGGAGTTGAGAGAAACTTGCGTGATAGATTGTGTCGTATGGACCCCCTTCATTTTCTCATCATGGTGAGCTCCTTGATGACTCAAGAAGTGGCTGGCAATTGAAAGACCAAGCAGACCAGGTGATAGCACTTTTTCTTTACTCGGGCAGACTGTTGATTCCTCATTATTTGCCACCCAGATAGTTTTTGGTGAAGTCAGAATTTTCAGATCAGTCACAGCCTTGGCAAGTCGATTATCAGGTGGGGAACTTCTGGAGGTCCCATATTTTGACATGCGCTTTGCTGTAGAAATCCGAAATGTCTTCAGTTTTTGAATTGGCCAGATGATGAAATTAGCTGGTTCCGTAGTAGATTTGGGCTTGGATGAAGAAACTATTCTGGAAAGAGATACAGAAGTAGTGTTAGACC
Source organism: Metschnikowia kunwiensis (assembly GCA_030583255.1). Classification (NCBI taxonomy): domain Eukaryota; kingdom Fungi; phylum Ascomycota; class Pichiomycetes; order Serinales; family Metschnikowiaceae; genus Metschnikowia; species Metschnikowia kunwiensis. The sequence continues at coordinate 57,587 of JAJMHQ010000024.1, forward strand.
GAGTAGGCTGCTCTTCCTCCCCAACATCCGACTGGTCAAGCACTTCAGGCAAGGAAGAGGATGCCCGAGGGGTTCTGATGCTTTCGCTTGTTGTTTTAGCTTCGTACTCGTTACTCTTTCCAGCGTGTTCCCTTCTCTTGAGCGTGAAAGCTCTGAGACCAAATTCAAAATCTGTATCTCTAGTGATCGAATTGTCACAGTAAGACTTTGAGTCTGGGTTCAGAACAAGTGTGGATGTTTTGATCTTAGCAATAGATGAATTCTTAGTAGCAACCCATGAATTATTGAGCATACTATCTGGATAGGCTGAGTAGTTAGCAGAAAAGTCTAATGAAGCGGAAAATTTGCCATTGGGCTTGAAAGCGAAAGTACTAACAGCAGGACGAATGATTTTAGCGATCCCATCAGGCTCACTAAGAGAAGCGTTGAACTTGATTGAATCATCGGAAAGCTGGGCGAAGTGTGGGCTCTCATGATGACTAGTAGGCTCCCCTGAAGACCTATAGATTGTGGCAATTTTTGAGGAGTCACAGGGTGTGGGTTTGGCAACATTGAAGCTCCTGAAGTAGGCTTCCACCTTATAATACTCTGCTGGCCCAAAATCGATTGGCCAGTTAATATCATAGTTAGAATCTCCTTCGTCAGGAAAAAATTCACTCCAGTCGCGAGCCCGCTTCAAGAAAGACAAGAAAAATCGCCAACTGTTTCCGTCGTTCACAGCCGCGCGCACTTTTTGCAGCCATTCTGGGACCTTGGCAATGCAAATCTTAGCATTGGATTTCATGACAAATAGGCGACGGTGGAGTATGTCACGAGTCCCCAAGCCATAATTATTTTCAATACTGCAATTGGGTGAGTCATCGACAATACGGAGAGGTAAAATCTGCTTTACTTTGGCGAATTTAACCTGACCTTCCGCGAGCCTCTCTGCCAGCATTGGGATCGCAGTAGTGAGGGGTGCGACAGTGTCGTCCAACCATTTCTCAAGCAACAGAGCCCTGAAATTTTTAGGTCCCTGATGATTTCTCTCAAGTCTGAAATGCTTATTTGCTTCCACAATTTCAGAACTGTTTTCGGTGATAGCCTTGCTGCCCGCGAATGTCTCGCAAAGGTGTTTATAGAAGCGACGAGCCTTGCACTTTACATGTACCAGCTTTCCTTTCCCTTTCTTGGGCCCAGATTTTCCCGGAGTAGGGCCAGTTTTTATGGCTCCTTTTTGAGCTTTTACAGCCATGGGCGCGGAAGAACCACAAAAAGAAGCTTGCGTGGGGCCAATTTTTGCAGCCATTTTCGGGCTTACTCTCACTTTGGTGCTTTGTGATTGCCCCAAACTTAGATCCACTTTTGGAGCAGCTATCTCGGGTTTCTCAGCGCTATCGGCCAGAAGTCCTCCCATTTGCTCACCAGAGCCCCTGATGGCGGAACCAACCAACGCCTCCATGTGAGAGATCTTCTTTCTTGGTATCTTAGTGACAGATTTGAAAGGTGTAATTGGGGAGGAACCGGTTGATTTCTTCTCATACTCTTTTTTTGAGCTGGTTTCGGTGGTAGTTTGAGCTTGTATCTCAGTGGCAATTTTGGGTGCAAATTTCTCAGCATAACTGGGAGAGTAGGTAAAAGAAGGATGTGAGATGTTGTCTTTTGCAAAGTAAGATCCCAAAGCAACACGGGCATGCTTTTCATACCAAGTGCCAAAAGTTGCCGGGTTGATTGCAATGGAGGTATTAATTGCCTTTGTGGCCCCTGGGGAGGTCAACCGATCATTATCGGACTTGAAGTTGTATTGCATCGCTCTTCAGTCAAAATGATATTGATTAGGTTTTTTTCTTCCTGTCGTTTGGTCAATTATTTAGTGAATGCTTCTCTATGAGTGTTTAGGTTCGAGAAGAAGAAAAGTGGGGTTAATAGTATGAAAAATGAGCGACTTCGCTTTTTTGTAGCCCAAGCGAACACAAAAGCAGTAGAAAAATGTTTGATCGCAGTGCTTGCTGAATGACTTCTTAGCTGGTAATCCAAAGACAGAATTCCAAAGGCTGAAACAATAGGCAAGTATAACATTATCCCTTCATTGCCGATTAGCGTTTCATCTCCTTTCAGAATATCCTGACACGATCTCCGTTAGAACTTATTAGGGACACGCATTAATGACTGCGATACCTAGCGTTCGATGGTCTAAGGGCTGGTGTTTCCAGGGACATTGCATCCTTTCGCATTTAGCCAGTAAAAATGTTTATTTTAGGAAACAAGAAAATGTGTTATCTTCAAAGGATAGTGAGACTTGGAGGGTATCATGGTTTCAATGAAGGCTCTTGAACGAAAGCGTGGTTTTACGTACCAGTGATGTAACCCACGTATTGTGACGGGATGTTTTTCAATCAATGTGTGTTATGAGAAGCAACATACGACCGGAAGCATGGAAATATGTTGCTTTTTCAATTGAACGACTTGCCGACAAGGGGATTGTCTGAAACGTTGTTGCTTTGGAGTGACACCGTACTCGTACTTAGGATTGGATATCATTGGCCGACACTGTTGGATGCCGAAAATCCCTTAGCACTGACCAAAATCTTGTTATCCTCGAGGAGCGAGTATAACCAGCTTCAACGGTAAACTAGAATGCAAGGCTAGGTTATAAGCGATACAGTGGTCAAACCTCTGGCGTAGGCGGATTTATATCGCCGTAGTGCAAAAGTAGACAAGACTTTGGAATTCTTCGGGTGCACAGACAAAACCCATTATAGGAATAATCCACTTGCAAAAGAATGTTGAAGGTGAGGATTTGTATAACAGAGGTCACGACGAAAAATGGAAAATGCACAATCTTTTCGAGAGGAAATACGGGGAGATGTCTCTAAACAGGAAGCCTCGGTATAATCTAATTCCCGCTTGCCTAATTCAGCATTAGACATGAAGTAAAGCATCCGGAAAATCAAAAAAAAAAATGAAATTTACGGAGGCTACTCTCATTGGGTTATACGTCATACCGCATTCGAAAGGAGGAATCTCGCATATACAATTATGTACGATGGTGAAGCAGCCTAGTCCCAACATTTGCCAAAGGCATAGGAAATTTCATCTCAAATCTCTTGAAAGTCCAGGCAGGAGATAGAATGCCTCTCGAAAGAGGTACACCTTGGCGATGATAAAGTATCCCTTCGGGTCTTTCCAGTTGAGAATAGAGTTGAGGTTACGAATTTCAATGAACGCAGCTTATCTGGTACGATATAATTGCCGTGGCATCGTGCGTTTAGCTCCGAGATAGGTAAATAATGTTACTCAACCCGTGTATGGACTGGTAGAAGTGCACACGTGGTTGACATACGCGTAATCCAAACGAGGAAAGAGAGCGCTCAGCAACTTCTTCATTGAAAAAAACACCTTTCCTTTCTTGAGAGTGAAACCCGAGATAGAAGAGATTAGGCAATGTCATCATTTATTCCTCTTTTGCGTATATTTTTATTCGAGACGAACGGCGCGGTTCCTTGCGTATGTAACCTGCACAGAATGATAATTTCTAATAATAGCTTCTCAGCCTCCTGCTAAGTAAGGTACAGAAGTCCACAGATCTATTATTACGAACATACTTTCGCTATGCAATGCTTCATTGCAAGGGGATATATGTACTATAAAAGAAGGCGCAGCGTTAAGCGAGAAGTGTTCTTTAATTTGCTTTTTTTTTTTCAGAAATAATATCTGTAATATTTTCAATCAAGGAGGGCCTCTGCATCACACCTTACAGACGCGATTTACCACGAGGCTTTGCTTTTGACCAGCCCCAAGAAAAGAAAAATCCCCGGATTGAAATCGCTTTCGGAGACGAAATCTGACCATCAGAGGCTAGCGCAATTCCTTTAGTGTACCGTCTCAGCTACAGCAAAAATCCCCGGTTGCCTTGCTGTCCACACAACAAACTCAGATCGCCGATCTGCTACTTTTTCTTTCGAGCAAAAAAAGGATTTTTTTGAAAACAAATCAAAGGTGAAAGTGCTAGGCCAGAATCTCTCTTTTTTCCCCTGTAATTGGTGGTTTTGACTCTTCTCGCTAAGCGGAGCCAAGCCCCTAATTCCCGTGCATCGCTCGTCTGAGGCGCACTGCCGTTAACGTTTTTTTCTGAGACGGTCCCGATCTTGCCCCACTTTCCCAAGCGATCGTGATTTTGGAGCCCAACACTCCCACGAATTTCCTGGCAGAGGCGTCGTTTTGAAAAACCAAGACATATTTTGACTCGCAAACATCCTGGACTTTCGCAAATTCTCAGGATTCCACTACCACGTCCAGTAATTCCCCAAAAACACCAGGGATCTCCACTCACTGCGTCCGGCCCTTGTGCCTTATTTATTCAAGCAAATTTTACAAGCAACAATATCCGAACATGCCTCAAAACGGAAGATCGGTGAACAAGGTCTACAACCAGGACTTCATTATCGACAGCAGGTTCAAAATCACTAAGGAACTCGGCCACGGAGCCTACGGAACTGTGTGTTCTGCCCAGTATGACGATGGATCCGGGTCCCCTAATGGGAACATGGTAGCCATAAAAAAAATCACCAATATTTTCTCGAAAAACATCCTCTGCAAGCGGGCGCTCCGTGAGGTCAAGCTCTTGCAGTTCTTCAGGGGCCATAAAAACATCACGTGCTTGTACGACCTAGACATTGTCATCGATCCGGCCACCGGCTCGTTCAACGACATATATCTTTACGAGGAGCTCATGGAGTGTGACATGCACCAAATCATTCGTCTGGGCCAGCCACTCACTGATCTGCACTACCAGCTGTTTATTTACCAGATTCTCTGTGGGTTGAAATACATCCATAGTGCGGACGTTCTTCACCGCGATTTGAAGCCGGGAAACCTCTTGGTGAACGTAGAATGTGACTTGAAAATCTGTGACTTCGGGTTGGCACGCGGGTTTTCGGAAGATGTGGAACAAAACTCCGGATTTATGACCGAATACGTCGCTACTAGGTGGTACAGGGCACCCGAGATTATGCTTTCCTTCTCCAACTACACGAAGGCCATCGACATCTGGTCCGTGGGCTGCATTTTGGGTGAGCTTCTTGGGGGAAAGCCCCTTTTCCGGGGCAAGGACTACGTCGACCAGTTGAACCAGATATTGATGGTTTTGGGCACTCCGAAAGAAGCAGCACTCACGAAAATCGGCTCGCCTCGTGCCCAGAACTACGTGCGGTCTCTACCCATCATGAGAAAAGTACACTATTGCGAGTTGCTCCCAAACGCCAATCCGTTGGCCCTTGATTTGCTAGAGAAAATGCTTGCGTTTGATCCGTACGAAAGAATCACCGTGGAGGAAGCTCTCGACCACCCGTATTTAAAAGTGTGGCACGACCCGCAAGATGAGCCCGAGAGCAAAATCAAGTTCGATTTCAAGACCTTTGAGACGGTCGACGACATGGAGTCCATGAAGCAATTGATTGTAGAGGAGGTGAAAAACTTCAGGGAATTCGTCAGAAAACCCATCCAGGAGCAAAAGAGAATACAGCTCCAGATCCAGATACAGAAGGAACAGGAAGAGCTCGATCAGGAGCAGCTTCGAAAAAAACAGGAACTTGAAAGACTGCAGCAATATCTTCAACAACAGCAGTTCCACAACCAGCAAAATCACCAGCAGCAGTTTGAGATGAACGCAAAACACATTCCTGGCGGAGACTACAGTGAACAGTTTACAGGAATGTTGCATTCTGCGACCAGTGGCATGAACAGTGCGGGTCTCCTCACCGACCCATCCCAACTTCGCAATGAAAACAATTTGCTGGATTACGACGCAATGCCCAAGCCTCAAGAGTTTGAGGAATTTTCCATGTTGGCGAGGAAGCAAGACCCCGAATTATTTGGACTAGAAGAGGAGCTAGGGTTCGGCATGGATGCCGGAGGATATCACCAATAGACGTGATCACTTAGAGAAATCTAGCTAAAACGTATATGTATGTAATGCCGTTTGGTCATTCTAGCTGAGAGTCCGGGACGTTCGCGTTCATAGGCCTATTTTGTACCTGAACACATCTCCACTTTTCGCGTAAACCCAGAAGTCTCGTGGATCACAATGGAAGCCCGAGATATGTCCATTTTTAACGAGACATGACAAGTCCATCGTCAACAAGGGTACTTTTATGGAGGGCAGTTCCTTGTCATTAACAATGCCGTGGATCACGCAGGGGTACTTTGTTCTGAGATCCTTCCTTTGTTTTGCGTAATGCTTCTTGAGCCTCATCTCGTACAATGACCGGTAAAGAGAAAACACGATTTGGAGCTGCTCCTCAGACCTTTCAGGAGGTGTCGCTGTCTGAGTATTTAAACTAAGCAAGTTGTTAATGCCTAGTTTACTGAAAGAGGTGTTGAGCTGCAAATCGTCAGACGTGAAGGAGCGACTCGGACGGTGAGTTCTGGTGGTGTTTGGACCAGAGCCAGATTTTCGAGAGGACAATGACTGTAATTGAGGAGTCAGTGGAGAATCCCCAACATGAGAGTGCCTTTTCGTGCTGGTGGTGAAATGGCTCTTCTTGATTCGGGGGAGTGCTTTGTTATTGAACTCCCATATGTTGACCTTCCCCTCGTTGCCGCAAGTAATCAAGTTGTAGGTTCCAGCACCTGAACTGTCATGGGCATGGTAGTACTGATCTTTCGAAACAAATGCTACCTTCTGCACGATATTCATGTGTCCTTTCAATCTGCTCACTAGGGCAATATCCTTGATAGCGGGGGTGTAATATGTTTCCGTAGTTTCCACCCTAGGTATATCTAGCGAGTTCGATGCGGACGTATAGCCTAAAAAGGACGTCAGCAGCGGAAAGTTGGAGGAATTAGCGCTGTTGATGGTGCCGCTTCTAGACCTGCCGCCCCTATTCGACGAGACACCAGTATTTTTCTGAAGAAGCGCGTTGACGTTGTAGTAGCTCATTTTGAACACTTCCACTAGGTCTCCCTTGCCACACGTGACAAAGAACTTGTTATCTGGCGAAAAGCATATATCTCTCACACCATCTTGGAAGTAGTTGGACACAATGTCTGTTAAAATGGACAGATTGTAGAAGTTGTTGGCATTGCCGTAGTTCTTGCCGTACGTGGCTATGAGATCGATAAATCTGACTAGCCCATCTTCGGAGGCAATCGCTAGTACCATCGGTTTGTGAGAGCTGCTCAACAAGCTTCCGTGGGGTAAGGTGCTTGCAATGGAAGTTATGGGCTTATTGCTGATTTTGAAGTGACCCACGAGATATGCTGGAGAAGGTTCATTTTCAGCACGTGCTTCTTTCTTGCCCCAGCCACTCAAGTCAAAAAACTTGAAGTACGTGACAAAGCGGTCGGAGCCAACAACCGTTTTCACGTACGTGCACTCCTGTGTCTTCGAGTCAGCACTGGGATCCAAAATAACAACCTCACCCGTAGCATGTCCAGCGACTATGAGTAGTTCGTAACTTGGGTGCGTCATGGCTGCGATAGAGGTAACCGCATTTACACTAGACACGCTTGGAATACCGCTATTGGCGTCGTGATTTCCGAAATCGTCAAAGTGGCGAAAAGAGAGTGATGCAAGATTGATCATGAAAACATCACCGTTGCTCAATCCCAAGATCACCATCATCTCGTGGGATAGCGTGATCATGGACGTGACCACCAAGTGGCTACTCAACTGAATCCTCAATAGCGGGCGCTCAATCACTTTTTTGTATGGAGCACAGAGCAGATGATTCAGAGCCGCACTTGCACCTGAAGAATGGGCCGCAGGAACCACGGGTGCTGTTGGTTGCGGGAAAATCTGACTGGTGGACTGGACAGTAGAAGTGCACAGGTAGTCGTGATTTTCATCGATTCCGAAGACATTCACCACGTTCACATTGGCACTGACTAGAAGTTTAGTCATAGTGGGTGAGATTATCTGGGAGGAGTAAAACTTTTTATCGAAATCAATGAGAGAGGCCACGATGGGAGCGTCCCGCGAAGACTTTTTAGACTGGGTTTTTGCAGCATGTCCATCCATATCTGTATCGAGTAATGGATGCCACAAGCTCGACTGACTATGGTCTGAAACACCTATGCGTAGTAGTCTGTTGATACTGCTGGTCATTTTGTTGAACGGGTTTCTCAAATCAGGCACGTGGTTCACGGATCTGGGGTGATTGTGTAGCGTGATCATGGAAGAAATGCAGCCTGGATTCAAGTGCACCAAACGATAGGGGTCGTGCCGAAGGGGGCTCACGTTTGCCCCTACATGCTTGCCGCCGTCTTGTTTTTGGTCGCCGCCCTCAGAGACCAACTTCAGGAAAAAACTGGTGTAGTGGAGCGGCAAAGGAACGTACGTAGTGGATTCAATGCTTCTATGCGCATCTTCCTGAAATGGAGGCCGCGATACGTTTAAATATGTGTGGTCTAGATGGGCCTTTACGGCCGCGGACGCGTTCAGTCCAGTTAATGGCCAGTTAAAACTCTCTATTGAATGCAACTGCGCAGAACTCAAGCTATTTTCAAGAGTGAAATGCGTATTATCGTCCAAAACCGGGAGGCCGGGAGATGCCGAGTTTAGAAACACAGCGAGCGGCGTGGATTTTTCGAAAGAGGGTGGGATTTCCGTCATTTTCCAGGGCTAGTTTTTCGAGCGAAAGTCACTTAAATCTGTTTTGTAGCGACTGACGTATTCTATCACTATGCTATCTGGTGCACTGTACCGTAGACAGCTGCGAGAATAGGGGCAAGCTAGATAACGGGTGGTGTCTAAATCTGGTGCTTGTTTCGGTACAAGATTTGTCGGCACCTTCAAAAGATTGGAAACTGTGATTACAGCGGTTTTAAAAAAGAGACGATTCCCTGTTTTTATCCTGGAAGTTGCCGGAAGTAATATTGCCCAAAGATCTTGAAAGTCTTGCCTCGCTTACGGTGCGAACCTCAACCGGGTCCTGCAGAACGTGGGGCATATGGCGGAGACGAGATACCGATTCCAGAAATGTCAGGGTGTTTCCCTAATTTTGGTTAATGGCTGTATTTTTACATGTACATCTGCGATACGAAAAGAGTGCCAAAATCACAATTCCGTGCATTTTCCGTCCGTCATACCTGAGCCTGTTTCAGTTAAAACAAGCAGTTTCCCCATCTGCTCTGCACCCACCAAACCCTCTCGTTATCTGCGAATCACGTGACAAGTTGCAGGTCGCACACTGGCTGGCTGACTCTGCACGCCTCGAGATGGCTACTTTCTTCTACTACTTCTTCCGACTTTTCTTTGTTCCGATAAAATCACAGCAACGCAAGCGGTAAGTTTCGAAAAATTGGTTTAGATCCTCGATTCATGAACTGCCATCTCCGCTCGAACCAGCTTTTTTGACCATGCTACTTTTCTGGGTGTGAAGGAGGAGTGACCGCTTAGTCGCTTAGTGCATCTTTTTTGACTCACTGAGCTCTATGAAAGGGACGATCGCCCAGTAAGAAGCAAGCCGTCAGCAAGAGGATATTCCAGAGAAACCACGTTTGCAAAGCTACCTTCAAAAATGTGACACCCGATCCCGAAAATTCAGAATATTGTATCCTATCATGCCAGGAGTCCGACCTATTGTCTACTCATTTGCTGGAAAATATTACTATTATTTGAAATACTTCAAAGCACGCTCTACCTCTTCACATCATACTATCACCGGCCATACATGTTCATCATATTCCTCCTTGTCCCATTTCCTACCATCATTAACGACCTGCATCCAAACACGAGCTATTTTCCCCCGCGCTTTCGAACAGCGCGACATTTGTCGGCGGCAACGATCTTTCCCTCAAAAAAATTTTACCGCACTCTCCTTCAGAAACCCCCTTAATCCAAGCAATAGCCATCCCTGGTTCGTCCCCAACTCATCGGCAAACCCCTATTTTTTTTTGTTCTTCCATCATCTTTGGCGTCACTAATTACACAGACACCATTTTTGACGATTGATCATCCTGATATAAGGGACTTTTGTTTCAGGTTGCCTCCGTTGTGTTGTGTCCAGCGCCCTCACACTCGCCGAGAACGACATTTTTACCTTGTCGTCTGGCGCGCTCACACCAAAACACACTCGCGGTCGCACCCCGGTGAACTCACTGAAATTTTTAATTGAGCTCTAATTGCCTAAGCAAGGGCTATTGTTTAAAAAACGAAAAGGCCCATCAATTGGTGCCTCGGCACTTTTGACAAATGGCAGTTCTTCCGTCGAAGTCCGCCGGTGCTGGGAAGGCTGCGGCTGGTGCGAGATTCCGCCAACGGAAAATCTCGGTGAAGATATCCTTACCAATCTATAATGGAAATGAAATATCCGCAACAGATCAAGATCTTGAACCATCCCAACTCCATCACCTCAATGCTTCCGCCCAGCAGTCTCGTGATCTACATACTGTGGAAACAGGTGTGGACAAGAACGAAGAGGACGAGGTCCATTTACAACAGGTCATCAACGCTGCTCAGCGAGTCTTACTAGGATCGAATAAGGAAAACGAAAAGGGAAAGGAACCATCGTCTGTATATATTCCGACTCCGGATGCTTCTAAGACTTGGCCAGACGCGAAGAAGTATTACTCTGATGAATTGTTTGTGGAACCGGAGTCCTATATTAAATTCAGTGCGACTGTCGAGGACACTCTTGGTGTTGAGTACAACATGGACGAGGATGATGAACGATTCTTCAGCGAAGTATTGTTAAAGAACTATCCAAAACCGAATGCTATACAAGAAAACAAGACTAAAGAAGCTGAAAGCACTAGCCTTGTTACCGCAGATACTCGGAAATGCACTATGCTTGAGTTCGAAGCAGTCTGCGATAAGTTCGAGAAGAAGATCGAAGAACGTCAGCCGTTCTTATCCATGGACCCTTCGAATATTCTTTCGTTCAAAGAACTTTCATCGTCAATTATCGACGAGTTTAATTCAAGTGCTACATCAGACTTTTCGATCGCTCAGACAGGAATGGATCAAAAATACATATCTACGTCCACCCTCAAAGAGAAGTTATCGAAGGAACTTGGATTTGAACCCTTTGTCACCACTTTTGATAAAAATCAGCAGTCCACCAACGACATGCGGTCTATACCAAAGTTATTAAAGCTATTCGGTGAACCCATTTATGGCCACTGGAGAGAACGGAAGATTGCTCGGAAAGGGAAGCCCATCACCCCAACACTCAAATTTGAGGATCCCAATGCAAACGAAAAAGATAACGATAACGATCCATACGTTTGTTTCCGTAGACGTGAATTCAGGCAAGCCAGGAAAACGAGAAGAGCTGATAATTTGGGGGCTGAGAGAATCAGGTTGTTGCAAAAATCATTAAAACGTGCGAGAGATATCATTTTCAATGTTTGTCAAAGGGAGATTCTTAAGCTTGAGAATTGGCAAGCTGACCACGAAATCTTTAAACTTCGGTCCGAAGCGAAAGGAGTTAAACGAACTCTCGGAGTCAAGGGCGATGACCACTTGTTTTACCCTCATAAACGGAAAAAGATTATCAAATTCGAGCCCGAAGAGGAGGAAGAGGCCGAGATTCCAAAGTCCAAAAGAGAAAAGAAGAAGCAGCAGGACTCTGCCTCCAATTTCGGACACTCTAAAGATCCGGGATTCAATGGCCAGACTCAACCAGAAGCTTCGTCCACTCAACCATATGTCAAGTTGCCTCCTTCTAAGATACCTGATATGGACTTAATGACTGTCTCATTCGTGATTAAAGAGAAAACTGAACAGATCAAGAAAGCGGTTCAGGAGAAGTTGAAGAAAAGACACGAGCATGATAAGGGGTTCGTGAACATCACATACGACCCTCATCAGCCATTTTTCAATATCTCCACGAACAAAAGCAATAATCACTTGGAACTCAGTCACATTCCCTATTCCTCGATCGCCTCAAGCAGTTATCATCAATTCAATACTACGAATGTGATCGGGGATCAGCTTGTGAAATCTTTGGAAGATGGTGCGAAGCCATACCCAGGTATGAAGTCTTTCAGTGGTGCAAGCGGCGAGCTTATACCTTCGAGAAACTTTCCGCAGCTACAATCATTACTCACGAACCACTTGAATAAGAGGCTTGATGACTCCTCGAACTACATCGCGCAGCTCCTTGCCAATGTGGAGAACAACAACTTCAGTTCATACACAAATGGTTTCAAGAAATCAGAAGACGAGGAAAATACTGAGCAAGCAGTATCTGAGCCGATTTTCAGATTACGCAAGCGTGTTGGAAGAGCTAATCGGACGTTTATCGACAGACGTGGGCTTGTTTCACGGCCAAAAGATGAAATTGACGAGTGGCTAAATCTTAGTGACAATGATGATGAGGTTGAACCAGATGATATCGATTCTACAACGCAAGCAAGTGAGAGCAAGAGGCTCAAAGATCCCTATCACAACAAGCATGATACTATCAAGCGCCTAGATTCGCGGTGGAGATTTGATGATGATTACCCTGAGTACGATAAAGGCGTACGTGATCCGTTCAGCTTGAACCCATCGAAGCTCAATTCGATTAGTGATGATACTCAGTCTATCCGGTTTGGTTCAATGCTTCTTTCAAAGTCCTACGACTTATTGAGAGAAAGCGCGCATCAAAGGCAAGTGCTCATCCAGCAGGCGAAAATGAGAGCATTGCAACAGCACCAACTCCAAAGAAACCAACCACAAGCATCCCTGCATTCGGTTTCTGCGGGGCAGCAATTACCTAGTAACGGTACGTCTGGGTCAGGGGTTAGAGCGATTAATGGAGGGACTGGAGCCGGGCTCGCAGCCAACAATTCATATCGGAAGACCCTGTCCCAGAACACGTACTTAGCCAACAACAAGCTTGGCAGCAGCGTGAACAGGACTCAACCACCGTACACAGCGCAGCAGTTACTGGCTATGCTGCAGTACAAACAACTGCAAAATCAACAAACCCAACAACCACAGAGCGCGACGTTGCTTGCGCACAAGAGAGCCTCAGCCTCAGCCACGGCTATGGCTCAGCGGGCAGCCATGGCATCCGTGACCCCGAAGAACGCGCAGCATTTCCCCGCCAACCAGAAGAGTGCAGGAGAAGCCACCAAATAGCATTCTGACCGCCTCTAGATGAGGACGGTGTGTAACATAGCAAAATAAACGATATAGAGCCACAATTTGTAGCGCGCATTTGACAGCAGCAAACTATAAAGAGTCGTTCCCCGGTTTAAACGCAGAGGAGGGTACCCATTCTTTTTCTTCCAATTCGTGGAAAATCCTCAATTTCAAGGCTCTCGATCTTTAGTAATGTCCAAAGTCATTGTGTTTGGCTCTCACGGAAAAGTGGGGCAGAGACTCATCCAATTGCTTTCCCAAACAGAGCAATACCAAGCGACCGCAGTGATCAGAAATTCGAAGCAAGCAGAAGCAATCAAAGGGCTCAGCAGTGCCACGGCAAAAGTGGCAACCACTCAGCTCGATTTGGGAGACAGCTCTGTGGAGGATCTCACCAAGGCCATTGGTGGCCATAATGCTGTGGTTTTGACGGTGGGATCTGGAGGCAAAGATTTGCTTAAAGTGGACTTGGACGGAGTGGTGAAGGCATTTGAAGCAGCAGTGCAAGCCAAGGTCAGACGCTTGATTTTGGTGAGTGCCATTTACGCCGACAACAGAGACTTTGTAGCAGCCTCACCAATCAGAGACTACTACATTGCGAAACATTACGCTGACCGGATTTTGCAGAGTGAATTCAAGGAGTCGTTGGATTACACGATCTTGAAGCCCACGCACTTGACGGACGGCGAGGGCACGGGCAAAATCACGATTTTGAATGGCGAAAAGGACGTGGGGAAGATTGACAGACAAGACGTCGCGCAGGCAATTCTTGAGGTGTTGGAGAAGAAGATCACCTACGGAAAGGCTTACGATTTCAAGGCGGGCAGTTCGGATATCGGGGCAGACGAGACCTGGGCCTAGGAGAGTACTGTATGATTAAATATGAGACAAAAATTAGCACTAAGTGTACTTATGAAAATGCATTTGTATGAAGGTGTACTGTGAAAGGGTGCTGCGAAAGTGTACTGGGGGAAAACGTGCTTCTGGGACAAAAGACTTGCTTGAATACGTACTTGTAAGAAAATTCACTTGTATGAAAATGTACATATATGCACATTCGTGCGGCACTTTCGCAGCCGTCCACGCGAGGCTGCTGAGATACATTCAATGCCCCACGTAACTCGTCCACCTCCCAATATTCTCCCAACACCTAAAACAATTTAAAACAATCCCTCGATCTCGCCCTCGTCGTTCACCTCCACGTTCATGTAACCCGCGTGGGTGGGCAAGCCAGGAATCGTCATGATCTCCGCAGCCAACGCGTACAAGTAACCAGCACCAGCACTACACCTCACCTCTCTGATTGGCACGGTGAACCCGGTAGGGACACCCTTCAAGCTGGGGTCGTGCGACAACGAGTACTGTGTTTTGGCGATGCAGATGGGCAACTTGGCGTAGCCCTGGCGCGTGTAGGTCTCGATTTGTTTTTTGGCTAAGGGCGACAATTCGATGCCTGCTGCGCCGTACATTTTGGACGCAATGGCCGTCAACTTGTCCTCCACGGAATCCTCAACGTTGTACAAAAAGGTCTGTTCGGCGTCCTTGGCCTGGAGCACGGCCTTGGAAACAGCGTCCGCCAATTGCAAGGCCCCCGCACCACCCTGGGCCCAGTGGTTAGAAGGCACTGCAAAGTCTGCACCGGCCTTGAGTGCCTCCTCCTGGATCACACGGAGCTCGTTCTTGGTGTCAGTCTCGAACTCATTGATCGCGACCACCACCGGCACGTTGTACTGCTTGATGTTGGCGATCTGTTTCGCCATGTTGGCACAACCCGTTCTCAAGTAGTCCAAGTTTTCCGTGGTGTACTCCGCTGGCAACTCCTGGCCAGGCTTTACGTCGGGCGCACCTCCGTGCAACTTCAACGCTCTGGACGTGGCCACGAGCACCACGGTGTCTGGGGAGATGCCCAGTGCACGGCACTTGATGTTGAAGAACCGCTCTCCGCCCATGGTGAAGTCGAAACCGGCCTCCGTGATCACAAATCCCTTCTTGCCGTTGTTGGTGGGGTTCGAGGGCGAAGTCAACTTCAACGCCAAGCGGTCGGCGATCACAGAAGATGCTCCAATAGAGATGTTGGCAAAGGGTCCTGCATGAACAAACACTGGAGTCCCCTCAAGCGTCTGCATCATGTTGGGTTTGATGGCGTCCTTCAAGAGCGCAGTGATGGCGCCTGCACACCCCACGTCCTCGGCGGTGATGGCCACCCCTGTCTCCTGCTGGGTACCCACTACTAGTCTGCCCACTCTTTCCCTCAAGTCTTTGAGCGACGTGGACAACGCCAAAATGGCCATAATTTCTGAGGCCACGGTGATGTCGAATCCAGACACGCGAGGAGGGTATTTCGCAGCCTCGTTCTTGCCCTGACCAAGCGTGATCTCACGCACGAAACGGTCATTGCAATCCACCACACGCTTGATGGTGATGGACTCGGGGTCGATGTTGAGCATGGCAAACTGCTCGATTTCGTCCTTGGTCAAGTCGTCGGGGTTCGTTTTCGCGATCCCCAACTTCTCCAACCGCGCCAACATCTGACGCGTGAACTTCCTCACACCCTTCTTGGCTGGCACCAACCGCTTGAAGAATCCGCTGACGGTTTTGCTGGTGTACTCGTGGAACATGCGCGTGTCCACGGCGGCACACAACAAGTTCTGGGCTGCGGAAATCGCGTGGATGTCGCCCGTCAAGTGCATGTTGAACTCGTCCATGGGGATCACCTGCGCGTATCCGCCTCCGGCCGCACCGCCCTTGACGCCGAAAGTGGGGCCCATGGATGGCTGGCGCACGTTGGCGATGGAGTTGTATCCCAAATGAGCACCAAGGGCCTGAGTCAATCCGATGGTGGTGGTGGACTTTCCCTCGCCCAAAGGCGTAGGCGTGATTCCTGCCACCAAAACATAGTGGCCACGGTCCGATTGCACGCCCTCGGAATCCTCGTCCAAACGCTCAATCACGCGCTGGGGGTCCACCTTGGCCTTGTAGTGGCCATAAGGTTCGAGCTCACGCTCCAAGAGCCCAAGTTCTTGCGCCACCTTGGTGATTTTTTTCGGTTTCTGCGCACGCGAAACGGCAATGTCCAGTGGCACGGGCGTCAACGGCTTGAGAGGCAACGGTCTGAACTTGTGGTCGTGGGCCTTTTTGTAGGAGTGGATTGCAGCGTCGTACACATTGGAGCAGAGCATGGCCACGGTCATGGGACCCACTCCACCGGGCACTGGTGTGATGAACGACGCTTTTCCAACCACGTCATCGAAGTCCACGTCTCCGACAAGTTTCCTACCGTTCTTGGCACTGGGGTCCTCCTTATAGTTGATACCCACATCGATGACGATCGCACCCTCCTTGACCCAGTCGCCCTTGACGAACTCAGGCATGCCCACGGCTGCGATAATAACGTCGGCATTGCGGAGAATCGAGGGCAAGTCACGGGTGTGGCGGTGGCAGATGGTGACCGTGCAGTCCTCGTTTCTCAACATGGCTGCCACGGGCGTGCCCACAATGTCCGAGCGGCCAATGACCACCGCGTTCTTGCCGCGCAACTGGATCCCCGTGGTCTTGATCAACTCCATAATTCCGTTGGGCGTGCAAGGTTTGAACATGGGATTTCCACCTCTTTTCGAGAGCTCTCCCGCATTGTAGCGGTCAAACCCATCCACGTCCTTTTCCGTGGCCACGGAGTTGGTGACCAAGGTCTCGTCGATATGCTTGGGCAACGGGAGCTGGATCAAGATGCCGTGCACTTTGGGGTCCTTGTTCAACCGGTCGACCTCCTCGAGCAACGCCTCTTCAGCCAAGTCCGCGTCGAATTTCAACAATTTGGACTTGATGTTTGCCGATTTTGCTGCTTTGAGTTTGGAACGCACATACGCAGACGAGTCCGGTCTGTCACCCACCTGGATAATGGTGAGCTGCGGTTTGTAACGGAGCTGTTCGAAATCCACCTCCTTATTTAATAGAGGTAAGTCCAATGCAGGGAATTGCGCCTTGTTGTACTCAATGACCTTCTGGGCGATCTGCTGCTTGATGGTCTTGGCCAATTTCGTGCCCGATACGATGTTTGCTTCGAGAAGACGAGTATTCGTGTGGAACCGCTTTACGGCCGCTTGGTAGGCCCTCGCGCTTCTCAACATGGTGGTTGTGAAAAAGCGAAATGTGAAAAAGGGCTGGGCGTGTTGATGCTATATGCCACGTCTGCTAGCCTATGCAATTTGCTTAATTTCTGGAAAATACGGCCCACTTGTCCTAACCGTGCTTGCATGCAGGCCGTCGATGAGTTGCACCTCGCTTGCTTGGGTGAAAATTTGTCCACGAAAAATTTTGCCCGGCCAATGACTCATCTATTTCCGCGGGGCCAAAACCCTAGAGGGCTGTATTTCAGTGCTGCAGGTTAGATGGGCAACCTGTTGTTTTGTTGAAATAAAGAAAAAACATGTTCTCTGTAACTGGTCGCATCGGCCGATTGCTGCAAAATACGAATAATCGTTGTCACCGAAGACTGCCCGCCGTGTTCACAGATAACGTTGCATATGGTTCATCTGACTCTGTTCGGAGCCAGTCAGAAACGCAGTCAGAAACGCGCGGGGGGACTGGGGGAATGTCTGACTGCGAACCAGACCTGACAAAAATTGGTGTTTTCAGGTGCTGTTTAGATACTGAAATTCAGATGAAATGAAATAAAATTACGTAAATGACTAGTTATATCGTCCTTGTGATTGAGCATTGCTCTATATAAAGTGAACTTCGTCTCCGGTGTTGCCCGACGTTACTCCAGTGAATGAGCCGTCTCTGCATGGCCCATCCATTTTCACGAGCTACATCAGCAAGTTGCATTTAGGCACCGAGACATGCTTGAGAATCAAAAAGCACGTGATTGCAAGTTCTAAAGGTGCTTGTGCGTATTGTTCCCGCTTTCTTTATGCATTACGCGATACAGTGTTGATACTCGAACTAACAGCGTATATTACCGTAGCTATATGCCAAGCAAGGTTCACCGAGACTCATCCAGGAGCGTTGGCTTCATCTCTGTATGATAATTTGAGGCATCATCCTTAGGTGGACTGTCGCCCTCATGCAAGTTAGTGGTGTCATTAGCTTCGGCCACCGATTCATTGGGAACTGGGTCCTCAGTCTCAACGGGTCCGTCCTTTGTGAACTCGTGTAGGTCCTTCTGGCTCGTTTTGGACCTCAACTGAGTCAACATCGCCTGTGCCCTGAGCATCACAACATCGTATTGCTCAGACTTCTCGTCTTTGCCTGTGTGATCAATCACATTTTTTCGTGTAGTCATTCTCCTTCTCAAAGACTTGACGCTTTCGTATTCATTGGACGACTTTTCTCGCCTGAGGCCCAAATCATCTTCCGACGCTATGAAGTTCTCGATGGAGTGAGAATAGAGCGATTTCAGACCAATGTATGACTGTCCCTTCTGACTGCGGCGTGCTTTTTGGTCAGCCACCATTGGCGATTGATACTTCAACCTGCGAAGTAATTCATCGATAGACTCTGGACTTCCATTCTCCTTCTCATCCCCACTCCCCGAGAACTCATCTATTTCGTCCTCTTCTTCATCGTCACCGTATTCCTCTCTGTCGTTTTCTGCATTAGCCAGGAGCAGATCATCCTCTGAGTTGTGCTCCCCGTTTCCACTCTTGTTTTTAGATTGGCGAACGTTTTTGCGCTTTTGCTCTTTGAGCGCATTCTCTTTCCTTTCAATCATTTGCTTCTTCCTCTCATATACCCTCTCGTCCTCCTCTTTTTGGACGTTTTCGGCGTGCACCTTCTTAATCTCTGAGACGAAGTTTGCAAATTTCCCAAAGAACGAGTTTTTACTGTTAGAGTCTAGCGAATTCTCTCCAAAGTGGTGCATCACCTCGCAGTATAAAGCGATTGTTCGCTCTTTCCTCGTATCAACAAGGAAAACCTTTTGTTTCGCCAGTTCAAGAGGGCCCTCAATGTTTTCCAAAATGAGATCGTCGGGATGAAAGTGGTCTTTCTCACTCAAATTACCCTTAGTAATCGATGTGGCAACATTCAAAATATTTCTCCTGAATTCTTCACAATCCGCTTCCAATTGTTCAATGGCAATCCTATGTGTGAGGTTTAGGACGCTCAAATCATCCACAAACGAACCGAAGTCTGGAAAGTTATTCCGCACAATTTTCTCAACGTAGTGCAAAAACGTCATGGAGTTAGAGTCGTCTTTCATGAACCTCAATCTTTGCAAGATGTCAATCTTAAAACCCATTGCTTGTTTAGATGAATCGTTCATGAAGTTTCCCACCGATCTAATGAGAGCCAATACCAGCTTGAGACTCTCACTATCATTAATGCAGCTAGCACCTCGATGGACCATTTCTAACTTATGAAGCAAGTCGCTAGAGTCCCTTCTGAAAGAATGTAATACCAACAAAGCACGAGATCGTGATTTCCAGTAATTCCGCATGTTGAAAATCTCAAGGAAAATTCGGTCAGCTCTTTCCAAATTTTCAGATGACTTTTGAGGCTTCTCCTCTGGCTTCGTGTAATCCCGGGAGTATGGTAAGAAAGCTCTAATAACGGAATCGGGGATTTCACTCAAAGCGTCACTGTTGAAAAACTCTAGAACACTCACATTCTCTATGATTGACTCATCACAACGAAGAATCTTGTTCATCAACTCTTCAACCGTTAAGTTACCAAACATATGCAAGTTAATTCCGAACTGTTGAGCCAAGTCTCTGGGAAGTAGTGAGACCTTCTGAGTTGCTTGCGCAGAAAGTTGGGGTGCTTTGGTTTTAACTTTTACAACGGAATTTTTCGCAACGAAAGCCTTCTCTAACTCTTCAAGAACACCTTTCTGGTGTAATTCATCGATGATTTCCTTGCTGGGCACGCCCCTCCAGAATGTGTTGTCAATATTTTCGATCTTGCTCCAGTGCATCTGCTTGAGCTTCGTCTTAGGTTTGATCAATATTTCCGGTTTAACAACATCATTCGAATCATCGCCAAAAGGGAGCTTCTCGGTTTTTGACATATGACCGACGGAAGTCTCATGTGAATCTGTCTTCTTATTGTCCTCAAAACGTGGTCCTGGAGGAGGAGGAGGAGGGGGAGGAGGAGGTGGTGGTGGTGGTGGTGGTGGTGGCTCCACCGCGTTTGAGTTCTTCGTGAGCAACAGGGGCAATGGTGGAGGTGGAGGTGGAGGCGGAGAAGCCACGGCCTTATCGGCCGAATTTTGTAGTAGCATGGAAGGTAAAGGCGGCGGCGGCGGAGGAGGAGGAGGCGGTGGCGGAGGTGCTTCCCTCTTCAATCCTTCATCTAAATTGCTTTCGGTGAACATCAAAGGCAATGGTGGAGGTGGTGGTGGAGGAGGAGGAGGAGGTGGGGGAGGCGGAATGAAAGAGATGGGAACCTCGTCAGCAATGGGCTCAGACAAATTGCTTGATTCGTGTGATGAGCTGGCCTCTTTCTTTTCCGTCTCTTTGCTAAGAAAGCTAGGAAAAGCGGGAGGCGGAGGAGGTGCAGGCGGTACACGATTTTCAGTGTCCACTTCTACGCCATCCTCGACAACCTGAGTCAGCATTACACAGTCCAGAATAGCAGACACCTTTTCATTCGTCTTTGAAGGCTGAGATGGTTGCTCGACAGTGGCTGTTGAACCACTGAAGGTATCACTCCGCTTTGCAAATGAGACAGTTCCTGTCAGATAAATGGCTGGTTTGTTGGAGACATCGCTATTCTTTAGAATCAGTTTGAAAGGAGGAGTTGTAGAACGTAAATCCTCCCCTGCCCCCTCTGAGCCCATCGACCCTAGTCTATCTGAATATCTTGCATCATCGGATTTAGTTCGCCTGCTCCGAGGGGACAAAGCTCTCGAGTGATAGCTGCGAGGGATTTTAAGGTCTAGCTCGTCAACCATCATGCGGCCCCCAATACCATCGTAACCAGGTGCGTGCAGGTACTTAGCAAACTCTCGGGTATCTGTGTCGTTAAGCATGCTTGACTGCGCATGCTTACCACTCCTCAATTGGTTCAAGCTTTTCGCAAGTTGTTCTTTCTCTCTTTTGAGCCCTTGAATTTCAAACCTTTGTTGGTCTATCAAGTTCAGTCCTTCCAAATTCCTGCCACCTGTGAAGTCAGTCTCGATTCTTGCAATCTGTCGATTGGCGTCATCGTGCTGAGCGGCTCTGAGATTCTCGACTGTTTTCCGCAACATCACAGTCTCCATTACAGCCCTCCTTGCAATCTCATCTGTTTCCATTCGATCCATCAAGCGCTCAACGGACATGCAAAGAACAGAATCTGGGTCGAAATTAACACTGGAGTTAGACATGGTGTGATCCAAAATTGCTTCAAGCAAAATGAAAACTTTTTGAGCCTCTCTAGGCGATTTGGAATGCTCCAAGCGAGTCAATCGCTTTACAATTGAGCTGACGTTGGCTGACTTCGATGCCTGATTTGGGGGCACGTTTTCCTCGAATCCGAATCTTAGTCTTGAGTAAATATCACCAAGTGTGTGTATTTCATCCTCCTCTTCCTCGAATTCTTTCAATTGGTTTGCACTCATGATTTTTGTGTAATCGTCGTTCTCCACTGCCTCATATTCCGAGATTTGCTGATTGATGTTTTCATCCTTCATTGCTCCCAATTTGTCAAAAATTACGGGCAACCTAGAGTCAGCTAGCTCTTTTCTCACATGAACCCTGTCATTGATTTGGCCTCCCTTTTTAACCATCATGTTAATCAAGATCAAAGTCGTGAGTACATAGTTCGTGAACTTTTGCTCGTTTCCAGTTCTTTGACTGGCATTCAAGTTGAAATGTTGATCAATGGCTGTCTCGAAGACGTTGAGCCAAGGTTGGAATCTGACAAACTCTCCCATGGCATCTTGAAGCGAAGTAAACCCCTCCATGATGTGAGGAAAATAATTGAACCTCGAGCTGTGGATGAGGTAAACCAACAATTCAGTTACCAATAATCTGGTAGTAGAGCTAGGGGAAAGAAGCGAATGCATTATGGACCCAATCACTAGAAGGTCGGTTTTCACAAAAGATGACTTGGATGCAATGGAGATTTCGTCGTCACTCACGGCCGCAACGGATATTTCTTCTTTTATCTCTCTTCTGTCAGCCGATAGAAGCATTTTGAGACAGTGACAGATGTGCTGTTCCTTTATAATGTCGTCGTTAGACTTGATGCTCCTTTTGTTGACCCGCTGCAATATCACAGAAAGGGCCGTTACTCCCTGAGCATCCTGGAACTCGTAAAGCCATTTTTTGCTCCCTTTATTTTCTAGCTTTTTCACCAACTTCCGAAACTCCTTGATAGTCAATTTATTGGCCATGACGCGAGACACGAACCAGCTAGGAGAGCCCTCTCGCATTTTGAACTTCTTAGACAAAACACTAAGGTTTCCCGAGTCAGAAGCGAGCTGGTCCCCCATGAGCGATTCAGTTGCATTTTTGCTAAAGGAAAAAGACCTGGTGAATTTGGAGGACAATTTTGTGGCCAGATCCGACCGACGCACTTCCTTGAATATAAGAGTGGGGCTCAGCGGAGGTTTGAACAGCAGCAGGTGGGCGGACATTTGCGAGGTCAATTTCGGAAGATCAAACTCTGTGTTGGTTTCGCTCTCGCTGAGAAGAAGCTCCCACTTTCTTTTGGTAGTTACGTTCTGGAACGATTGCTCGGGAAAGACACGCGTAGATAGCAACTTCTTGAAAAGGGCATCCACAACGCTTGTTTCGGGCATCAAATTGATATTTGTGCTGACGTTATGAAAGGACTGGAAACTTTTGCTCGCGCCTGCGTGCTTCGTAAACGGGACAAATACAGGTGTGCTTCCCTTTTCTGGATTAGGACCCTGGAACTGGACGTGCTCACTCGACATACTCTTGTAAAATGTAGGGTTTGGAGGGCCCATGGCCCCCATCTCAAGCGTCGGCAGGAGAGATGGTACAGGTTGGGCAAGGGGGTCGATATGAGACTCCTGGATCAAACTCTCGAGACTGTGGGAGACAGAGCCACATTTCTCGGCACCTGTGCGGGTAATCTTGGGATCTAAGGAGCCAAAACTAGCGTTGCTGTCGTTGGCTGACGCTATATATAGACCCTCTGTGTTCTGTAGGTGGACTTCTGAAGAGCTGTTTGAAGGATTCTTCGCCCGTTGCGGCGGTATTTGGAACATACGCAGATGTAACAATATGTCTCTGGAGCTGTGTTCTTCAGAGCTCATGGACCGGCGTTTTGGCGAGGATTGTGCGGACGAAGAACCTGTTCCAGACACGAGAGGAATGATTGAGGGCCCGCGACGCGGTAGCTTTTTCACACGGGTGGGCTCTGTGGAGTCAGATACAGATTCGTATCCGATGGCATGAAAGTAGTCTTTGGCGGGATCGATTGGATTTTTGGCTGGCTGGGCAGCTTTGGAGTTGCCATTATTGCCTAGGCCTTCGGATGAAGGAGACGGCAAGAGTGCAGACCGCGACGTCTTGCTGGTGATTCTTTTTAGCCCTTTGGTGATGAAATTCCCTTGTCGTGACCGCGGGTCGAGACCCAGGGAATGGGCCTTGTGGTCTGCCATATTTTGTGTGTATAGTTGGACTTTTGTGTGTGGTTGATATTCTGGTAAGTGCTAAGAACCGCGAGATCAGCCTCTGTGTACAATAAAAAAGGTTGCGAGCAACGAACTTTGATCTGGACCCCGCGTCAGGCAAAGTAGGTCTATCGGGGTGTGTTTCAATGAAAAGAAAGAGAGTATTTGAGAATACCGGTAGTTAAGGGAAAAGAATAGTAGGCTCGATTTAAAATACTCTAATCCTAATTCGTGGTGGAATTAAGAATGTGCTTGTCGAAGGACGGTTAATTTTTTGTTTATGCCGCGAAGTTTGTTTCTGCCGCATGCCTCGTTTCGTCTAGCTTCGGCTCGGAAATTAGTGAAGAATTCCGCCCGTCCGAATTCGTATTGATTTCTTTTCTGATAGCAATAAGGCAGTAATACTCAGTTCCCCTTTCATGAAGAGAAAAATAAAATGAAAGAGAGGTGCCGAATGTGTGAAAACCATGAGCTACAAAGGGTGGTTCCAGAAGCCCAGAAACTGTACCTTTTTTCCCTCGCTTGCGACACTGCACCGTTGGTATGCGATGGTGCTAATGTTGGAGCACGCCCCGATCAGAACATGATAATCGTACATCTACCATTTGCTCCCAAACTGCAACAGAGAACTACCCATAATCAAATTAGCACATGAGTTTTTTTCTTTTCCTCGTTTTCTTGTTCTTTTCTGACCCATCTCCCGCGCTTTTTTGGCCTCGGTTATAGCTGCTCTGTATTATTGCTCTGGCCCCGTAGCAGATCCGCGCAGCCCTCACTACAGACCTGGCCCAGGCGTGTCTCATGTTTTTCTTTCGTACCACGTCCCGCGCGCGCCAGACGCGGTGGCGCCAGAGGCCCTGTAAACAAGCCTTCCTTTTTTTTGGCCCCAGACCGCAGGCCCAAAGAAAGCTCAACTTTGCTCCACTCAGAACCAGCCTTCTTCCAGAGGTTCTGCTTATTACATATTTTTGGACCTTTGTTTTACATCGCGATGTCTTCTTATAAGTCCCGCAAATCGCAACCAAAGCAAAAGCTGATCTCTAGCTTTTTCTTTCCTGCGGCTGCACCCGCTGCTGCTGTCACGGCCCCAGGTCCAGTTGAGAAAACACCCACGGCGAACAAGATCATCAAAACACCAGAAAAATTCAGAGGAGCTTTTCGCACGCTGACTGACCACGTAAAGAGGACTCAGAGCCGCTCGTCTTTTGAAGAGCCAGCCAGCTCAGATACGTCGTTTATCTCTCCCGATGTGGATAACTTCCGTAACCCAGTATTGAAGAGTCTAGCGGGAAAGGCGGCTGGCCTGCCCATAAAATCGTCTATCGCAAGTCAGCAGAGCCAAGAGCTATTTGTTCTTTCTGATAACGAGGATGAAAAGGAAAACAGAACACCCTCAACGCAATCTGCGGGATCTATGCTTGGCTCCAAGCCAGACCTCAAGAGAGCAGCAACATCCAACCTCTTGGACTTTCTTAGCGACAGGCCCAAAAAAATAAAGAAAAAGACCGCCGCTTCACCGAGCCCGCCCCATCTTCTGCTGCAAAGTGGCGGTGTTACTTTAAGTGATGCTCAGCTTGAAGTCGTAGACGCGGTGGTTAACCGAGGTGAAAACGTGTTTTTCACGGGTTCTGCAGGTACCGGAAAGTCTGTTGTTTTGCAGCGGCTAGTAAAGGATTTGCATAGAAAGCACGGTCCAAGTAACGTAGGCGTTACGGCATCGACTGGATTGGCAGCTTGTAACATTAACGGTCAGACGCTTCACAAGTTCTTGAGCATTGGTTTGGGCACGGGAAGTCCGGGAGAGTTGGCGAAAAAAATCAGGAAAAACCAGACTGCCAGAAAGAAATGGGCATCTCTCCGGGTGTTGCTTATTGACGAGATTCTGATGATTGACGGGCGGCTTTTTACGAAAATAGATGAGATCGCGAAAAACATCAGGAACAATAAGAAGCCTTTCGGAGGGATGCAGATTGTGTGCTCAGGCGATTTTTACCAGCTTCCGCCAGTAGACAAAGAAGGGAAAAGCCAGTACTGCTTTGCCAGTCCAGCATGGAAAGTTGCCATGCACCACACTATGATCTTAAGGCAAGTTTTCCGTCAAAAGGGTGACAACCAGCTTATTGATATGCTTAATGCATTGAGAGAGGGAAACTTCACACAGGAGCTGTTGCATCTTTTCCATCTGTTGAAGAGAAAGGTCGAGTATACTGATGGGATCGAGCCCACGGAGCTATTTCCAACCAGAAATGAAGTCAAGCGTGCCAATGAATTCCGCTTGCTGAGGTTGCAAAGCGATTCGTTCACGTTTGTTGCGAAGGATAACGACAACAGTCCACAACTGAAGAGATTGTTTGAAAATTTGATGTGTGAGGAGAAACTAACGTTGAAAGTTGGAGCGCAAGTCATGTACTTGAAGAACCATCCGGACAATACAGTGGTGAATGGCTCCATCGGAAGGGTGGTGGGCTTTGTGCCCGAGGTCATCTTCGCGGGATTCTTCGCTGTGTTTCTGCCTTTTGACTTCTTGAATCCAACAAGAGAGTTCATCCTGATGATTGAAATACTTGCGCACTCTGTGGGAGGCAGCACACTTCCCCCAGACCAGAAAGCTGCTTTCGAATCGTTGTCAGAGGCCTGGAAACAGAAGCTCGCGCCTTTGGTTGGTGAGCTGTTTCACATGTCGAAGAACCTGGGATTGTTGCCCGTTGTTCTTTTCAAAACGAACAATGAATCTACGTTGATTCTTGTAAGAAGAGAAGAGTTCACAGTTGACCAGGGAAGAAATTTCATATCCAGCGGATCCGTGCCACAGTCTTTGGTGAGGGAACAGATCCCATTGCTTTTGGCCTGGGCAATGTCGATCCACAAATCACAGGGTCAGTCTATCGACCGGTTGAGGGTTGATCTCAGGCATACGTTCGAAAAAGGGCAGGTTTACGTTGCACTTTCCAGAGCTACGAATAAGGAACAACTAGAAGTGTTTAACTTTGACCACCGACGTATTGTGGTGTCGCAAGAGGTGCAAGACTTTTACAAATCCTTGAAGGCCGCTGGCGAGTAGGCGCTTACCATAGGAAGTCTGTTAGGGTGGTTGCATTCAAGAATGAACTTGAACTTAGAGATATATAGAGATCGCTTCGGTGACTTGTTTCGCATTCGCCCGATCAAGATGGGCATTCTCGCCCCATTTACTAACTCAATAGGATAGAGCGGCCGCGGAAATTGCATTTCCCTTGGAAATAGAGCTATAACATGGGCTCACGAAAGGGTCGAGCCCAATGCAGTCATGTTTCTGAAAGAATTTCCAGATTATTCACGAATCCTTACGTATTACCAACTTCACTTATGACGCGTGGCAGTTTTGGTCACGTGCTCCCTACCTGCGGAGCATTGTTCTCGCGGATCGCGGTGCAGAGCTTACCCCGGACTTGCAACGACATGATCCATGAGAAAAGGAAGCATTGTTCTACATCGTACGTTGACTAGATCCAAACTTTATATTAATTGACATGTGCTAACCCTCAGATGTATAAATTGCCGTGTCAAGAAGGTATGTTCGTCCATTTTCAATTATCCCTGACTCTCTACTAATGCACGCAGAGAAAATGTGATGGAGAAGATATATGTAGCCAATGCCTGCGGCTAGGCCTAACGTGTGAAAGAGTAAGTAAAGACCGTAGAAGCCAGCGGCTAACGACCAATGAGACCCAGCAACTTCAGGATCTTTCCGCTAGTATGGAGTCTACGTTAGCGAGGATAAACCAGCTTGCGCACGATAACGGTAGTGAGTCTCTTGAACAAATCAGGACATTGTTGAAGGACACGGGCCCCAGGGAAAACCCCCCAAAATCGAAGAAAAAGATCCCCGTTTCCATAGACGCTTCTGGTGGAGGCGAGTTTTCTGTGTTTGGCCCCACCTCTGCGTTCCTTAATCTTGTGGATGTCTCGGAGCGTTCAGTACCTGCGCAACTTTTCAATAATGGGCTCATGAACATGTCGCAGCTTGTGGTTTGCCTCGAGAACTTCTTCAAATGGATGTACCCGGACGTCACCGTGTTCATACACAGGGAGAGCTTTTTGAACGAGTTTTTGACCCCGGACCGCAGCCAGGGCTACTGCTCCGAAGAACTTGTTTATGCCATTGCAGCCCTAGGGGCTAAATGTTCCCCCGCGGAGGACCTACGGTCGCTAGCCCAGAATTTCTTCGAAACGGCCCGTGACAAGATCTTGACCCATAGGATATGCATTCCCCAGATAAACACGCTCCAGGCGTTGCTCTGTCTATCTTTATACGAGCTAGGAGAAGGAAATGCTTCTGCAAGCTGGATGCTTTCAGGTATGGCCATTCGTATGGGGTACGACCTTGGATTTCAACTAGATCCAAAGGACTGGTTGCTCGATGGCACTTCCCCCAGTGGTCCCCAAGAGGCACTAATGACCAACATCAATGTCATGGTGCGCTCCCGCATATACTGGGGCTGCTACATCTTGGACCATTTCGTCAGCTTGATCATGGGGCGGCCCGTGACTGTGCGCAAAACAGAAGCCAGCATTCCCACCAGTGAGGTGCTCCCGAATGCCACCAACATCGACAGTTTTGTGTTCCAGCCGGCCCAGTCGCCCCAAAGCGTTAGAAATTTGGATGCGTTCCAGACCATAGAGCCACTATGTCTTTTGAGCGAGTGTATCGGATCGCTTCTCACGGACATATACACCGGAGAATCTACCGACGAAAACCTCTCCTATCTAAACAAGATGAAGTTGGCCAAGTATAACGGATTCTTGGCCGGCTGGCGCCGAAAATTGCCGGTGTCACTCCGGTGGACAGACTCGTCTTTGAAGAAACAAGACTACAACCCCACCGTGGCTAATTACAGGCTATTCTACTACATCGTCTTGATCTGCCTCAACAGACCATTCTTGAACGTACAAACCGATGTTTTCCTTGACCAGTCTCCGCAGGATATTCTCGATACCGCCATCTCGGAGCTTTCCGTGTGCCTTCGCAAATTCAACGAGTCGGGGTCTCCTCCTTCGATCTTGACGGTGTACTCCTCCATTTTAGGCTTGAGTATTGCGTTGATGCAAGTACAGGGAATTTCCCCAGGCGACCAAATTGCGCAAAGCAAAATCCACGATTTGAAAGTATACTACACCACGGTGTCCAACGCCTGTGCACACTGGAAGTTGGCTGCGAAATCCTTGATCTTCGTCAAGAAGAAAGTCAGAGACATCCACCACCCGGTGATTTCTGAGATTTTCGGGTCTGTTGCTGAGGTCTTCGAGAACAAGCTTTCCGATGACGATTTCACGAACTTCCTGGAGCAGGGTGAGGACATGCCCTACTGGACCAACCAGGACAACCTATTTGCCAACTTTTTCGACTTCCTCGACCACACTTGACCGGGAAACGGCAAATAGCTCTATCGGTGCATCAAAATTAGAAACAATATCCAGATTCCCTGTTTGATTATACGTAGGTTTTTCTCCAGCACAAGTATCAAACTATCCTCGCCATCTGTAGCAGTTTGCATCTGGAGTGGCGCACTTTTTTTCAGCCAAGTCGCACAGCTTACTTGAACGTTGGATCACCGTTTGCACCATTGCTACTTTGGACAATGACATTGCAAGAACCTGGCGATCTCGGATATAACGGCTTCCATGTTTCGCTTTTCTACTTGGCGATCATCGACTCCGACCATGTCCAGGATCCCAATGTCACGATTGCTTTGAAAAACCTCGCTAAGAAAAATGCCGTCACTAAAGAAAAACGGCTCAGCGAGTTTCTTAAAATGTTGGACACCTCGGCCTTCGACGTCAAGGACTATCACATCTTGGTTTGCTGGCTCCAGTTGTATCCGCGTCTTGCCATAGATTCTCAGAAGTCAGTGAGACACCTCTCCCACCAGATTTTGGCAACGTACATGGAGAAGTATGGGGCCAAAGAATTCAGCAAGTATTTGAAGACGGCCATGCCCATCTGGCTCCAAGGGCTTTTTGACGATAAATCCATCGCCAGTTCGGTGCGGTCAGATCTCCTCAAGTGCTTTTCTGGGGATGAGACCAAGGTAAATTACAAAATCTGGGTCATTTTTCACGAGCAGATCATCAACTATTGTCACGCGGTGCTTATCCACGAATCTGCGTCAAGCATCACGGATGAAAGGTCTGAATCTTCTGACGAGGTCGCCATGAAATATGAAAGAGCAGTCAACTCGGCTCTCATGATGCTCTTGCAAATCATTCGTCTATCAAATTCGCACGACTATTTCATCAGCGACATGGCATCCATCCAGATCAATGAAATATTTACACTGGACCAGTTATGGGAAAATCTTGGCTCGTGCGCATCGAAAGAGAATCTCAACACTGCACTTTTCCGGTCGTATTTGACTTTGATCTCCGAAGTTTTCGCTTTGGACGGCCAAGCTCTCAAACCATTCACCTCCAATTTGGAAGACTTGAAATCGGTGTTCAAAACAGCTTCTAAGAAGATCATCAAAAATGTCAAGCTCTCTACTGGTTCTGATATGTCATCTACCATTATTTATTCCTCGGTCATTCTTCCACTTTTGAATGCCCTCACTGCGCTTACTCGCTTTACCGGCCAAAAATCGGTGAAGATCAAGAAAAGCTTTTGGCAGTACGGTGGGCTGAAAACCTATTCGCGCTTGAAGGATGTCTTGAAATTGGGACCTTGCAATTCTGACCCGATTTACTACGATTATTTGAGGGGTCTTTTCACTGCTCTAGAGAGCGCGAATACCAAGCCTGCGGAAGATTTTCCGTTCTTGGACTTTTCGTGCAATAAGGATGCGAAAAGTATTATCCAGAAGATCCTTTTGCCTCACTTCCAGAAGCTCAGAGGACATAATGCCTTTGCCTTCAAGTACACGGGTATTCAGTGCCTCACAAATGTTCTTGAACTTTTTTCCAAACATTCCTCGAGGAACGATGAGCTCGAAAGTCTAGCCGAGACATTGTTCATCACCTTTCTTGATGGCATTTCAGTCTCTCGAATCAGAAGGGACGATTTACAGGTGAGAAGGACGTGCATCGCCTATTTGGCATCTTTCTTCAGTTCTCACCTACCTTCTAGACAAAACCATATCAGCGAACAATTTTTGGACCTTCTCGATAAAGATGATCAATCAAAGATTGGCCATGTGGAAATTAGTGGCGATTTCATCCAGGTCTGTACCAACTTCTATGATATACTAAGTGCAGTACCTAGTCAATCCGGTGACGACTTTTTGCAATCCATCATCGACAAGCTAGAGGAGATCTATGAATTGGGCCCTCTTCTGCAAGGGGTGACTATATTGCTAAATATCCTATCGAACGCTAATGGAAGTGCTCTCGTTGAAGAGTGGGCTAATGCTAGTCTCCCTGGACTTATTTCGAGCGAGTTTGTTGATTTGCCCCTTAAATTTCTTCGAAAGTTGCTCGAAGTTGGTGTGGATACAGATCACAGCCAGTTAGTGAATGACTTTTTTTTGAAAATCTCGGTTGAGTGCCCAGACCACCTCACTGTGTTGATTAGCATTATCAACGATTGCGTTAGATCTCAAAAGGTTTCAATGAGGGACTCAACTCCGGATGTCTATAACTACCTCATTCTGATTTCTAAGAATGACAAAAGACTGGATACAGAAAATGACACGGTGTTGGCCTTTGTTAAAGATGACAACATATTAGCTAGCTTGTTGGAAACAACTCCGCCTCATAGACAAGAGAAGTTAATTGCCAGTATTGTTACACGCGGCCAACTCTCGAAACTCAAACATCTCCAAGCCTCATCCTTGAGACCTTTGATTTCGTGTGCTTTAGTACATATCAATGAGGCGCATTCGGTGGAGTTTTTGGAGTCGTTTGAGGAAAAGGACGAAGTGCGAAACGTCATTTTTGACTCACTTCTTACTCTCGGGCCAGACCACGATTTTTCGGCTTTGGCCACTGTGCTCGCAAAAGATAAGAATATGCTCCCACTTGAGAGAATACATCTCGAGGTGGATCACGCGTTGAATTGCGTGGATCTTATGTCACTCTCGATTTCGAATCCTTTATTTCTGAACATAAATCTTGTCGAGCAGCCAAAGAAGACATGCTTGTCCACGTTCATTCCAACCCTTGCGGCCCTTTTGAGGGACTTCACGAAGGCATCTGTCGCCAAGGATGTTTCTATTTCCATTCTTAGAGGCATCTGCGCTGAGTACATGACTGATTACGCATTATTGGCTCTGTCGAACGAAGAGAAGATGATCGCCAAACTGTGCTTCACATCTGAATTAATGCATCCACCGACTATTTCCGTCGATGAAACGAGCATAGTGTCGGCATTAAACGGTACAGACGTAAGTGATGAAGCGGGTGCCTTCATGAGTGAGATATCTGGCAAAGGCTTCTTCACTGCGAGACAGTATTATATCTCCAGGGTGATGGTCCGCGAGTTCTCTCTGGTCTTCGAAAGCATGTCTTTACTGAAGTTCGACAGTCTTGAGATTGCGTATACCAAACTCAGTAACCACCCACTCAAGCTTGCCACTCTCCTTTGCTCATCCACAAAGTTTGTCGGAGTGTCGTCCAAGCTAGACCGGATCAGGAATTTTGTATTTGCTGAAATTTTGGGCGTTCGCTCCACGGCGGATATTTGTGAATCTGGTGTCAAATGGCTCTCTCTCGCCAACAGCTTCATCAATGTCGACACTGCTTACGATATCATGCCAAGTCATAAGATGGGTATGCTTGTGAACCACCTCGCAAGCTGGTTGGAGTGCGATATTGCTTTTGACAACCTGTTCATTCCCATGAGAACACTCCTCGCGTCTTTCCTCGCCCACCTCATTCAGATGAAGGGTGACGAAGTTCCCGATAAGACATGGACCTTGGCTGTTGACTTGTGTTTGAACAACCTAGGGATGGCTCAGTTGAAGTACGATACTACCGCTTTGGAATATTTCTCTCTGAAGTTGTTTCTCGTCTTGTCAAACTGCATCAACAAAAGCGTGTTCGAAGATTGGAGGCAAAGCCGCATTTCAATCGAGGAAGAGATTTTGACGTTGTTGGTAGGTAAACACAAGAAAGAATTTCTTGCGACATCTCACCATCAACCTGCGATACTCGTGTATGGACTTTTTGAAAGGATTTTGCAAAAAGCGACTATCTCAAAGGACATTTTAGCTGAGAATGTGGACCAGCTTTACGGAATGCTTGCAGGCTCTCAAAACGTGAGCTCCCAAAAGATTGCATGCTTTTTGCTCAAGAAGTACATCTACGAAACCCAACAAGACACGATATTGGAAGTTCAAATGCGCAAGTCGAACCTTTCTGGAGAGAGTAGTCCCGTTGGTGACTTGACTTCCTTGAATGCGGTCTTGCTTGAGTCTATCTCAAACGTGGACTTTCACCTAGAGGAAGCTCTCGAGACGAATAACCATCATGAAGTTTTCAAATATTTGTGG
This sequence comes from Metschnikowia kunwiensis, assembly GCA_030583255.1. Lineage (NCBI taxonomy): Eukaryota > Fungi > Ascomycota > Pichiomycetes > Serinales > Metschnikowiaceae > Metschnikowia > Metschnikowia kunwiensis. Next base: position 90,672 of record JAJMHQ010000024.1, read on the forward strand.
AGCTGGGTGCTTATATTTGATCACTTCAAGGAGTCAATGTACTCGATGAAGGCCGACTACATCAGCCAGTTGAAGCGCAATGATAGCATCGGTTTCTTGCTTAACACGATTTTTGACACTTTCCCGTTGACAAACCAAGCTGCCCTAAATCAACTTGTTCTCGAGCCGATTGAAAAGAACGATAAAGCCAAGCCCGGACATTCTCTTATTCAAAACTACGAGCTAGGTCGCAGCTTTCATGGAAATCTGGTGAAGGAGGAAGTGTACTTCTTGCTCGCGCATCTATGTTACTTGACCTATCAATTTTTGGGATCATCTTCCCTGCAATGGTTCAACGAAATACGTGATGCGCAGTTGAAGCAACAAGTTGAAAGATTTTCGATCCGGTTTGTCTCTCCTATACTTATCTCCCAGATGGTGGGAGACGTCGAGAAGGAAAAAGAGCTGTTGACTAAAAACGATGATACACTCACGATCAAGGTTAACAAGGTCACAAATGAGATCAGGTCCATCTATGTCATTGATGAACAAACCATGGAAATGGTGATCAGGATACCCGAAAAGTTCCCGCTTTCTAACGTGTCGGTTGAAGGCCCAGTCCGCTTGGGTGTGAAAGAAAACCAATGGAAAGCATGGTTGTTGGCGTCTCAGAGAGTGATCACTCTCACAAACGGCTCGCTTTTTGACTGCATTGAGCTTTTCAACAAGAACGTCAACCTACACTTTTCCGGCTTCGAAGAATGTGCGATCTGTTACTCGATCTTGCATCAGGACCACTCTTTGCCTTCTAAGAATTGCCCAACGTGTCTGAACAAGTTCCACGCGGCTTGTCTTTATAAATGGTTCAAAAGTTCGGGCAGCAGTACATGTCCCTTGTGTCGGTCAACGTTCAATTTCAATACTGGGCGGGCTTAAGAATTGCTATACACTATCGTTGGCGGTTGACGGGCCCTTGTTATTGAGTTTTGTGTTGCGTCCAGCACCCCATGCAGCGCGTGGCGGGAGACCTCTAGCTGTGCTATTTCTCGCCCATGGAGCACCAGTCATCGCAATATTACTATAAGTTGTTTTCGTGCCTTGTAGACCGTTTATCAACCCTGGTAGATTTTCACCCGCATCTTTAGCATCGTCCTCAAGTTCATCAGCTGGTTTTACAGGAAGAGGTTTCAAGGTAAGAGCGTCCTTCCACGAATATAGACCCTCGCCAAACCAGAAGTGCTGAACCACGGGAAACTTCCCAAAAACCTCAACCTCGTACATTTTCAAAAGACCTGATTCAACCTTGCTCCATAGAGTCACAGTTCTATGGATATCAAAGAGCACGGGAGAGTGCTCGTGGAATGGGCCCAGTTTTAGCTTGAAGATGAACGCGATAGCATTCACGTAAAGGTTGGTGGTTTTGTATGCGCTGATCGTATGTGGCGAGAGAATTTGCAGAACAGGAGGAACATACTGAAATGCAGCAGACCCGCTTTTGTGCCGTGCGTTGAACTGCGCCGCTCCAAGAATGTACATAAAATGGAAGTGGTCGTCAAGGCCCCATACACCATGAGATCCTGCTGGCTCTAGACTATAATCTAGGATCAAGCGGCGGACCAAATCGTAGTACACACTAAATATCGCAAGAATATCCTGGCCGGATACATCCTTGTCGAGCACACCGTATTCAAAAAGCCCACCTATGAAGGCAACGAACGATAGCTCATGGCCCGATCCATAATCTAGCCTCAACTCTGATCCAAAGGAGTTGACCAAGTAGTGGTTGAGCTCCTTGATATAGTTCTTGTCACTGCTTAGTTTTTCAAGTAGGTCGGCAGACTTCGCATTGACTTTGGCATGCCAATCCCTACATGCCATATTGCCAAATCTTCTGGGTCCTTCGAGGGGAGGCGTTTCATCGATAAGTTTGTCGAATGAAGCTAGGATATCGAGTAGAATCTTCACATTTCCGGTGGGCTTGTATTCGGTTTCTTGATGTGAGATTGATAAATCTGACGTTGGATTGTGTGGGTCGATATTTCTTGTCACAATTGCGGGGCGAAGTAGCTTCTTGGGTACCTCAGTTGCGGTGACCTTTTCCAAGAGAAACCGCATCACATGGTGCAATTTCTGGGACGCAAGAGATTTGTGGAAAAGAGGCAAGTCCGACTCTCCGTATATTCTTTTCACGGGTTCGCTATATCGTGTTTGACTCATTCTTTTGAAAGACTGGGGAAGAGAAGATAGTGGCTGGGGTTCCTGAGGATGCAGGCGCGGTATTATTATATAGCCGACGTGTACGCTTAGCGAAAACGGCACAATCAAACGAAGGAGAAAAATGCTAAAAATGTTATCAGGACCATCAGAAGGAGGAGCAATGATCTTGATTTATAGGTGGGATATCTGGTAATAAAAAAAAAAGTATTTTCATTCTACTCGTTTAAATGACAGTTCCCCTCTTCGGCAGTTCATCCTCATTAAAGTGCGTCCACATCATGCTAAAGTCAGGATTTTTGCTGTAAATCAGTGCAGACTGTTTTGTGGGTTTGCTTGTGAAGTTGAATTGCCCCATTGAGACGGGATAATTCTACCTGAAAAGTATGCTCCGTTCTCAAGTTCCAACTTAGAGCACAGTCGGAACATACTTCGAGCTTCTCTTGGGATGCTCTTTGGACTAGTACTGTCTGAACACCGAATATTCCCCAAAGGGTTAATCTTCAAGCATTGAGGGGAATTTAAGGTGAACCCAAAGACTAACGCACAAATCGAGAAGCTAGTTGAGTTTGCAGCTTCAAGAATTGTCCAAGGAAACTGGTTCATGGATTGCGTACTTTGTTGACTTGGATACTGAGTAGTAGTAGTTGTGGAGATGACACACCTGTACTTTAAAGTAGTAGGGTGCCCAGGAGATAAAAATCATTTCCAGAAGCTATTACTGCTGTCACTAACAGTAAGAATTTAAGACTGAAAACAATAGTTTAAAAAGTTCGTATATTAGATAGCTAGTTCAGGAGCGAGTTCTCATCTTGCAAGTGGAGCCAGTGCGCGTAGTGGCAAATGCTCTGGTTAGAATCGTTCATCGAATCCACAGAAACACCTCAGTAGAGCTCCTGAGTCTATAGTCAAACGAGCAACATTTCTTGTTCAGTAAGGTTCTGGAGGGCTTGCAACATAAGACTTTCTCTGATGTTCAAATCCTTCAGCATACATCCAACTGAATTAATAAGTGATCGAAAGATATTTAGACTGGGGTTGCTTTCTTGTTCTTGTACAAGATCACTATGTTGGGGGAATTAAGCTTGCTCATGGTATCTGTCTCCTCATTGCCTAGTTCATTATATTCAGCCCTTTGGGGTGCAAGGTTGGGAGTGGTGCCCAAATCCAAAGTAGGGTTCAGAAAGACATCCATGTTTGGAGTACGGCTGTTGCGTCTCCTCCTTTGGACCTGCTGCCACTCACCTCCCGTATTTGTCAGCTGTATATTCATAGGTGAGGGAGATCTGGGAGGCGAGGAGACTTGTCTCCAGGACTCGGGCGTGTCCTTAGAAGGCATCAAAATTGGTGTTTTTTTCAATATTGGAGACGGACTGGTCAGAGCATCCCTGCATCTCTGCCTCCTGCTCTTTTTAGGTGAGCCCTGGTCATTGTTTCCTGTGTTGTTATTAATTTTTGCCGCAATAGTGGGCGTCAAAGGAGGAGAGATCATCGTAAGAGGAACAGGTGCAAGAATTGGAGTATCAACGGCTAGAAGAGTGGCATTAGGAACTGGCACTGGCTTATCGAGTGGGGGCATTACGTTGGTCGAAGTGACAGTCATTGCCTCAATCAAAGGAGAAAATCCTGTCTCAACCTTTCTCTTCTGTTGTTTTCTACAATATGGAGTCTGGAACTCGTCGTCTCCGATATCCTCTAGGGCCTTGAAAGGGTTCTGACTGCTAATAAATCTGGGGTCCCTGTCGAGAGCCAGGAAGAGGTCCAACTGGCTGGGGATTTTGTTCTCGGATTTTGCTACAAATCCAGAGATAGGCACAGCTTTGGAGACTTTATTCTTTTTCGTTTGCGTCTGCCATTCTGGCTTGGATACCTTTACTGGCATTTGCACTGGTGCTGAGATAGCTCTCCAGTAGCGGGGTGTTTCGCGGGGCCAATTTGCCCCCATTTTCTCAACCGTAAGTCCACTCCTGAGAAAGATCCAATCTGCTTTTTTTGTTTCTACAATTGTGTGAGAGTTATCGTTAGTAATTTTTGTAGCCTTTTCTGGACTCGCTTTAAGGTTGAGGAGCGCTTCTGCCAAGCGCACCACTTTCCTAGCATTGTCGGGACTGGCTGCAAAAAAACGAGCAACAGAAAACCCAGGGCCTGGTCTGGCCATCGCACTCTTCGTTTCGTTAAATTTACTTTGGATTTGTTTAGCTGGTTGAGTTACTCGGGCAATGTCAGGGGTAGCCGCCTTAAAAAAGACGGTGGCAAAATCCACTTTCGCTGCAAAGAGATTAGCAATTGGGCGAGTGAGCCCGGAGAAGTCAAAAGAATAGGTAGAGAAACTGAGCGAACTCCGGCGAGGTGTAAATGCCTTTGGGACTCTCCAAAAACTGAAAGCTTTCGAAGGTTTGGCTCTGTTGGAGACCGAATTCAATTTGAGAGCAATGAAATTATTAAGAAATATTTTAGGAGCGATGCGCTGAACGCTTCTGATTATCAACTTTATGAGCCAAAAAAGGGCTTTGGGTTGGAGAATCATGTGTTTGTTGTGGTGTGGGTAGGAAGAAAAGTAGCAAAAAAAGAGCGGTTGGGGAAAAGAGCGGGGCCCCACTTATATAAGGAATTCTACTTTTATGGTCTGCCAGCATACCATAAAAGCGTGCCTGCCCTGGCCGCGACCAGGCTACTGGTCGTGCATGAGCGGGTCTTATAGTGTAAATGTGGTGAAGATTAATACTTCACACAACTAGTGGGGAAGTTCACAGCTCTTCAGATAACGTAAAGCACGTTTATATTGCCCAGTTTTTGCCTCTATTTTTATTTCTTTAAGTTCTGGTTCTTCCCACACTCCGCGATGAAAAGCAGATTAAAGGTTGACGGAAATAATCAAGAAGACGTTCCAAAAAAGTACGGCTAAAGCACTTACCTCACCTCTGAAAGTGGTTCCCCGCACTAAGGGTTATCTGCCCAAGTAGAATGCAATAAATAGATGGTGTTCTCTCTCACTTATCCGTAGTACTCTCACCAAGGGTCCTTTGTATCGGACTTTGCCTTGATAGGAGAGTTGTCTGGTGAAAATTCCATTCGCTTGCGATGCCTCTTAGTAGGACTGACCTCTGGTGAGCTTGACTGTGTATATACCTCTTTTGTACTCGACGCACTGAGAACTGGTCCAAATCCGAAGGAATCTTTCATGTTTTGGTAAAACTCATCCTTTGCTGTTGCTTCATCGTCTGATGGAACAAACAACACATCTTTTTCCGACCCACCAACCCTTTTCGATTGCAAGAATGTCGTGAGTGTAGATTGTCCAGGAAGTAATTCTTTTTTATCCCTGCGCCGGCGGAACTGCTTCTTTGCGGGAGCTTTAGCAGTAGGAGACGGCTCTTTTTGAAAAGTCATGCTATGTTTCGGCAAAACTTGGTCATCGATCACGTCCTTATCTTGAGTCAGGTCACCTTTTTCATCGATTAGAATTGGTGCCTCTGGTCTCATACTTTTTCTCCTAACGGGCGTTGGAGACATCTCTCGCTGGTCGCCTGTACTATCGTCTTTTTTGATTGGCAGCATATTTGGCCAGAAACTGTCCAACGTGGTTTTCTGTGGCGATGCTTTCTTCTTCTGTGGGGATCTGCGCAGTGCTAGATGCTTATATGCTTTCACGTAATCTTTTGAAACAAACAGGACACACTCGAGTGGCACCACCACGGAAATCATCTTATCTTCATCCTCTGGTAATTCAGGTATGACCTCATCAGCGCCTTTGTTTTCAATGGTTTCTTCTTGAAATTGAACTTCGGGTTCGGGGTCTAAATCCACGTCCTTTCGTGCGTGGTACACGTATTCATTTAATTTTACTCGATTGAACTTCAACACCACCATGAGCACCCCCTCGAGCTCTCGGATCCTCGCAAAGTGTATGTAGCTCCAGAATGCCTTGTCCCTCAAAAATTTCAAAGCAAATGCTTTCAAATTATACTTGCGCTCTCTCGGTAGGGGAATCTTGTCAATTTTTAGATCCATGTATGCATGGAAGCTTTGAGAACCTTGCTTAAGTACCAGCTTTCCGATGACACGTGGAGAGACCACCAAATTGAATCTTGAGACTTCTGAGTCAACATTGATGGAAGGTAAGTCTGCGGTCACCGGATTAACTTCACCAAAAGTAGTAGAGTGTGGTAAAAATTTAAAAATCCTCCTGTTCACCAAAGGAAAAAAGTAGAGCATCGCATAGTAATCTTCGATCCTGACTTTATTCTTAAACGTCGTGGCCCTTCCAAAGACTTTCTTCCCATTCTCAATCAAGAAATCGTTGAGGAAGACGTTAAAAGCGGCCAAATTCTCAGCCCTGTCCAATTCGGGCTTGATTCCAAAGTAAGCGTATGGCAGAATCTCATTCGAAACTGCGCTATCTAAGAAAGTATTGACGAAGATTTCTGCTAATGCGGGAAAAGACCCGAAATCCTGCTGGGTTTTCCTTGCCAGCTTGAGAAGCATGGTGGTTCCACACAAGGCTAGTTCTTTTGCACGAGTAATTCCAATCCCATCTGCACCGGTCGAATAATCCCCGCCTCTTAAAACGGCGATCATAACCAAGTGATTTCTGGTGAGGCTTGTTTGTGCTGTCACGTGGCTCATATGAACTGGAGTGACGTAATAGTCTGTAGAGCTCTGAACAGGCTCTTTTTCATCAGTATAGTACTTCACTCTATTAAACCATCGTAGGACACCAGTTGCACCAAATACTAAGGCGTCAGAATCGTCAGATATCACATAGTCCACTACCCCTAGTTTTTGGAGCCATGCACATTCAGCCTCAGCTTCCGCGGGTGCTTGTACCCAATCCATTCGATTCCTCGAAAGAATCTTTTTCAACTTCTCCACCAAACCCAGGCCCTCTGAGTAATCGGAGGTGTGTGAGCGCAAAAAATACTTCAAGATGTCATCGTAGGAGCACGCCTCAGGGAGTTCGGGAATGTGTCCATTTCGTAGCTTCCCTGGCTTGTACTTTCCATCGAAGACCACCACAAACGAGACATTGTTCTGCACCAAATACCAGAGTTTTGCCATGAAATTCCGTATATCGTAACTCTCTTTTAGAGGGTCTTCGGTGTCGCCATTGGAAACCAGTGACCAGAACATGAACATATATGCATCTATAGCGAAGCGTGGAGGTCTGGCATGTTTTTGGAGAAACCGTGCTATGAAAACCGGAAATGGCACTCTTTCATCCAGAGGCAAGATCGGCCAGAGATCTGCAATTCCCATGCCATAACTTTGTGTTCAAAATGGCGCTGCGAGATTTCCTAAAGAAGAACACTTCGCTAGCTAGCGAGCCTTTGCCTTTGAGCGACCGCGCGGCTGGAGGATTCACTGTTGAGCCTAATTTATGAGTGAACGCTACAAAAAGTTGCTACGATGATTTGTAAAGGCTTCGGCTTGGTAAGTTGGAATTTTCAAGATACTACGAATAATTGTTTTTAGAGTATGTGCTGATTTTGATTTTTCCGCCTAGATTATTGTTTTATATTGCTTTGTTGCTTTCAATTAAGTTTTTGAAAAGTCTCAGAGTTCCCTGGACCCTGGGTTACTGAAAAATCTTTCTACAAACTGCAATTTTCATGCTTTGATGAAAAGTTTTGGTCAGTTATTAGTTCTTTTTCTCCGAAAAAACGATTCTCGCAATCTATCACTTTTTCGATGCTCCGATATCAGTGGCGTCGTCCTTGGTATCTCAATCATCTCTGGGGCCATTCACACTCGAGGCAAGTGCGCCGTGAGCTTGAGCTAATCATGCCAATTACGGAATAATAGAAGGAACAAAACATTCTTTGTTCTTCAGAGTGGAACCGAAAATAGAATCTCATTGTCAGAATAATAGAGGGTGTCTACTTTTGCGACTCCGTATGGCGTGTCCATCTTTTCGCAACTGCCTTCCTGGCTGGTATCTCGAAGAGAAGCATCCACCGTGCAATTGTAGAATCATGTCTCACATTATAGCACCACCATGGAGCTTTTCTCTTTCCGATTGACAGTATTACCTAATATTTGGAGTACCTTCCTCACGATATTGGTTAGCACCGGCACCGAATTTTTGGGCAGTATCATACTGGAAGCTTGTGAAAACGGTCAAATACGATATGAGCTAGGATTCCCCTTACTGGAAGAGCAATTTGACCAAAACCTCTTTTGCAGGCATCGCACTTACAGCGCACAGCGGAGTATCCCCATTGCCAAATGTAGAAGAGCGTATGAAACTCCTTGATTCCTCAACCCTTTCCCATTAGTTAAGAGTAAGTTTATGCACCGCACATCCAATAAAAAACTGTCAAAGACTACAAGATGCATGCCACCAAACGCGACAATACGAAGAGCGACAAGGCTTTCAGCACAGGGGAACGAACCCATACATGCATCCGCTTCTTTCAAGATATCTTGATTTTTTCAGTTTCCCAATTGTTCGTTTATCTTTCCTCTTTTTGATGGCAAAAAAAAAGCAATCGTCGTCTGTTCGTGGCTCCAAAAGTCCGACGCCCCAGAGGTAAGGTGCACACAGTGCTGCCCCACCCTTCCTTCCAGACCAGGCGAAAGGCCGCACCTGGCAGGAACTGAAGGCTTCGCCGACATATAATTACATCACACTTTTGCATTGATTGACGCAAACTCTGGACCATCACATCGACTTGACCCCGTTCAGGTCTGTATCTATACCCACCAATAATTGAAGAAAACGAAATCACACATAAATTTGATAAACTGCAACATTGACCCCACATGTCCTCTGTCAACCAGCGATCCATTGGGCAGCTCGTTTGTGGGGGTTTCCAAGGAACCTCCGTCACAAAACAGGCGTACGACTTGATTGTAAAATACAACATATCAACGATGATACTTCTGAAGAAAAACGCACATTCCGTGGAGCAGATGTCCAAGCTCATCAGGGACCTCCAGTATATAGCATTCAAAGAAGCAAACTACGAGTACCCGTTGGCCCTTGCCATCGACGAGGAGGGGGGTATGATGAACTCTCTTTTTGACTCCGAATCGCTCTCGCAATTCCCGGGTGCCATGGCGCTCGCTGCCACCAGCGACACGGCCTTGGTGTACGAGGTCCTGCGAGCTTTGGCCACCGAACTCCGCCACATCGGGTTCCTGATAATCTTGGGCCCTGTGCTTGATGTGGTAATCAAATTCTCGCACCAGCTTGTGTCCGTGCGCTCGTTCGGCACCACCATTGAGGAAGTCGTAAAGTACGGACGAGCATGTGCAAAAGGGTTGCGGGACGGTGGCCTCATGACCGTGGGTAAGCATTTTCCCGGGATGGGCACGGCCAGGGTCGACTCCCTTCTCGAACTTCCCATGATGACAGACTCGCTAGACCAGATTCGTCGATTTAATCTGGTGCCTTTTGCGGAACTTATCCGCGAGGGCTTGCTCGACGGAATCAGTGCTGCTGGGTGCGGAGTGCCCACTATATCCCCCGACGAAACACACGCGTGTTTGCTGCCGGTCTTATTGACCAAGCTCCTACGAGAGGAGATGGGTTTTGACGGCTTTGTCATCAGTGAGTGTTTGGAAATGGACGCTTTGTACCACCTGATCGGGCTAGGCCAGGGCGTGGTGCTTGCGCTATACGCAGGCTGTGACCTCGTGATGGTGTGCCACGATTTCAAGCTCCAGGTGGAGGCCATAGAATCGATTGGCACGGCACTTGCCAACGGCTCACTAGACGAGGTGATTGTGAAGAACTCCTTGGCGAGATTGCAGAAGGCGCGCCAGAAATTGCCCTCGTGGCACGAGATTTTTCCGGGTGGGGTCAAGGTCGACACGATGTTGTTCAAAGACGCGTGCCACAATCTATGGCTCGAGCATCAAAGACTCCTGGAGCAGGCGTACCGTAAAAGCATTACTCTTGTCAGGGACTTCGAGGGCGTGCTTCCTTTGACGCAGTACGTGGGGGACAAACCGGGAGACAGCATCTTGATTCTCACGCCCTTGTTGAAGCCCATATACTCCAATTCCGTGGACGGGGACGACCAGACAGACCTATACCCCGGCGAAGAAGTTTTCGCTGAGTTCGGCAAGATCTTGTCCCTGAACGGAAAAGAGGGCAACGACATCAACGTGCTCCACACGACTTACACTGCAAACGGGCTCACCGCACTACACGAGCAGTTAATTGGGTTTTCAAAAGCAGTAATAGTCATCACTTCTGAAGCCCTGAGAAACATGTACCAGATCGGGATTGTCAAGTACATCTCCATGCTCTGCGGTGCAACACCGCTGTCGCTATCGGGATCTAACGGCAGAGTGCAGCTTGAAAAGCCGTTGGTCATTGTGGCCACGCTGTCGCCCTATGATTTCTTCTACAACAAGAGTATTGGCTCTGCATACTTGTGCTGCTTTGACTACACCAAGGAAGCGTTGAAGGAATTGGCCAAGATCTTGATGGGTGAGGCGGTCGCCCAAGGATGCATTCCGGGGGAAAAGAAATTTGCAGTGGAAAAGTTCAAGAAACGACGGTTGCTGAGCTTGCTAATACCCAGCACCGAGAAAACACAGGTGAAAGTGAGAAGAACAGTGCCGCCCAAAAGAATCTGGCTCGTGGATGAGATGGACTTCAGCAGGGACTGGAAAGCGCTTTTGAAGTTGTGCAAGAACAACAGCCGAAACTTGAGTCACGACTCCTTTCTCCGAAGTCTCTTCCAGCTTTTGCACATCAGCCTGCCGCAGCAGAAGCACTTTGTGGTGAGAAACTCGTCGCTCAATATAATATATGGGCTTGTTATGACCTGGGTCGATGAGCAGAAGGACGGCACGAAAACGGGCAAAATATTCTTCATTTTGGTCGATAAATCGAAGAGGCTACAGCTGATCGGAAAGTGTCTCCACACAAGAGCATTGCGCTACCTTGCCGAGGAAAAAGGATGCACTAGTGTTCGCTTAGGTAGCCTGTTTCCGCTTGTTGAGTTCATGGATGACAGTGCATTTGGTTACGACGGGAAATTGACCTCTTTCTTCAACAGCTCGGGCTGGGCGATAAATGAATCGACGTTTCTGAAAAAAGAGTTTGTGATGGTATTGAACAACGTGACGGACTGGAGTGTGCCCACCAAAATATTCCGGGAGCTCACTATAGTGGGCATCAGATTCGACGTGTGCTCGCAGCCGGCCAGATTGAAGGAGTTTTTGGATCGAGTCACCGAAAACACCAAAAGCCAGCAGATCTATCAGCTCTACATTGAAGCTATGTCGAGGGCAGACTCGGCGAACTTGCAAGACACGAAAATCATCGTGGCCTTGGAGCCTACAAACCTCACGGTTATCGGAAGCATTATCGCATTTAGCACCAAGAGCTGGTTGGCGGGGCTATTTCCTGCCGTGGAAGCCGTGGACAATCAGAAAGAAAAAGTCGCATTCAGAGGCGGAATCGTGAACCCGCTCGTAGATCTGTCGTACTCGAATTTGACGGAGATCTTCAAGTACGGGTTAATTTGCTCGGCGGTGACCAGTCTTCGCACCAACTTTTCTGAGAGTGCCATGGACGCGCGCAAGAATATGTGTTTTTTGATTGACTATGCGGATGACACTTCGTACGCCGGCTACCAAGATCTTGGGTTTGAAAAGTGGCACTATTACCGCGAATATTACGATGAGTACTTCCCGAACTCCGAGGCCGTCGAAGCTTGCTAGCGGAACCTCAGTTCGTAAGCTGGACGCATGTGCGGCTAAGGTCAAGAAAAATCCAGCAAGCCGCGCTGTACCCCAGGTTTTCCCTTTTAGGAAAGTTCCCTTCGCCCGGAGCGTGACATAGCCACGGAGTGGATCGACAAAGCGCCTCGGGTAGGTCCGAAAAAACTGCTACAAGTTGAAAGTGGCATCACGAAATAAAAGTTAAGACGATTTTAGACAGCAGTATGGGTAGAGTAACTGTAGTCGAGCTCTTTCGTAAGTCCTGGCAATGACAAGAGAACAAAAGCAATGACAGGCGATATTCTGCAGGAATCGCCCGACAATCTAGCTTTGCCAACCTGTTGCAGGAATCTCAAATGTGCTCACCCGTGCCTTATTCCAGGCACCTATTGTGAAGCGTACAGGGCCCTGGCAAAAGTGCAACATCACAAGAGGGCCCCGGGGATTCTCGGCTCGGGCCATACCGCAGGATGAAAAACGATACTCCCGATAGTGTGCAGGGCTACCCCATAGTTTGCGTGCGAATGCTACGCTGGGGCGCGCCACCCGGGTTGTGCCGTGGTGCACCCGGGTTTCCCCATGGGTATTCTGCGCATGCGATCGAGTTCTCCTCTTCCCCGGGCCTCGATCTGGCCAGCCGGAGCCCCGGGCCCGGCCATGGAGTTAAGCGTGGAAATATAAATACTAGCGGATTCCCCAGCCTCTAGGAATTTTTCAACAAACAAAAATCAAAAATGGCTCCTCCTACAGCTGTTGAATCCTCCTTGAATTTCGCCGGACACTCCAATATCAAGACCATCGAAGACCCTTTGGTCGAGCAGTTGTCTCTTAAGTCCGATGTCTTGATCAGACACAACGCACCTCCTCCAACTCTTTACGAAGACGGCTTGTTGGAAAAAGGAACCACCATCTCCTCCACCGGTGCCTTGATGGCCTACTCCGGAGAGAAGACCGGTAGATCTCCCAAAGACAAGAGAATCGTCGACGAGGTCAGCTCTTCCCACAACATCTGGTGGGGACCTGTCAACAAGCAGGTGGACGAGTTGACGTGGAAGATCTCGCGCTCCAGAGCGTTGGACTACCTTAGAACCAGAGAGAAGTTGTTCGTCGTGGACGCGTTTGCCGGCTGGGACCCCAGATACAGAATCAAGGTCAGAATCGTGTGTGCCAGAGCGTACCACGCGTTGTTCATGACGAATATGTTGATCAGACCCACGGCCGAGGAGCTCGAGAACTTCGGCGAGCCCGACTTCACCATCTACAACGCTGGCCAGTTCCCAGCCAACATCCACACCAAGGGTATGACTTCCGCCACGTCTGTCGAAATTAACTTCAAGGACATGGAGATGGTCATCTTGGGTACCGAGTACGCCGGTGAGATGAAGAAGGGAATCTTCACTGTGATGTTCTACTTGATGCCCATCATGCACAAGGTGTTGACTCTCCACTCGTCCTGCAACCAGGGCGACGAGAAGGGAGACGTGACGTTGTTCTTTGGCTTGTCTGGTACTGGCAAAACGACCTTGTCTGCGGACCCCAACAGAAAGTTGATTGGCGACGACGAGCACTGCTGGTCCGACAACGGTGTGTTCAACATTGAGGGCGGATGCTACGCCAAGTGCTTGGACCTTTCTGCAGAGAAAGAGCCCGAGATTTTCAACTCCATCAAGTTCGGTGCCATCTTGGAAAACGTCGCCTACGACGCTGAGACCAAGGTGGTGGACTACGAGGACTCGTCCATCACGGAGAACACCAGATGTGCATACCCCATCGACTTCATTCCCTCGGCCAAAATCCCTTGTTTGGCCGACGTGCACCCCACCAACATTGTGTTGTTGACGTGTGACGCCAGTGGTGTTTTGCCCCCTGTTTCCAAGTTGTCCAATGCGCAGGTCATGTACCACTTTATCTCCGGTTACACCTCCAAGATGGCCGGTACTGAGGAGGGTGTCACCGAGCCACAGGCTACGTTTTCCGCCTGTTTCGGCCAGCCCTTCTTGGTGTTGCACCCCATGAAATATGCCCAGCAATTGTCGGACAAGATCTCCCAACACAACGCCAATGCGTGGTTGTTGAACACCGGCTGGGTGGGCGCCTCTGCTTCCACCGGCGGCAAGAGATGCTCGTTGAAGTACACCAGAGCCATTTTGGACGCGATCCACGACGGCTCGTTGTCCAAGGTTGAGTACGAGAACTTCCCCACATTCAACTTGCAGATTCCAAAGAGCTGCAACGGTGTGCCATCGGAGATCTTGAACCCCACGAAAGCGTGGACCGAGGGCGACGCCTCGTTCAACAAGGAGATCAAGTCCTTGGCGGGTAAGTTTGTGGAGAACTTCGAGAAGTACGCCGACCAGGCCACTGCGGAGGTGAAGGCCGTGGGCCCCAAGCCATAAGGGAGAGCGAAGTATGTAACTACAATAAGATTATTTATAAGAACGGTTTGGTATTTCGTAGAGCGATCGCAGATCAGGAGAACTTCATGGCACTTTGTGGGACTTGCTTGAGAATCCGGGGTACGCTGAAGTGTTGCACGCGCGACTCATTTGACGTTTCTTGCCTAGCTACTATATCGAAATACTGGTTACATAACGATAAATGATACAATGAATCGCATGACGACGATTATTTTGTAATTATAACTTTGGTACTTCTACTTGAGGAGGAAGACTCACTTTCCTGGGATGATTTGCCCTGTTCGTTCGAACAGAAAATGCATTTGCAACAGACTCTTCAGTGGGCTCCGAACGACACCTGGCGGCTATTTCTGTGTCCACTATTGATAGGAAATATTTAGACATCGTGGTGAGTTAATTGTGGATTGGCTGCAAAAGAATGAATGCCCTAGCCTCAGCTTGCATCGTCAAAACCATTACAAACACGGCCTTGAGGTAGACCCAGTGCAGGCACCACCGGTGAATTGGTCAAATTTAAATCCCACCAAGGGCCGTCATCCAGTTTATGTATTAAAGAAGAACACGGGTCTATTGTGAATGTATTTTGATCGGCAATACACAAATGACATATGGTTTCGCTTAGCATATACAGGAATATTAACGAAACAAGTCTAACGAATCTTATTATACGATGGGGAAGCGTGGTTCTTCTGTCTCGCTACAATGAGTCGACACGAAAAAAAGAACACAAGAGACGCCAAGTATATGGCTGGTCATGTTCCAGTGTGCGCATCTATGGCTATCCTTCCGATAAGTGTCTACCTAAAGATTTTGGGGCGGCATGTTGCATTCCTTTCCATCGCAGTGAGGAACTCCCGCCACATGAGCTGTCGTCCTCTTACACCTCTTACACTACATTCAAGGGACACCCTAAATCTGTCAAAAGATGAGATCCGGCCTTTGTAGCGAAATACTTTGTTACATCTCGATTATCCCTGACTATACATAAGCGATCAAAATTTACTCATAACCCACTAGGTTGCATCTGCAGCTACCGGAGTTATCCCCAGATTGCCCTGTGCAAACTTCGCGGAGCGGCTCTTTCGTTTGCCGAGAAAACACCACAGAACCACCCAACATAGACAAGGTGGGGCATTGGGCGCGCAGGCAGACACACTATGTACAGGGGCGCCCCCACCATCAATATTCACATGTCCATAGTGCGACTACTATAAACCACATCGGCTCCTGCCCAGTTCGCCATGGTCCGACTCTCCTTTTTCACAGATAATACACAACACAATGATTGAAGGACTTGTCAATTCGAACATATTGGAACAGCCATGGTACCTCCTCGTGTTGGAGGCATTCGTGCTCTACAATATATTCGCCCGGGTGAGGTTCTTGATTCTCAGCAGAATGTTCAAAGCTCACTCGCCCGCAAGACGCGCCGACTGGTTTTTTGGGTTCCAGCTTTTGTACGACATGCTCAATGAGGGAAAGAAGGGAACTGCACAGGAGTTCAGCAGAAGGAAAATGAAGGATTTGGGTCTCGACACCGCCTACCTCAAGTTGGCGGGCAAGGATGTTATTATGACCCAGGACCCGGATAACGTGAAGGCTATTCTTGCCACGCAGTTTAACGATTTCATTCTTGGCACTCGCCACGAATGCGTGAAGATCACGTTGGGCGACGGTATCTTTACTCTTGACGGTGCGGGCTGGAAACATTCAAGAGCAATGTTGAGGCCACAGTTTGCCAGAGAACAGGTGGGTCACGTGGAGTCGTTGGAGCCACGTATTCAGGCTTTGGTAGCACAGATCCGCAAAACCGGCGGCTCGGCGTTTGACATCCAGCCCCTTTTTTTCAAGCTTACTGTAGACAGTGGCACGGACTTTTTGTTTGGCGAGTCGTGCGACTCGTTGAGCGAGGGCTTGGAAAAACCCATTGATTCGCTCTATGGTGGAGTCGACCCGGAGACCCGCAGACAGTTTCCGGATGCGTTCAACTACTCGCAGCATATGTTGAACCTCAGATTAAACCTCCAGAAATTGTACTGGCTTGGTACCACGAGGAAGTTCACGGAATGCAACAAGATCGTGCACGACTTCACCAACTTCTATGTGCAAAAAGCGTTGAACGCGTCGGAAAAAGAACTCGAGGCCAACTCCCGCGGAGGCTATGTGTTCTTATATGAATTGCTCAAGGAGACCAGAGACCCCGTGATTTTGCGAGACCAGTGTTTGAATATCTTGTTGGCAGCTAGGGACACGACTGCCGGGTTGCTCTCGTTTGCCCTTTTCGAGTTGGCGAGAAACCCACGTATTTTCAAGACCTTGAGAGAGTCCATTGTAGAGGCCTTTGGTGAGGGTGACGACGCGAATATTTCTCTCATTACGTTTGAGACCTTGAAGAAGTGCGAGTACTTGAAGTGGGTGCTCAACGAGGCCTTGAGAATGTACCCTTCCGTGCCCAGAAACTTCAGGGTGGCCACGAGAAATACCACTTTACCCCGTGGTGCGGGTGCCGACCAATCGCAGCCAATTTTCGTAGAAAAGGGCACCCTTGTGTGCTACTCGGTCTACAACACCCACAGAGACGAGAAGTACTACGGAAATGACGCACAGACTTTCAGGCCCGAGCGTTGGGGCGAGCCAGAAACGAAGAAGTTAGGTTGGGCTTTTCTTCCCTTTAACGGTGGCCCACGTATCTGTTTGGGCCAGCAGTTTGCGTTGACCGAAGCGTCGTATGTAATTGTGCGCTTGTTGCAGACTTTCAAGAACATCCAGTCTTTCGACACCGCTTACCCACCCACTTTACTGACGCATTTGACCATGTGCTTGACGGAGGGTGCGAACATCGCTTTGCTGTGAGCGATTGGCCCACACACCTGATGTTAGTTGATATGCCGTTATGACCAGACCTATGCCATATAAGTGGGAAATTTATACACTCTTTTTTTATTTATTTTAATTGAGTACTTCTTGCGCTACATTGTTGTGCTTTTCACACTCGTAGCAGTTCATCACGCCTGCACACACCACCGCTGCGTGCCCAAACAAGCTCTCTGCGAAAAAGCTACTGTAGAACTCGATACAGTATTCTACCCGGCAATACACTACAAATTGCTTAGCAACCATGGCGGCTCCGGACTCCTCTTTGACGTGGTCGCTTGACGTGTTTGTGGAATGCTACAACTCCATCAAAATCCTGAAAACGGTCCCTCCAGCCACCCGTCAGACTATACAGAATGACCTCAGGAACATTCTTCTCGTTCCGACAAGAAGCGAAAAAAGCAGGTCTGCGCTAGCCGCTGGCGAATCCGGGAAGCCAGTGACGTTCCACAACGGTGGGGAATTTTCCCTCAACTCTGCGTTTGTGTCTGCGGCCAGTGGCTTGGCCTCAGAGTTGAATTTGGACGAGATCTGTGCAGCAGAGTTACTCCAGGAAGCATCTGCTACAAACTTTGCCCACGGCGCGAGTGCGTCGGATGCGGGGATTTTGGGGTTTTACCAGAGATACAGCTACATCCTCAACATCCTTGGCTTCTATATATCGGAAAAACAGTTGGACGTGATATTTCCGGGCAAGACCACGGACGCATTGCCGCAAATTCTCAAAAGCTTTAAGCAGATATACGCCTTGGTGGCGCTCCAGAACGATTTCATAGACAAGCAGAACGCCACAGGCGACGTCAACAACTTGCAGTTCGTGAACAGAATCATCTATGCCAGAGAACAGCTTTTCGACTTGCACGACCTCATGGCGCAGGTGCTTTACTCGTTATTTGACAACTACATCCAGGACTTTGGCACCTATGAGTCGTACAAAGGCATCCTTGCACACATCAACGAAAACGTCAAGGGCGACGCAGACACTCTTGTTTTGCACTACTTGCCCGCGTTGATGAGAATAATCACGTGTTTGCTGGATTTAAACGACAGCGAAGTCCAGAAATTCCACTTGGGCTTGGTGTCTCTTCTCACCGCGGACTATGCCAAAGTGAGCCAGAACGACGAAATCGACACGTCAAAGTCGTCTATGAGGCCTTACGAGCTTCTCTTACAGTTGGTGTTCTACATCTCCTTTGTTCCGTGGTGCAAACAATCCGCGTCTAGGACCCAGAAGTACGACTTCGAGAACGACATCTTAAAATACGCCGAATGGCTCATCAACTACGGCACTATGGAGCAGCTTCTTTGCTACACCGCGGAATCTGCCAGCCCTGGCACGGAGCTTACTTTCGACCAGAGCAAGCTCTTTGATTTCCGGCCGCTTCTTCAGAAGTCGTTCCCAAAATTGGCTCCTGCTCTATTCATCTATTCTCGTAATGAGGAATTGTTGCATATTGCCAGAACAAGGTCCGGATTCTCCAATGTGCTAAAACTATGCGACTATCTGTCACTAACACTTTCGTCCAACATGCGCGAGGCACTTTTGGCTCCACACTTCCATTCGTTTTTCTGCGACTTCGTGAACCATTCCGCCATTATTTTGACGTCACTTCGGGATAGCGAGGAAGACTTTTTGCTATCCTCCATCAATAGACAGCAACTTGAGTCAGATCTGGCCATGTCGGGCCACGACAGCAGGCTAAAACACGAACATTTGTTTGGCAAGGGTTCGTCAAATTTGACCAGTTCTAAAAGTGATTATGGCATTGACCTTGACGAGCTCGCCACCAGGGCAGAGTTGGAACGATTTTACTTGGCATTTGCGTACACTTACAGCAACAGAGAAGGAATATGCCAGGCTTTTTGGTCACATGACAACAGCAATGTCGTTGGCTTTGTCAGCTGGGGTTTGGCGAACAATAGCTCACCTCTTATCACCGCCACCTTTTGCTTGCTTTTGGGGAGTTTGACATATGGTGGCGCGGCTTCAAGCGACAAAGTGTGGGAGATTTTGCTCAACAGCGGCCTCTCGAAAAAGAAAGACTACTCGCAAATCTCCATCGACTCTATCGTGAACTCGCTCTCGTACTACGTGAATGCCCTAGAAGAAAACGTGGTACAAGATCTTCGCGATCAAGGTAAGTTCAACCAGGACAAGCACGAATCGTTGTTCTCGAGCGCAATGGCCCTGGCACCTGCGGCACCCGTTCCTATCCAGTTGTCAGAGGATTCCGTTGTATTCATTGCAGGGTTCATGATGCTAGTTGCGATGATAGTGGAAAACTTGTCGTCAGCCGCGGTGAAGCAGGCCGCTTTTTTGCAGTTCTACCCTATCGTTTCCTCTTTTCTCAAGCTTGACAACTTGGTGACGTCCGCTAAAATCTCGGGGTCCCAAAACAAGGTGGTCTCCATTGCTTTCAATGATGAAAACAGAACAGCCATTGTCAATTTGGTGTTGAATCTTCTTACCAAATTTGCAGATGATGCTGAAGTGGAGCTTAAGTGCAAAATCTGGTTGATAGTCGACAGGTGGATCTGTCATTCGATCGTTGAGAGTGAGTCCGGTGCATCGACAACAGACTCAGGCAGAACACCGACTTTGTCATTGTCCGCTCCATCCTCCGCGAAAAATGAGGTTCAGAAATTGAAGGCTTTCAACAGGAATACCACCATGCGCAGGGGCTTTGAGATAAACTTCACCACCATATCGGAAGTCTTGAACTTCGTGCGACTCATGGAGAGCCTTTTACTGGCGAAGGCTGGTGTCGAGAAACACAACATAATGTTCACGTTACCGTTTCCCGTCGACTTGGGCCACAGTTACCGCCACAAGATGCTCATTGGGATATGGCCGTACATCGAATTTCTTGTTACGGAAGTGTTTGGTGAGTCTTCATCACTCAAGTTCAAGGAGATAAAACACGACATACAGAAGCTGGTACTCTCGATTATTGTGTCTTCGTTGCGCGAGGTTGACTGGAACCTTATTGACACGACGGCACAGGAAGTGCTTCCGGATTTGGCAGAGTTCAAAGATCGCTTTGCTTGTGCTTTTCTCTCTTCGGGTGAGGAAACCATGTTATCATTGCAGAACTATTCCAGACTTCACCACTCATTCGCGATCATCAATTACTTGTTTGACTCCAACGCTAGCAAAACCTTGTTTGACATCATCAACGTGGGTTCTGAGGATGCTAACCAGCATATTGGTTCCGAGTCGTTAGTATCCCTTGCATTACAAGCATTGCATCTCACTCTCAAATTACAAGGCTTGTTCGTCGAGAAACTTTCCATTTTGAAAAACTTTGATGGCTCTCAAGGAAACCAAGGATCTACTGCTGGATATGGTACGTCAATGAGCTTGATGCTTTCCTCGCCTCAGTTGGAATACAACAACGTCTATTATCCCGACACTATTGGTACGAAAGGAGTCAAAAACTACTTCGAAATTCTTTTGTTTCACATATCAAGTGTTGCACAAGTTGCTTTGTATGTGGGAAACTCGAACACCCTGCTTGCGAATTTGAGTTTGGAGATTTTGCAGCTTATATCCCAATCCCTGGTTTTTGTGCCCAAATCCAAAAAGACCTTGTTGCAACACGACAGACTCTTGAGCATTTTCCAAAGTATTGACGAATCCGAGAAAATAAAGTTTGGTTTTGTGCAACAGCTAGAGACGTTGACCCTGTCATTGGAGCCCAAATATGGTATCTTGAGATTTTTGATCAACAATTTGCCTCCCACTAATAAGATTACCATAACCCACTTCCTTCTTGGGTTCGATATCAAAGCCGACAAGCTAAGACTTTCCACGGACTCTGCCTTGTTGCTCCGTGGCTTGCTTGATTTGCTTTTAGATTCCCTTCCTTTGATTTCACAAGTTGACTACGGGAGAGGTTATCATAATCAGATTGGCCAAGGACCCGCTACTTTGTCGTCGCTCATTATGGAATTGTTTGTGCGTTTATGCCGCAATCCCAACTCTTCCAGACTGACGTTGGATTTCTTACGGCTGCATGACCTATTTGTCAAGCTTGTTCGTGCACAGCCCAAGATTGACGATATGACAATTTGGCATACTTCTAGGTTCAATGGCGATGTGCAAGATGGGGTTCAGAATGAATTTGTTGGCGATGATGACTGTTGCGAAACTCTTTTCGAGTTTATCAGTTTCAGAAACTCAGTCTTGCTGTACTTATCTCTTGAGCTTCACGATGTTGAGACGAGGAGCAGCAAGGAATACTACATCGGTTTACTCCTAGATGGATCTGAATTCCTTGATGGTACAGCTAGAATCTTGAACTTTTTGGATGTGTTGAACTATCATTTCTACAATACGGGGGACTATAACTTTGCTCAGTTTGAGAAGCACTTCAATTTGCAGCATTTGGCACGAGAATACGAAGCTAGAATGAAAGATCACAAGGATGAAAATTTGTTGGATGAGTTGACAACCTTGAAATGCCAGATTGCGAACAATATTTTACCCGACACAGAGTCCAAAGTTTCGTTCAGAAACAATGCAAGAATGGAAGCTACAGATCTAGGTGTAACCTTGAAAAAGGCGTTCGTTGTCCAAAATATGAGAGCTGTGCACTCTAAAACCTTGCATTCGTGGGTACAGATTGTGCAAGTTCTCACATCCGACGAGATTACCAAGAAAACGAATTTCATCCCACAAGTACTTCAGGTTGTTCTTCCAAAAATTAACAACGACTACTACGAACAGGATGTGAAATTTGCCGAAGAGCTAATCTCGTTGTGCCTCTTCCTCTTTGATTTGTTCGAGGAAACGTCCACAGGAACTACCGACTCTACCGAAGTGAACAAGAACAGCTTGCATGGACTTTTTGCACTATTCAAGACATGTATCAATGGTTTACTCTGTTCAAATTCCACAACAGCGCTCAGATCAGACTTGTACTTGTTGATCAACAAATTTATTCAGAAAGGCATGGAGACTGCGGGCTTGTTGGTAGAAATCATGGACGTCTTGAGATCAGTTGATCCTAAATTCATTGATGTTGTGTGCAACGACTCGATTTACTCGGAAGGAGTATCTCGGATCACTTCCCTTGTTCTTTTGGAATCATTGGTGCATTTGTCATGTCAGGAGAAGTCGAGCTTGGTGTTGACAGCATTGACCAAAAACAACTCATTGTCGTTGTTGGTTAGGTCTTTGAAAAGAGCCGATGACATCATCACTGCATGTGGGGAAAATGGAGGAAGCAAGAAAGATTCGGGAATCAATTTGGAAACGCTTTTCTACGAGCTTACGGCTTTGAAATCTACCCTCTACGTGCTTATCCGACTTGGGCAGACACGGCCAGGCGCGTCGCAGTTGGTGCAAAATGATATTTTCTCTACGCTCAGGCGACTCACATTTTTGAGCGTTGACGCTGAGTTGGGGTTGGACTTTCGCATTCAGGAAGGGGAAGAGGGGGCTGGGAGCGAGGCTACCATCAAATTGGCGATGGACGTTCCCTTGACTTTGCGCGAGAAAAAACGCCAAGGTGGCGAAAGCTTGAAAACTTTATCGCTTTACGAGATCTTAACTCCGATTTTCCAGTTGACGGCCACGATCTTGTTATCCTTGGGACCCTCATACAAGCCGGGTATTGTTCAAGTTGAAGATTTGATGAAACATGCGCATTCTATTGTCCTCGGCGTGATGAAGAGAGACTCGCTAATCGAGAGTCACCGTATTGCCCCCACATCAGGAGACTTCGACGACGACATGCGTGCGGGGTTGAAGCAGCTCGTGACCTTGATCACGTTAATTTTCACCGTAGTTTCCAGCACGAAAAACGGGGAATAAGACAATCTGGTGTGCATACATATGCACAGCCGTTCATAACCATAGCAAGCTGACGCTGGTCAGTGGGGTTGGAATGTACGGAATAAATACTTCCGCAGCATGCGAGACAACAGCCAATGCGTATGAAACAGATGAGATTAGAGCTGTTTAGCTATTTACTCTGCTTGATGTAAGCTAATAGTATAACCCGATCGGCGAAAAGTTTTATAACACTCTTGACGGGCTATATACAAAATACTAAAAGTCGCAGACTAATGACGTAAGAGGCCGTAATAGGCCTTGGCCTACATATGCGTGTGAGTCTGGGCCTACTTTAGGCTTTGCCAAGCTTCGCCGAGCAACAATGCAGGATTCGCACAACGAGCATTAGGAAAAAAACTGCGAGGAATCATTCTGCATATGGCCATGCATAGTTACAACATCGACTCAGAACCCGCATAAGATCAATCGAAAATTTTTCTCGTACATGGCATGCCTGGTTTGTGTATAAAAGTCAGCGGGAAGCCAAATCGAGACGTGGAAAGGCGAAAATTGACTTTTTGGAAACGAACAACCCCCTGATTTTTGTCACTTTTTGTTTGCGAGCAACAAGCCGGACCCATCCCAGATTCCGACCTCTCGTTACCCCCACGCGCCGCCCCACCCATTATTCCACGCGGCTCAGTGCATTATCTTCGCTTTAGTCCTGGGTCTCTTCGCCATATTGGGACATTCTCTGATATTGCTATCTAGATAACGATAACACAGAGTCACGAAGAAGCAGTCAAATTTGAAACAGTCAAATCCCTGGTAAAATTTAGAACTAGATTTGATTTTTTGAAATTTTGAAAACCCGTTTTCTTCACCTCGTCGTTAATAAGCAAAATGTCGCAAGATAAAGAAAATGCGTCGCAGCCTCTTAAAGTCTACGAGGCATACGGAGCTGACGACTGCAATGACGTACAATCTACGTCCTCTGGAGAGAAGGAGAAGGCCAACGACATCGGCCACACTAAGCGTTCTCTAGAGAGTAGACACATCAATCTCATTGCCATCGGTGGAAGCATCGGTACAGGATTGTTCATCACTATTGGTTCCAGTGGTTTGGTGAACTCCGGTCCATTGGGACTTTTATTGTCCTACTCGTTCTGGACCGGTGTCATCTTGATGTTGACGGTTTCTGTGGGTGAAATGGTGTGCTACTTACCCGTGGACTCGCCGTTTTTATCTATGGCGGGTCGTGTCGTTGACCCTGCGTTTGAGTGTGCTGCTTCCGTGAACTTTTGGTTGATGCAGAGTTTATATATCCCATTTGAAATCACCGCCGTCAACGGTATGGTGCATTTCTGGCGCGACGACTACTCGCCTGCCATCACGCTTTGCATCCAGATCGTCATCTACGCTGCTATCAACATCTTCGCAGTGCGCCTCTATGGTGAGACTGAATTCTGGCTATCTCTTGGGAAGTTGGTGTTGTGTATCGGACTTTTGTTCTTTACTCTAATTACCATGTGCGGCGGCAATCCACAACACGATGCGTTCGGCTTCAGAAACTGGAAAGCAAAAGGCGGCCCTATTGCTGAGCATATTGGAACTGGTGCCATTGGACGACTCCAAGGTTTTTTGGCCGGCTTGTTCTCGGCCAGTTTCACTGTGGTGTCTTCCGAGTACCTTTCCATGACTGCTGGCGAAGCCAAAAACCCAAGAAAGAACATGGCCACGGCTTTCAGCACTGTGTTGTACCGGTTGGTGATATTCTTCATTGGTGGATCGTTGTCAGTGGGAATCTTGATCGCATATAACGACCCCAAATACTTGGCATTGACGTCCGACTCTTCCAATGCTGCGTCTTCTCCGTATGTCGTGGCCATGCAGAATATGCACATCCGTGTTCTCCCCAGCATCGTCAATGCACTTGTGTTATCGTCTGCGTTTTCGGCCGGAAACTCGTACACCTACTGCTCCTCCAGAACGTTGTATGCCCTCGCCGTCAAGGGCTTTGTTCCCAAGTTCTTCAAAAAGTGCACCAAGAGCGGAGTGCCGATCTACTGTATTGGTGTTTCGGTGCTTTTCTCGCTCTTGTCCTTATTGCAGTTGGGCGACTCGGGCAAGAAGGTCTTGGACTATATGGTGTCGTTGTGTACTGGCTCGCAGTTGCTCAATTACTTCTTCATGGGAATCACGTATTTACACTTCTACAGGGCGTGCAAAGTGCAGGGCATAGATAGAGCTCAGTTCACCTACACTTCTTGGTTCCAGCCTTACACGGCGATGATTGCCACTTTCTTTTTGTTGTTGGTGGTGGGTATCTTGGGCTACACCTGCTTCATGCCGGGCCGGTGGTCTGTCGACACATTCTTGTACAACTACGTCATGATTTTTATTTCCCTCGCGGTCTACATTCTTTGGAAGGTCATCAAGAGAACGAAGTACATTCAACCTGAGGACGCGGATCTCCAGAGCGGGCTTGATGAAATCGAGGAGCATGAGTATCGTTACTATGCAGAGATGGAGGCGGAAGGGAAAACCGAAACTCGCTGGAGCAAGATTATGGGCTGGCTTCTTTAAGCGTGATTCCATCAAGCGTTTCATTCATGGTCACTTTTTTATTTGCATTGATATCTACTTGTATATTTAATTCTGTTTTATAGTTCAATATTTGGAGCCGTTTTCTGTGTCCGTAGTGTACAATCTCTGATGAATAGTCCACAATTCGCTTGTGTTGTATTGTCCGATATCTCTGCCCCGAGACTTTGGCAGAGTTCGTATGCTAAGTTATTTAATCTATGCATCTGTCAGAGTAGAGATTCTCCAACTGCCCAAAAAGCCACTTGCTCTGGAAGCTAGTGAGCCCTGATGTTTTCGCTCGCAATCTCATGTTTCGATCATCTGTGATCAAAATGCAATATCTGAAAAGCATTG
Source organism: Metschnikowia kunwiensis (assembly GCA_030583255.1). NCBI lineage: Eukaryota > Fungi > Ascomycota > Pichiomycetes > Serinales > Metschnikowiaceae > Metschnikowia > Metschnikowia kunwiensis. The sequence continues at coordinate 116,556 of JAJMHQ010000024.1, forward strand.
CGCTCTTGCTGTCCAAGACCAAAGGCTTCAGTCCATATATTTGCACATTCAAGCCTTTCAAAACCTTCTTGCTAATTTCATCATACTCATTGACCACGTTTAACATCGTCAGATCAACATTGCTCATCCAGTTCGCATTATTTTCGAATTCGGTGGTTTCGTTTATGTCACTGGCAACCGATCCGTCGAATCTGAGGGGTAAAATCTCCTTTGCGAAGTATAACTCTCGGATAATGATCACCGACCTTGTTGCTGCATCAGCAATGGTTGCCTCACCTGACTTTCTCAACGACCTCAACTCTTGAAAAATAATCAATGGAATCAGGACCTTAATGACTTTGCTCCGAACACACTTGAAAATCTTGCCACAATGCTTCAACCATATGTTGGTGTCTAAAGTGATGTACGTGAGAGCAGTGTCCATTCTGTCACCCAAATCACCGTCAATCTGAAGATCTGGTTTGCTAATCGGAGGTGTGTAGTGGGCATTTATGGCACTGTAGAACTCATCGAAATTGCGCGCTTCATTTCCCTGGAGTGAAAGTACATTCCCTGAACCATCGTGTTGCTGCAAAAAGTTGCTCAAATCATTACTGACAGTTCGTGTATGAGTTTGTGGATCGAAGTGACCAGGATACTCCTCCAAATCAGAGTCTCCTTCCAACACTTCTTCGTCGCCATGTCTATCAGCCAGAAAAGCAGTATCATCATGGGGCCAGTTCTCCCTAAAATCAAACTTGAACCATTGCTCATCTTTATCTTGTGGACTAAGCATGTTCAATTCGGCTGAGCTGACGAGATTCTCCGGTGAGATTGGGGTGATAAAGTCATTCTGAGTTAATCTGCCATCAGAGAAAAAGACATCTTGTATGAAGTGAAAGACGGTGACAGAATTGTGCGTGGCAGCCGTTCTAATTAACTCATTGTTTTCGGTTTCCTCGAAAGCGGTTTGATCAAACTTGAAGCCTTCTGAAGTTCTCACTAACCCAAAGTCAAATCGATCGGCAAGGTATCTTGCTAAAAGAATTATTCTGACAACTCGTTTATCATTATCGAGCTCTTGTTGATCTCTTTTTTTTGTCTTCTCCTGTGGCTCTTGGTTATTGAAAGTCATAGCTGGCGAAGTTCCGCAGTTTGGAATATCAAACAAATCGTAGTTCTGAATTCCCGCTGATTCAAGGTCGTTGTAATCTTGTTTAGGGCTTATCACGTCAAACCAAAGAGACCCCCAGCATTTCCAGACTTCGGGCAAAAATTCCAGCTGATTGAAATGGTCGATATAATCAGGGTGGTTCGCGAGATACTCGCAGCACAATGTGTTCAAGTCGCTGTTATTGGTAGCAACGTCCACCAACGTGTTGAGGTAGTTGATGAGAGCCTCCCATGGAAAGAACTTGCGGAAGATCCAGAGAAACACGCTCTTCGAATTAGGGAATCTTTCCGTGGCCTCACCAACCGCAATCAAAAAGTAGAGCCACACTATGACGTGGCAAGTCGAGGCTTGCTTTGGTCCGATGAGGTAGTAGTTAAGAATTCTGAAAGACAATTCCAAAACAGACTTGTTTATATGGGAGAGGGACCAAAACCAGTCGAGAACAGATAAATCAGCAGCAAGGAGAAGAGGACTCTCGCTGCCAGGCACATTTGGATTAAGCATTGATGACATGTCGGCCAAGCCATCATCGGGCGCGCCCAGGGATTTGGATCTCTTTTTTTTGTCTTTCTTGTCCTTACGCTCTCTCAAGGCCTCTGGAAGTTGAAAGAGCTTTGCGAATGGGTTTCTCGGATCACCAAAGCCTATTAGATGATTGATATTTGAGATTGCAAACAGAGCGCCTTTGTTGAACCAAAAGTTCATTTTTTCGATGGTGTCTAATATGTTGGCGTTCTGTTCTTGCTCTTGTTGTTGATGGAGGAACAGATTAAAAGGGGCTGCTCCGTACCTATTCTGAGATCCACCAGGGAGACAGAATGTTCTCGTGAAAAAGTTATAACCCTGGGAATCACAGCCAAATGTGATTCCGTATCTAGTGACTAGATCTATGCCATACTGCAATTGAGCGTCGTGTATGTTTTCAATTGACTGCGAGGCATCTCCATTGCCCGGGTTCCGGCTTTGACCGGGGTAGATGCTCATAAGCACCTTGTGAATCTTGATGAAGTCTATGATGGGAAGTTCGAGGAGGGACAAGATGTTGCGCTGGGTGCAAATGTTCTCAACCACCAATCTAAGGTATTGCTGCGTGGGAACGAACGGGTCACGACAGTTCACAGACTTGCCTATGTTCACGAGCGCATCCAAGTTGTCCTGCTGAACGGTGCACATATGGTAGTAGATTTTGCCATGGCCGTACATGGTTTTCATGGAGACTGCGTACCAGTATTCGGCGCTGATTTTCCAGTCGATGAAGCGGGACGAATATAGCGCGATGGCCATTCGCGACAAGTCGCCCAACTTCTCGCACCACCAGCCCTCCATTTCCAAGGCCGGGTCCGTCAAATTGGAGACCACGCTGAAGCAGTACGCGATGAAGCACAGGAATATCTCGTGGTCCTGGAAAATGCTCATCATGTTCTTCAACACCTCCAAGTACCCCACGATACCGTAGACCCACATGCGCCTGGGGATCTTGTATAAGTCCACAATGTTTCGACCCGTCTTGAACTGGGTGGTGTTGGCCGTGGGCTTCAATGCGGTGATCAAAAAGTCATGGTAATTGTTGAGGAGCGTGATGTTGTGGTGGTAGATGGTCCACAAGTCGTTAGAAAGTTCCGTGGTGGACGGCACACCGGACATGCCATCTGCGAAACCCTGTCCGTAGATCAGTGGGTTGGACGCGGCTAAGCTGCTTTGGTTGATCTTGATCGTCAACTCAATGCACCCCTTCTGCACCACCTCCTCGAAGTTGACGATGTTCTTGTATGTCTCCTTCAATTTGTTGGCCAATTGCTGCTCCTCGTCGGACATGGCTCGGTGCGCCGGGACAGCGGAAGCGGTCTGTGTAGACAGCCGATGCTGTAGCAGCACCTGGTCGCCCGCTGGCTGCGACAGGTTGGCGTTGCTCAGGTCCACTACTGGACTCGACGCAGACAGGTCTGAATTGTTCTGTGCAGACGCATACGTGCCGTTGGGGCTCGAGGGCACGTCGTAGTTTGAAGAAGGAGTCGGTGTTTTTACGTGGAGCGGATTCTGCAGCGCCAGCGGCGAGGCAAACTGCGACCCCTTGCGCACGGATCTGCGTGCTGGGGCCGTGTTGAGTCTAGCCGCCGACGCCGTGTTTGCGTAGTTTTGTGCGCCGGGAACGTTGCTCTGTAAAGGTAGCTGCATCTGGAGCGGATTGTGCGACCGCTTGCTGGACGGATTGTTGGCGTAGGCAGACATGCTGTTCTGGCGTTTTTGCGTGGGAAGGCCGGGCTCAGCGTTCAAATATGTTTTTGTGCAAAAGGAGCTAGCCGACGGTTGCGCGATGAAATTACTGCTGGCGATGCGAGGAGAAGAAGCCGGGTTGCGGTCCACGAGAAAAGTCCGGTTCAGGGGGTCGTTGTCCATAGTAGAGGGCAGAAGATGAGAGCCTCGGGCAGGGAATGGTAGGCTGGACACGGAGGCACTGATGTAGGGCGATAGCGGTTGGGGCTCGTCTACGAAGCTGAGTGAGAAAGGGCCCGGCAAAGTGTGTTTTCGTTAAATATTGGCGGGCCTGGGGTCTCGGGATGCAATTGGGGATGGAGGGCCAAAGAATAGGCACGTTTGTTGAATAGCCAAAGTGGAGAGTTTAGGGTGGCCGGGGAAAAAATGCGGGCGGAGGCCGGTGGTGAGGGCGAGCACATGTATAAGCAGATCAGTTTGCCTCACTCTGACAAATGCACACGGCGGAATGACGGGAGGAAAAGGAAAGCGGCGTAGATGTATTTTTAACTGGGCAGGACTACTGAGATCTATTTTCACAACAACCACCAATTCGTTTTATGAAGATTGTTTATGACAACTCGATGCGTGCTAATTCTACAGAGTGCGCATCTGGGTGGGGCCGCAACGCTATGACGTGGCTGGGCAGCGAAACGCTGGCAAAAGGTGACTAGATACGAGAGAACTAAAAAGATTTCTTTTGAGCCTGTATCAAATTAATCCAATAAAGTACATTTTTGGTAAAATTTGCACCTGTTTATGGATGGCGTTCCGTGCCGTTCGGCGGAGGAGCGAATTATCAGCTGATTGGTAATCCGGCTGTAGTTATCGGAGATACCTGGCCCTAGAGACAGAACGCGTGCTCGTGCGGTGCTGCGCCGACGGCGACATCTACAGCTACGTAGTGGACATCGAAATAAAAACAATTAAATAAGAAAGACTTCGATATGCTACTGAAAACTCAGTAAATATTCCAAAACCAAACGCTTGTAGAATTATCATGCTTTTATGTCAATTATTGTACACCTTAACACGTGCGATGGAGTCATGGAGCCACTGGCTGCGGGGCGGTCGTGCTTCTTTTTGGGCTGCCCCGCAGCATCAACGGCGGATCTCACTTAAATGTTCCGCGAAAGAATAGGTGCGGGTCCGGGCTTTAGTGCATGAGCGAGAGCAATGACTGCGAAACTTACCTGAATCAGGAAAGTTCACACTTCTTGCCACTTCTTGCTAACTCCTCGCGTTTCCTGAATTTGAATATTCTCGTGCTTGTTTATGTGATGGTGTATCGGCAAAATATGTGTACCCGTGAGGATCTGAGTCTTTCGTAGATGCCACTACTCAGGTTGCTATATCAGATGCATCTGACTACTGAGACACGATTGCAAGGTACGATAATACGTGGAACATATCAGGTGTTCTCGCACAAGCAAACCACTTGCAGGCAAATCCAAGACTTGGAAGAACAAGAGGGCTATAATATTGCACTGGGTTTGTGTTTGCCATCTAACGTAGAAGAGACTGATAAACTCACATCCAGAATAAGTCGTATTCGGGCCTACAAGTGATGACAAAACACCACGCACTTTCCTTCCTTCTACGTGCGAGTATTCTATGACCATTCAAGACCTCATGGATCATCATACTCATCCTACAGTTGGCGATATTGGAAGATAACGGAAAACAGCGGGCCAGTTCTGGATCCAACACGACAGCTCGCGCTACTCTGGCATTTGCTTGCATTTAGTGGCCGTCTGAATGACCACATAGTCCCCCGAAATCTCCCACGCTCAACACTACAACGTTCGTCGTAAGATAGTGTATTAACGTAAGCTAAATAACCATAACCTGATCAGGTGCTCTATGACACAGATATGCTTCCACACAATAGACGCACACAATAGAAGGCCCACGGATTACTTCAACTTCTTCTTTGGTCTCAATTGGTTGGTGTGACCACACTTTCTCTTTCTGCAGTTGGTGGCTCTTGGTGGCAATCTAGCGTAACATTTACGGCAGATAGACTTCTCACAGTTGTACTTGGAAGCTAAAGCTTTCAACGATGGCTCAATCATGGCTGTCGATATAGGAAAAGAGTAAGATTCTAGGTAGAGAAATTTTGGTGAAGTTGGTGCGAAAGACTTTTTCAGGTGGACGGGTGTGTACGCGCTCGCTAGTTAGGCGTTAGGGCACAAGCCCTAAGGTGGTTTTTCCGCGACGGACCGTGCGCTTTGACTCCACCGAGGGGAAAATGTAGAGAGTTTTAGAAATGTTTTTGGTTGTCACCACATTCTACTATTACTGATATTTGAGCGAAAAGAGTCATCTTCCAATAGATAGTTGTCACTTGCTGAATGCTATCATACCATGCGCGCGAGGCAGACACCATGTCTTATATCGCACCACAGTACAGGTGTTCGGGTGTTTTTCTTGAGTTCATCTAGCCTTGACATGGAGGCCTTCAACCCCAGTCTGCATCGATCAATTTTGCGAAGTGCCATCTTCGAAGCTGCTGCTAATTATATGTACGCGAGGACCGCGTAGGCAAAGGGACTGTTCGTAGAAATTTCAGTCACGACTTGAGAACATGCCACTATGCGGATACAGCACCTAGTTAATATTCCCTGTACCCCATTCAAGTGGGAAATTGTGCTGTATTGCAGTTTCAGAAAGGAATTGGCAAGAAGATGGCTACGGATAAAGACCAACCGTAGGCGACAACATCGAACTTGAATAGCTTTATTACTAATTTACGGTCTCTTCCTCGAAGTTTCTCACCATCCCAACTCTAGAGCCATGAGTCCACTGCGATCTGTGAAGCGCACTGTCGCGGTGCAACCAGCGTAGTCACCTGGAAAAGAGCTGGCAACAGCCTAGTAATCATACTCCACGCCGAAGTTAGAAGGTGGAAGTCATAAACAGACCTAGTCTAAGTTTAAACACCAAACGGTACTTCACCATTTCTTCATTCTTGTGCCCAACCGGACCGCGCCTGGCTTTGCAACCTCATTATCGGTGTACGGGTCTGATGGGCTCGTTTGCCCAAGACGCACCTACGCAAGCACCACTATCGTTTCCACAACTGGTATCGCCACAATCCAGATCCTCATGGACTCCAATCTGCTGCCCGAAAAGGCACCATCACCAGTGGAGCACGATTCTGCTGTTCCCGAAAACACGGAAAATTTAGAGCAAGTCCCCGGCAATTCCGATGTGCCCCACGCTGAAGAACACCCTATAGGCACTTTACCGGCACCTTTGGGCCAGAATTCCGACGCCATGGAACCTGATAATGTACACAAAGAACCTGAAAACGAAGTCAAAGAACCCGAAAATGGGCCTGGAAACGAGCCCACAATTGAACCCACGGTGCAGACTGGTGCTCATGCTGATGCTAATATGGAAGTTGAACTTCCTGTGACTCAGCCTGAAATTCATGTTCTGATGGATGCCGCTGACGCTGCTGAAGAACGCCAGGAACAAGAAGCAAATTCGTCATTTTCTAATGCCCTTCCTTCATCCATGCGCTCCTTTGCTACGCCGCTGAAACTGCTTCCACCTCTTAAAGATATTGAGCACATTACGACCCCCAAAAGTTTTGGCGTGGCCAAGGACGATACTCATTCGCAAGGAACATTTAAAAGCTCTCCCGTTCAAATGCAAAATGGCTCTCAGCTCGGTCATTTAGCGGAGGCCGAAGAAGATGCTTTTGATGCGACTGCCAATGATACATTTGCCAATGCGGTGGGCGCAGCTCAACATAATATACTGTCAAATGCAACCAAATCTGCTGAAATCGAAGCTGCGGCTGCATTTCTTGATGTGGACCCTCAGGCTCTCGTATCTGAGTCGCAAGACTTTGTCGCAAAGATAGCACAGCGTGCACAAAAATTTCTGAGGCTCCAGTCTGAGCTTTCTTTTTTCAAACTAAACCAGGAGCAGATGAACCAGGTGCAGCTGAAGAAGTACAACCAGTTGCAGAAAAAGTTGGAGAGTCTCGCCAGCACAAACGAGAGTCTTCTTTCCGAAAACGAAACGTCAGCGATGGAGTTGCTGAAGAAAAACGACGTCATTTCCGACTTGAGAACCGAGAACTCGGCGTTGTTGGAAAACATCCAGAAATTGGAAAATTCAATCCGCGAGTTGAGAAATGGAAGTACCTCGAGTCAGCATGAAGTTATACAGCTCAATGAATCGGTCACCGCGCTCACGCGTGCAAACGCTGAACAGGGCCAAAAAATCAGTGAACTCACACGGGAAGTTAACAATACCTCCAATGAGAATTTCTCCCATAAGCTTGAGTTAAGCAAGGTCACGAACGAGCTTTCGTACACGAAAAACCAGAAGGATTGGTACGAGTCTCAATTGAAGAGCGTGCAGGACAAATATACCGAACTCATCAAGAGACACGAGTCGGACACCTTGAAAGACTCTAACAAAATCTCATCTTTGGTGACCCAAAACGAAACTTTAACCTCACTCAGGGAAACTTTGAAGGGACAAATAAATGATCTTGAGAAACGGTTTGAGGAGGCAAGTTCCCTCAAATCTGAGTTGGAGACCAAGCTCCAGCTTCTGTCCTCAAGGTTTGCAAAGGAGTCTAGCCTCAAAGATGAAACGATTGAGCTTCTCAATATTCATCTAGCAGAGAAGAATGATCGGATCGCCCAGCTCGAATCCTACGCAGAAGAAATCAAGGCATCTACAGCAGAATCGGTCGGTTCTTTGCAATCCGAGCTTGTCGAAAAAGAAGACAAACTTGCCCAGGTGGAAGAAAGGCTCAGGCGCGCAGAGGAGGCTCTTGATTCTGAATTGCACAAGGAGACTAAACTCCCAAAGTTGGCACCCTCTGCTGAGTTGATCTTGCAAGAGAGTAGCCTGGGGATTTCGCTCTCGACTCTATACACAGAGTTCAACCATATCAAAAAGGAGTTGATTTTGGAGAAGTCTCAAAAGGAGAAGCTCGCTTCCCAACTTCAGCATTTCATAGTTGAGTTGGATTCCAAGAAGCCAGCCATTGCAAACTACCGCAACCAAATTCTGTACTATGAAGAAACTCTCAAGGAAGTCCTTGCAAAAATGGAGTCTATTCGAGTCGAAAAAATTGAGAGTGAGAAGGAATGCATCAGATTAAGAACTAGACTAGCATCTCACGAAACTGAGATTCAGACAGTGAAACAATTGTCCAAGGACTTGGGAAGGCAGTTGTGTTTCTACCTCATACATTCCAAAATACGCGAAGGAAATGAAGATCCTTTGAGCTCACACGAAAAGAGAATAATCGATCAAATACTTGCCAAGACTGGAAACAATGACATCAATGATGAATCAGATACCGACCAATTAATAACAGAAAGGTTGATTGGATTCGCAAGTATCATAGATCTTCAGAAGAAGAACGAGGAGTTGACTGTCGCCGTTAGACTGCTCGGGAAACAACTCGAAGAAAAGGATTCAGAGCCAAACGGTTTTGAAGCTGCCGCAGTGGATGAAGCTAAGGAAGCAATTTTGACACTCCAAAGCGAGTTGGAGAGTGTGACACTCAAATACGACGCTGTTTCGAGGGAGAGAGACTTGATCAAGTCACTCAATGGAAACTCCATGGTGCTGGATGAGAGCAAGGTTGATCTTACAGTTCTTCGGGAAGCCAACAATGACTTGAAAACAAAAATCCAAGATAGTGAGAAGGCACTCAAGCAAATACAGTCTCAATCCGAGGCCAAGATAAGATCCCTCAACGAGACCTTGAGCGAGTCAAGAACCAACAACGAAGACTTGAAATCCAAAATCACCGCGGCCATGCACTCTGTCGAAATTTCTGAAAACAGATTGGAGAATTCGAAGAAACTCCTTGAGAATGCCCGGAAAGAAATCGAGCAATCTCAGAGAGAGATCAGTTTCTGGAAATCCCAAGCTTCGAAGCAGGAGGATCTTCTCGTGAAGAAATCCAATGAGTTGAGAGATGCTGAACGCAACCTACAGTCATCTATGGCGTCTCAGAACAACCTTCAAACACAGAAGGAAGTTTGGAGCAGCCTTCAACGCTCCTTGATGGATGAAATTCTGCGCTTGAAGTGCGACAAGGATCAGCTCAACTCGTTTGTGTTTAACTTGCAGGCTCTTCTCAAGGAGAGAGAAAATTCAAGTTCCGAGCTCTCAAAGCAGTTAACTCAAAGCGTTGAAAACTATCAAGCCTTGCAAGATAAGATCAACGAGAAAGAAGACAAGATTCAAATCTTATCAAGTCAGTCAGACATGGCTTTGAAAGCTCAAAATGCGAAACTTGAACAGGTCAATGAGCTTAGTCAGAAGTTGTTGGAAGCAAGAAGCAAGGTTGCCGAGAAGCAAGCTGTCATCGAAAATTTAAAGAAAGAAATAACAGCAGGTGGCCTCAGACAACCCAGCGCTCGGAAGGCTCCTCAGATCTCAACGCATACGTCTGCTGAAAGTGGTTCTCCAATCTTGGCTTCAGAGTACAATGACCTCAAAGATGCGTTGAAGGTGGCTGAAGCTCAAGTCTCTGAGTTTAGCTCCATAGCGAAGTCAGCTGAAGACGCTTTAATGAAAGCAACTGAGTCATTTGACGAATTCAGGGAATCAACGAACGCGAAGGTCAGCGCAATGGAAGGCGAGAGATCGAGTCTTCTCAAAGAGGTCGAGGAACACCAAAAACAGATTGAAGATCTTCAAAACCAGTTGCAGCTGCATGACATGCAGACTTCCTTGCAAATCAGGGATTTGCAGACTAAATTGCAACAGAGTTCGTTGAAGGCAGAGTCGTACGACGAAATGAAGTCAGATTACGAGAAGAAACTCTCTTCAATGGGCCAAGATTTGAGCAATCAAATCTCAGTCTCCGATGAGCTTCAAAAGCGGTATGATGCCAAGGTTTCCGAAGCCGAGCTGTTGAACTTAGAACTTGTGCAGCAAAAGCAGAAGGTTTCGCAAAACAATGCGCAATTGGAGGCAATAACCTCGAAGCTTGAGACAGCCGAAGCAGAATTGAAGGAGAAGGAAGACCGCTTGACGGAATACCTCTCAGGACAACAAGATGAGTTGCAAAATGCCCAAATCAAACTCAGAGACTTGCAATACCAGTATGATCTTGTTTTGACCCAAATCGAACTACAGAAACCTTTCTCTGAGAGCGAAGACCCTCAATCCGATGACAACTTCAGACAAGTCATTACCTATTTACGTGCCGAGAAGGACTCCGCGGAATCTAAAGCTGCGATTGCTGCTGATGAAGTTGCTCAGCTAAAGGTACAGCTTGATAGTGTATCGGCTGAATTGAAGGCATCGAAATCTCAAATGTCTCGCTTGCAATCCATGAAACTAGAGCTTGAAGATACAAACAAAGATCATGATCGTCTCATGGAACAGTTGGAGCAGTTGAACATCTTGCGTGAAAGCAACAGCACTTTGAGAATCGAGAACCGCAATTGCCTCGATAAAATTAGTGAGTTGCAGTCAAAGATAGACTCGACCTCAACGACAGAACCTGTTAATGGTACAGATTTGCAAGCCGACGTACATGCACAGGAGTTGAAACTCTTGCGCGAGGAGAATGACCGTTTAAAGAATCAGTCTAACAACAATGAAGAGCTCGAGAAGCTCAGACAACGGTTCGAAAAGCTCAAGAGCGAATTCCAAGCTAAGCTCACCAATCATCGCAGTAAGAACAAAGAGTTGGAGAGGCAGCTAAATGAAGTGAAGCAACAGCTTGAGGCAACGCAAGCCCAACTATCCCAATCAAGTACCGACAACGGTGGTAAAACTGCTTCCCTTCAAGCTCAGTTGAAGCAGGTCGAGTCAGAAAAGGCCGAAGCTGAGAAGAAGTTTACTGATGAGATCACAAAGTTGAAGACTGATTACGAGAAGCACAAGGCTGACGCAAACTCGAACTTTGAAGCCAAATTGGCTCAAGCTAAGTCGAGCGCTTCTGCTTCTGCTGGCAGTACCGAAGTGCAGATTAAGGAGAAGCTCGAGGGTGAGTGGAAACAGGAGTTGGACAGAGCTAAGTCTGACTTGAAGAAGAAGTTCGAGAGTGACATGGAGAAAGCCGTGGAGCAAAGAGTCCAAGAGCGCTTGCAGACGATGAAGGAGGAGAAGCCAGATCAAAACCTTCGCGAAGCGCAAGATCGCCTCAAGAAGGAGTATGAGGCGAAAATCAGTGCCCTTCATCAGAGCTTTGAAAAGCAGTTGGCGTCTCAGAAGGCAAGCACGGAGAAGGCTGTTGGCACAAAGTACGAATTCAAGCTCAAAGTGTTGACCAGGAAGCTCGAAAAGTACGAAAAAGGCAAAGAAAGCACACCTTCTGTGCAACCAAATGATGAAAACAAAAATACGTTGCAACTGAGTTTTGCCTCGCAAAAAACCGGACCCCAGAATCAAGCTCAACTGTCTGCCCAAACAAACTCGGTAGTAAACGTGAAGGATGGTGAGACGTCTGTGGAGGGAGCATCCGGGAAGCCAGCTGCAAGCAATGACAATGATGGAGCTCCGGGGAAAAAGAGGCCATTTTCTCAAGGCAACCCTCCCAGCATAACCTTCAAGCGGTCTAAGGACTGAGTTTGAAAGGGAACCGTGCCATGCTCTACACTAATTATATAATATCTTGAAACATATTACACTATATCCTTTACACCATAATTAGATCAACAGTTTGTTGCAACACACAACAGGCTCTTCCAGAAAGCCTCCAAACTCAGCGGACAATATTGAGATTCCATCCATGGACCTCACTTCCGTGGTACCCAACAGTCACCACATTATCCTGTTTATCTGGCACAACGACAATGGCCCCATCAATACAAAAGCGCCTTCTATTCAAATACGGACTGTAGCCCAAGGCCAAAGTCACGGTCAGGTTCTCTGTCACCTGGTCGTAGAAAACCCGCTCATCGGAAACGTGGTTTCCATTGTTGTACACCTCCGTCATGATATCCATGATATAGCTTTCGTCGTCTGCAAAGTTGAAACCCACCACGTAGAGGTCTGAGTTGGATATATTGCCATTGGGCAGAATGTTGAAAGTCGGCTCAAACTTCTGAGATGGTGTGATCACAAGATATGCCAATGGGCCCTCGCGGGTAATTTTCGTGCCATTTTCCTGCTTTATGGTCACTGTTCCGTCATACTTCTGGGGTCTGCTTAGGTTCTGGTGGGCCGCCAACTTGAACCTACCTATCCCGTGTTTCCGCATTTCCTCTGTATCGCTATCTGCAACTAGTGAAGCATGGAAAGCCCAAGAAGCAACAACGACAAATAAGATCGGGGATGATAGCAAAACTTCTTCCCCGGTGTTTCCAAGAAGATACGAGTCTTGGGGAAAGCTGGCCTGGTATAATTGCAATGGCGATACATCTCGCTCGGAACAATAAAAGAGTCTTTCCATCGCAGTTCTCTCGTCAGTAATCCCTAGAGAAAGCGCGAGTGAGTTGCCGGTTCCAGCAGGGACGACAAAAAGATCGATACTTCCAGTAGCATTGCTCAGTAGGGAGTTGACAAACTCGCCAATAGAGGTGTCTCCCCCGATGATGATCACCATGATCTTTCTGCCATTACTCAGCAAAGAGGAAGCGAACTGCTTTATGGATTCTGCAGATGTGGTGGCAACATAAGTATGCTTGATCTCGAAAAGATCGTCGAACAACGGCCTGAGAATTCTGCCATAAAACCCACTATCTTCTGTGCGGGTCACAGGCCCTGATTTGGTGGAGTCTAAAACGTACACGTCACGTTCGAGAAATAACAAGTCATCTCTGTGAACAATGGTGCACGGCTGCCCGACTTCCGAGATTGCCTTAAGCTCAACATGAGCTGTTCCGCGACGCTCAACGAAGTCCACTGCGGTTTGCTTGGACAAATCGTAGAAGATAAACGACATGTTGTCATGAAGTCTCACCCCATCCTCATCAGATCTCCCATACATATATGATATGCAGGAGCATACGCGTAATCTGCACAACTGTGGCTGGGAGATAACCCGACTGAATCAGCACTTCTCCTTCATCTATCGAAATCAAACGCAATGAAGCTCCTATCTTCTTGAGGAATAGTCTTGGCCTGGTCCTGGATATTGACCCTGGCGGTGATTGTTGCCCTGGTAGTTGTTGCCCTGGTAGTTATTGCCCTGGTAGTTTTGCAGCCCGCCCCGGTTGTAGTTGTTACGGTTGTACCCGTTTCCACCGTAATTGCTGTTGTTGTGACCACCGTTGTAGTTGGAGCCGTAGTTGTTCTGGTTGTTGTTGTATCCACCACTGTAGCCATTTCCACCATTGTAGTTGTTACCACCGTTGTAGTTGTTACCACCGTTGTAGTTTCCACTGTTATAACCACCGTTGTAGTTTCCACTGTTATAACCACCACTATAGTTACCACCGTTGTAATTGTTTCCACCATTATAGCTGTTGCCGCCGCTATAGTTGTTTCCACCGTTGTAACCCTGGTTATAGCCCTGGCTGTTTTGACCGTACTGGCCTCTTCTCTGAGAGTTCTGGTTTTGAAATCCCTGACCATTGCCATTCGCCCTTTGTTTTGATGGTGGTCCCCCTTTGATCAATGTGCGGAAACCGCCAGCACGCAGGGCGAACGTCATGTAGTCCTCCTTTCCGGCCGGACCCTCGTTCACGTAGTCCGACACGTTTTGGAAGCGCGGATTGTGTCTCAGTCTATTTGTGATGGCGTACTTGTCCATGTCATTGAGCACCTTGTTATGAGCAATGTAGCCATTCAATAACATCGACTTACCCGGCGTAGTTTTCGGGAACTCGTACCAGGCTGGGAGAAATTCCGAGTGTTTCACGTGTGGCAAATCGCCCTCATCTAGTGGAAATACCAACTCCCCCTCGACCTCAAAGTCACCAGTCGATTTCACGATGCCGGCCAAGCCACTGACTGACGATTTGAAGCTCACTTCCTCGTCGTTGTCAAAATGCTTCCTAAATCTTTGGTAGTTTTTGTTGGCGCTGGAGATATATAACTGCGCCAGCTTGTTGGTGTTTCTTTCGGTTTCTGCGTCCGTCAAAAGCGGGTACTTGGCCTGCACGGCAGTGAGGAGCCTGTTCTGGTCAATGAACGGTAACAACGCAATGCCCTGCCAGCTCATTTTGGCTCCATTCATGTCTATCTGGAAATCCTCAGGGTAGAAATCGATAATCTCACTCTCAGGCTCACTCATCAAACCACGGAATACCTCGGGCAACGTGTGCCCAGAGGCAGCGGGCAAAACCGCCATGAGCTGTTCGTACGGTCTGAACGGCTTACCCAATTCAAACAGGATACCCTGCTCGCCAATGACCTCTCTTATATCCGCAAAGTCTGCAGCAAAAGGAGCATAATGATACGGGTAATACCACTGCCAGGAGGGACACCCTTGGTAGTAGTACAAGAGCACCCACGAGATACCCTCCAAGTACGACCTGGCGACCTCTTTTCTGATCTGGTCGATCTCCTCTTCTGTCTCCGCTCCGAACTTCCTTTTGTAGTATCTGCTTCTGTAGCCGGCCTCCCAGGTGCGCACGTTGTCACCGTCGTTGTCCGACTCGGACTCCTCGTTTGTTTCCGTGGCACTGGTCATCTGCTGCTCCTTGTCGGTGCTGTCCTTCAGCTCAGTATTCTCTGCAGTATCTTTTGCGCCAGAGGTTCCATCCAAGAGCTTCTTGAGCGCAGCAGCCGCGTCAGAGTTGGCCATGTTTGCCTTGGTGATAATGTCGCGGTTTTGCACTATGTCCTTGTTCAGGAGCTGGGCATATCCTTGCACCATTTTGCCAGATGTGTCCATCAAGGGCATGTTCAAGTCGGCCGTCAACGGCGCCTTCTCCTTCCCCTTGGACACCGTGGACATGTATTGCTTTTTCAACGCCTTTTCCTCCTGCTCGGCGAGCTTCCTTTTGCGGTTGTGAGGGTTGTGGGGGTTATTGTTGTACCGGAGGTCGTTTTCGTGTCTACGTCTGAGAATGTCGTCCTCCTTCGTGGACAACACCGCCAAGAGCTGCTCCACGCCCTCCAAGTTGAGCTTCCCGTCGCAGGTGATGTAGTCGCGGAGTCTAGGAATCACCTGTTTCCAGCAGCCGATCAAAATATCAATACCGTTGTCTCGAACACTCAACGCGGGCATGTGGGGCAAGAAATCGTTTCCCACAAAGAAACACATGAACACCCAGTCGTCAATCGCACGCTCCAAGTCCCAGGAAAAGGACGTCTTTTGCCGCAACTCGATCTCCAAATACTCCCTAAGAACATTCACATGGAGCCATAAAAACGGCTTGCGCGCGTCCTGCTCGTCGAGTCTCTCCTTCTGTTCTGCTGTCATCAGCAACTGTGCAGAAACGCCCATACGCCCGTTCCCCTGTGCGAAAACGTCCTCTCTGAGCACCCTGAAATGGGGTTCATGGGTAGCAAGCCCCAAGAAAATAAGGTCCGCGTCGAGTCCGTAGATGCAGTGCTTGGTGTTGGGGTCGTACTCCGGGTCCAGGCGCTGGGAGCGGATGAAGCTCATCAACTTGTGCTCTCCTTCGCCTGGCACAGTAGCATCACTAATTATCACCTGGAGATCCTTCCAGCCGGGGTCCAGGGATAATTTATACGCGACCCAGAAACGGAGTGCCGCAGCAAGACCGTCCATAAAGGGTGTTCCCGGTGTGATCGCGTTGGTGTCCCACTTCCTCTTCCCTTTGATGGAGTCATCGATAGACTGACCGCGGGCCTCGCATTCAATAATCTGGCGCTCTTTTTCTTCGTTGGCGATTTTCGCTTCCTGCGCAGCACGGAACCGACGTGCTCTCTGCTGGTTCATTTTGGCTCGGGGCGCAACTCCATCCACAGCAATCACAAGCACCTTTCTTGGTCTGGCCATCATAAGCACTCGATCTGTATACTTAAACACATCTAAAAACATCTCGTCCTCGGTTTCGGGCGCGGGCTTGTGCTCCGGGTGCGAACAGGGGTGCACAATACCGTTCATGTCCAAGTATAAGTTGTCCAACTCACCGTTTGGGTTTGGGTCGGAGTACTGGGGCACTTTCCCGAATTCTGCATCCAGGGCCGTCTCCACCACGGGGGAGATGATTTTGGGGTATTTTTTGGAAAGCCATCTGAAAAGCGCTGGAACTCCCATGGCGGCCTAGAGTATGCGGTATATCTGAGGCTGGTGGTGGGGTAGTTTTCGGTGACTGTGCCTATTTTTTCTTCTCAATTTGCACTACCTGTGTAGGTGGAATCTGGAGTACGTCGATGAGGAAAACGCGCGAGTGCTGAGAGTCCGCGAATGGAATCTATTGAAGACGATTTATGAAGTACGCGTAAGTTTGAAGAGAATTCAAGGAGAATAGATGTTTGTACAGTCTTGGAGGGTTGGTTGTTATTTCTGAAACTATTTCAGCACCCGAAGCAGCTGAGAAATAATACCCTTAGCCTGTTGCCTTGCAACAACGAGAACAAAAGTAGCTGGCAACTGGAAAAACTGGACACAGAAAGTGGAAGCTTATAAATTGTGCAAAGGGAAACGCAATTGCTGAAATCCCTCGAGACTATTGACGATTGGCGAGGATTATTCTTGATACGTCAAGCGTTTTCTACCTGCAAACATTCTACATCCCGACACCTACTTGAAAAGCCACTGATCGAAGAAATAAGACGTGGCCATTAGTTGGGACAAAAAACTACGGAAAGTCGTTAAGACCAACAATGAGATGAAAAAAATATCGACAACTGCAGGATTCGAACCTGCGCGGGCAAAGCCCAAAAGATTTCTAATCTTTCTCCTTAACCGCTCGGACAAGTTGCCTTAGAGTGCGAATTATCTCTGGCAGTTGCCTCTGTTGTAGCAGGGAATTCAGTATGTGCTTATATACAGGGCTGTTGACTTTTTGAAACACTTTGATACGATTTGCGTCTTCAAAAAAACACTCGTTATAGTGGGGCACGAATAAGTACCCCTTCCTACAGTCGTGCTCCCTCCCTTCACTCCACCCGCTGTTCAGGCAATGTCAGTATGACAGCACTTTAGTACACTCATTCAAATGCTGGTGCAGAAGTGGTTGGAGGTCTATGCCTCCTTTTGTATCTCTCTGTCTAGCTATTATTGTGGAAAAAGGGGAAATACGGCGGTTTTGCGACTTAGAAATTGCTTCAATAAACCTATACAACTTGCGCCAGGATGAAAAGGTCTCGATCCAAAGGCGCTAACTTCACCTTGCATAAATTTTCGCATCCGGAAAACACTTTACAAATATATTCGTGACAATAAAAAAACAAAAACGACACAATTAGGATAGAGGGCCTTCAAAATATGTCAGCTTTGCCGTTTGCGATGATATTTAATCTTTGAAATAATCCTCGGCGTATCATGCATGGCTACATATGACCCAGAATTGAACGAACAAAGTCTTCAAATTTCATTTTATTCGAATGTGTGTAGTCTCGTCCAACACTTCTCCGCCTGTTTCTAACTGAAAGTGCCTGAACGATCGACCATCGAGTCGTATCTATAAACCTATGGGAACGTGAACACTACTTTCTTGACCTCACCCCTCTCAAACTTTTCGTAGTATTCCTTGGCTTCGTCGATGGAGCAATTCACCTCAATGAAACTTGTAAAATCTTCTTTCAATTCTTCAAACACTATGAGCGCCTCATGGAAGAGAGACCAGGCATTGCATCTGCCAAAGCTGATCGTGAGACCTTTCACATATGCCTCTAAGGCATTGAACGGCAATGGATCATGTCCCATTCCAACAGAGCTAATGAGCCCTCCCCGTCTCACATTATCGAATGCCGTTTTCAACGCTGATGTTGCGCCAACGATCTCAAGTACGGCGTCGAAACCTCGGCCATCGGTCATAGATTTATGCAAGGACTCCAATTTCCCGGACTCGGTTTTGAAATTTACGGTTTCATTGGCGCCAAGTGCTTTTGCATGTTGCAACCGGTCTTCGATTCCATCCACCACAACCACGTTTGAGAAGCCGAAATGCTTCAAGATTCGTACAGCACAAAGTCCAACAGGGCCCGCGCCAATTTGCAATACACTGACTGATTTCGGTTCCATGGTGGTTTTGAAATGATCAAGAATCTTCTTCACCCCGAAATAACCGGTGACGAAAATGTCCGCCATAAGCACGTAGACAGAGTCATCTATAGTTTGGGACGTTGGCGGCTTCTTCACCAACGTCGACTTTGCGAACGGCACCAATACATACTCCGCCTGGCCACCCTCCAACCCTACTTTTCCGAACGTATTTGTCTGGTCACACGTCCCAGAATAGCCATGCTTACAGTACCAGCACTCTCCACACTGGACTGTAAATGTGGCAATCACATCGTCGCCTATTTTGAAGTCATTGTCCGTTATTTCCGATCCTCTCTCCACGACCGTTCCAACAAACTCATGGCCCATGGTGTTGTTTTCCTTCAGTGGAATATGGCCACGGTAATAGTGGAGATCAGACCCACAAAGACCCGAGAATTTCACCTTTACGAGCACATCTGTTGCATTGGAGATGGAGGGTTTTTCCTTTTCGATCGTTTCGACCAAAAACGGCTTCTTGAAAACAGCAGCCTTCATTATTGATGGGGAAGAAGTGGATGGAAAACCGACTGGTCAGGACATTGCGGTTCTTATCCGGGGCAATATGCGGGGGAAAGAGGTCACGTGCACGTACCCGAGGATACGTGTGTGCCACGGATCCATCTATACAACGTTGGTGGGAGAGCCCGTCCAAACGCTTTTGACCAACTCAATAACGAATTTTGTGAGCGGGTATTGTCTCTTCCACGTTATAAACGACACCAAGGCCACGACGTTGATGTTGAGAATCTGTGCGCCAAGCACATAGAGTACGTAGAGCCCCACTGTAGTGGCAGTGAGAAATGCTGACGGGAGGTAGTCCCAGATAGAGTAGCACCTCTTCAAAATGTCGCATAGTTTAAAAATGAGGGAGCTTTTTACTAGTTCACAGCTCAAGGTGCCGTTGTTCTGTATGCACGTGACGTGGATCTGGAGTGCTGCGGTATCGAACAAAAACTGAAATGGACTATCAAAAGCGACAGACGACATTTTTCCTGTTTTTAGGGCTACGACCAACTCGTAGTGTCGTGGCACAAGCGAGGGGTAGTTTCGGAGCGAAAACGTGAGGATGTCAGAGAAGAAGCTGTTTGAGAAAGTCACCATATTGCCACAGGAGGCGAGGCTTGTTAGAATAATTCGGGCCCAGAAGTAGACATATGTGAGGTAGATGATAGCACGGAAAAACAGTTTCACTATCAAGGAGGCAATCTCGCCTGCCTGTAACAATGCCTGCCGCAAATCTGACGGCCCATATCGCCTCCATAGTAGCGTGTAGTTAACCACCGGAAGTGGCACTATCCCAAACCAAACAGGGTGTATTACCCGCCCGTGATATCTACGTTGAACATCGAAAGTATCCGGTGGTCTTTGGGCGGCTGCTATGGCGCCCTGTTGTGCGAACCTGGCGTTAACATTATCCTCGGGGTCACCGATCTCGACCCTGAAATTACCCATCACGTTTAGTGCAACTCCAAAGGGCTGGAAAAAATGTTCGTAATCCATGGCAATCTGTTCCGGTGAAGTTTTGAAAAGCTGTCGTTTTCTTCAAATACTTGTGACAGTTTTGCTTTAATTCGTTGTTGGGTAGAAGTATGATCTTGTACTTTCGCGGGGCTGCTGATAGTGGTTAAGGCTGTAGCAAATTGAGTGCGCACGGTCGCAAATTTAGGCAAGGGCTGACCGTCGCCCTCGAGCCCAAGGAATACGTTTTTCATGAGGCTCCGAAAGTTTGCTTATACTGAGGAGAGGCTGTATTTTCTGAAAGGAAAACTCTATCAGCTTCATCCTTGACTCTGTATGTGCACCCATTCCTGTACCCTTCCTGTTAGAGGTCATATGTTGAAGAATTCAGAAATCCAAGTAATTTCCTTCGGAATAGTGCCCTGGGATTTATGGTATGTAGAACTCCAAATCTCTGCCATATCTTGACTCAGGACCATCAATAAGCGAGACTCTGTGTCGGATATCGTTGGGGGTGGGTTTGTCTCCATAATCTCCGTATCTATTGGCTCGTCCAATTGCATATGAACATCGTGGATGTAAGACTTAAGAATAACCACATTTTCGCCGCAGTCAATTGTAGTAGGCAGCAAGACTCTGAAATCGTCAGTTCCTGCCTTCAAGACGTCGTTGCACATATCGAAGATCCTCTCCAAGAGCTCAAGTCCGTGTTTAAAGTTGGGCCACATGGGCATAGATTGGTCCTGAGCATCCACGAGCGATAATAATTTCTTGTGGGAGTAATAGTTTCTGATTGTGATGAAGAGAAATATAACACGGAGGTCTACCCCACCGCTGAGCAATAAACACCAAATGACCCGGTCGTAGTATAACATAAGATAGGGATTGTCTATAGGTTGAAGTGCAGATGCTATGACATACTTGCGGGTCATTTCGAGCATGTAATGACGGCTGTAAATTCGTCCTGTGTACTTTCCTCCTTGGTGAGAAAGAGTAACCTCCTTAGAACTCTTGTGGGCCATCACTCGGTGTATATGGCCACAGCTTTCAAAGAAATAGCTTTGCCTTAGAGCGGAAGCACTTGAGATTTCTTGTATATGACAGTTCGAGATCAGTAGAATCAAGTCCCCCTCGCGGAATTGGGGAACATGGTTCATTAGCTCGTTCAAAAGACTCTCCACAAAGTCTTCATCCGCGTTCACTGATAAACTGTGGGCAGCGATCATCAATAATGTTTCTTTCTCGTAGTGCAGGACCCCTACTAGCTCACAAGTCTCCTGATTCATTTGTAACGTGTTAATGGACTGAATAGCCCTCGTGCAGAAAAAAAGGGCTTGAAATTCGTTTCCAAGGATGTGGTGGTATGCAGCAATCGCGGATACATTTCGTAACAGTTTTAGGTTATCGATTATGTTTTTTGGCTGTTCCGAGCTGATATCAGTTGACTGAGTTTTCTTTTCTAGTGCCAGGAAGTAAGAATCCATTTCTTCGGTTTTCAAAACATTCGCTATGTTGGTCGTCGAACCGCAAGTTGCAACTACTTGCAAAAGCAACAGCTCACGCTGAGCAGAGTATATCATTTCTGACGCTGCTTTTGCATCATTCATGCATGTGAATGAAAAAGAGTCTGGATGGAAGAATGCCCCGTTTTCCAGGAACTTCTTTATCTGGTCTATCTCACAACCATTATGACATTGTGGGAACGGCTTGAGGCCTTCGAGAGCAGTGGTACCAAATTCCCCCAAACTTTGCCAATATTCTAGCTCAAGCTTGAATTCTTTAGAGCTTGTAATTTCATAAAGACAGGATAGAAGACAGATTTTGAAAGATGGTTCTGTTGCAGATTCGGACTTCGCCCGAAGTAGGATCACAGCAGCTCGCTGGCGCCCCAATCCTACTAAGGACAAGCAAAGACACAAAAAGTCTAGGTCTTCCGTGCATAGAGATCCACAGATAACAACCTGGTGATAAAGCTCTTGCTTATACAAGGCGAAGATATTCATCTAGTTTAGTTTTAGTACTGTTCTCGTATGGGAGTGAGGTCGCGCGAACTTTGTGGCTGCAAAATGTCGCGAGTGTTTTCAGCTTCTATGAATTGAGTTAAAACGAAGTGTGGTTTGAAGTAGATGTCAGAAAGGAGACACCAAGAGTAGGTTATTCACCGTAGCTTTTTTTTTCTGTTTCCTGATTAAAGACTGTTTTGTGTTGTTATTGGCCTGCCAGGTTCGTGTCCAAGCGAGAACGTGGTGGTGGGTGAAGACAGTGGAGAGCATCTCAATCACCTGGTCTCAACTCAACACAAAGAGGAAGCCTGGACTTGGTTCGGGGGCTGCAAACCAACTGCTCATTTCCTTTCTCTGGCTTGGTAGGAGTTCGAGAGACGTTTATTGCTCTCCTCCCGTGGCTGTAGCGAAAGATGACCCAGACAAGGCGACTATTAGGTAGATACAAAAATTTCATGTGTTTGGAAACCTCGGATGCTACGTACGAACGATCGATAAATCGGTCTGTTATTAAAAAAAGAAGAAGAAAAAGCCACACTATTGAGATGCAAGAAGAAAAAACACACACCGTTCCTGTCACGGCTTCATTGTCTAGCAAGGCCCTAATAATACGCGGTCTGCAAGCGACTCACTTCTCAGTCCGGGTCACCCCGCGCGTCACCAGGTGCTCTGTCGTGATTCGCTGGTTGATGTGGGCCCAGACGCCAGCCTGAAAATATTAAAAACTTGGCGATCACTTTCCGAGGGCCCCTTCTTTTTTCCTTTTTTTTTTAGAGAAATATGAGGAGTTGGTGGAGCTCGAGGTGACCAATTTAGGGATGCACCAGGCTTCACCAAAATGATTACACATTATGTCAGTAATGCTGCGGACCCATAGGCGAGCATTTGTAGGACCGAGAAAAACAAAGTAAAAGGGGTATTTTTTGGTCCCGTGGCGCGTCTTCCGGAGAGCCGTGCAATCTTGTCAAATACAATAATGAATTGTAGAAGTTGCAAGCAGCCTATTGTGAAAAGCCTATTCTCTTTATTCACATGAAACGTTTCAGCCAAGCGCACTCGCCTCGCCCTGTCACCTAAGTATTACACTAGTGCCACCCGAACACGTCATTGAGATTCTGACTGAATGCTCAAAAATTCACGTGCTAATAGACCATACTTAATCTCAAACACAAAAATCCTATTTAGTGTGGGACCTTGTGGGCCATGTTCCCCACGATTTCCCCATCGCCCGTCCCCGTGTAGGACATTTACGAGAAAACCCACTCCGCATCACCGAAAAGATCGCACCCCACGAAATGAAAACCCTCGCATATATACTCGCATCTCCGGTGCTAGATTTTTGGGCGTCTGCGGAGGGTCGTATTCCGTAAACCGCACAGAGCCATGAACAATCCGTATTTTGCCTACTCGATCAAGTCCGAGTACAGTGGAGAGACCAGTTCGCTGAACGAAGGAAGCCCTCAAGTCCACCGATCTGCCACTACAACACCAGATACCACCAAGAAAAAACGAACCACCAGCCGTGCATGCGACGTGTGCTCGATCCGCAAAACGAAATGCGACAACTCTCGGCCCTGCCGGCTGTGTGTGGCCAATAACATAAAGTGCACCGAGCTCCGCGTACGCAAGAAATCGGGGCCGAAAAGTCTCCGCAAAAAAACCATAGATTCGATCAAGTCCGTGGGCACGGAGTTTGTCACCATTTCCTCTGACTGCAATCTTGTAGCACAGCTCGATGCGGGTAACACCTTCCCGGTTTTGCGCCCGTTGGTCCAGCTCTTGTCCAGCCTCTCGCCTGATTTCTTTCAGGAGGCCGTGCCGTTTACTTTGCCTGCTATTGCCACCGAGGCACTTTCGCTAATTGCGTGTTTGGAGCAGCGGCCGCATCTTATGGGAGGATCTGTGCCCACAAATGTCATGAGATATGCGGTCACTACGCTCTGTCTCATTCTTTTGGAATTGCTTCTGTTCATCGATAAACCTCCAAATTACTTTGCCTTGCTCCGCGATTTGCAGGTGCATATCTTGCTGATCCGTGCAGCATGTGACCGGCTTCTTTTGTTCGACCTGGGTAAGGAAAAACTTGACTTCGACACCCACTATTACCTAGCATTGGCAGAGCTACACCTGTTTTCGTACCTTGCTTTGCGGGCAGCGCCAAACAGCTATAAACTCGTGCATTTGCGGACGGCATTTTCGCACTATGAGTTGCTCGAGCCAGACACCGAAACAAGGCGGTACCAGAAGGCAGAATTGCGCCGTACACTCCAGGTCTGGGAAAGACACCTGTATCTTTTTGGGCCCGACCGCGTTTTCAGACAACGCGATCCGCTTATGCCTTTTGTGTTCGATAACTGTGTGGATTCTGTGACCAATAGTGCATTTTTGAATGCCTACTACGAGTCGCTACGGGTCACCAACTTCATTCTCGAATCGGAGCAAAAATTGCCAGAGCCGTTCACGTGGCGGTACGTTCCGGGGCCGAGCGACTCCGATTTTACATACGGGGCGCTCAAACTGAATTTAGACACCATTACCGAATCCGTCCAATTACTAGGAAGCAACAGCGATCACGTGGCCTCGCAGGGCCTCTGTCTAATTATTCAATTTAAGCTTCTTTTGGCCAACTCTGCGAAACTTTCTCGCGAGCATGTTTCCGAGGAACTTATGGAGATCGTCGTGCGGGTAAACTCCATTTTGAGCGATACCGGCCCACTAGTGAAGTTGTTTATGGAAAAGCACAACATGACAACCGTGTTCCTTGAGGTTTTGGCAGCGTACTTGCAGGTTACCCATGAAGAAGACTACACCCCTGAGACTCTCAGTGACTTGATCCAATTCACGAGAATCTTATCTACGCATATGAACGAGCGCCACAAGCCCTGGCTAGAGGAGGAACCTCAGATTCGCGGTTGGTTTGCGCGGTTCACGAGTCGCTAGAGTTGCATTACCAGAAAGGGTGGATTGGATCAACCTATTATAGATTATAGAGAACGAGGGAGTCAGTAAAAGGTTGTTCGAATATTAACTGTGAGACGGAAGGATCTCAGTAGGTCTAAGAAGTGATGTCAGTATCAGCATGATGTTGGCGATTCTCCATCACCAGGTGCCAGAACTCTGTCAGCCAAGTGCTTTAAGCCCACAGAACATTGTAGATTCCGATCTCTAGAGAGTACCTTACTATGCTCAAAACATGGTAGAAATGTGTCACTTGATTGGAGTTGTGAAAGTGTGAGTTCTTGGATCACGTTAATAATCCCCGAAGCAAATAAAATAGAATCCGTGTCTTTCCCTCCACATTTCCATCATTACTAATCTCTTTTGTTGATGAGGTCCAATCCGAATCGCGGTAGAAGCCCGTCCAGTAGTGCGACTTTAGTGGCCCTAATTATAGAAAACGTTTCAACAGTGCCACACCGCTACAATGTGACACCATGGTATTTTTCTAAACTTTCATCAAAACTAGATTATCCCTAACGACCTTATTTTCCTTCTTTTAAACCAACAAACCCAATAGACTCCTCTGGCAGTGCACCGCATTTGCTCTGCGAGCACCCGGGTGGGGAATGCGAAATCAAACGTCATGGCCCACCAGACTGGGGCGAGCGCACACCCGTGCACCGCGCCTTAATCTCGACGAGTGGAGGTATTCACAGGAGGAGAAAAAAACCACTCCAGAGCCCTCCTTTTTGGTTCTTTGCTTTCAACCGTTCTCGATCATCAGCCCAATTTTGGTTTTTAGGACGAACTCTGCCCACGTACGCGAAACCCACCCCAGCGGTAAAAAGCAATTCTCCCCCTATCTGGACTATTCGTTAGCCCCCGATTTCTATCTGCCAGTGCCCATATTGCTAGGCCAACATAAGCGGAAAGAGAGAAGCCCAAACCGTGAAAATACGGAGAAATCGAAAATATCCCCTCGTAATTTCAAGCCACGAAAGCAGCACAGCATCGTGCCCAGCGGAACTAGATTCTTCAGCGGGCGGTCCAATTGATTCACGACTTGTTTGTCCATTTCGAGCCAATTGACCCACACACAAAACACACACCATCATGGATTTAGACACCGACGTACCCATGGAGGACGCCGTTGAGGACGTGCAACTCACAAAAAACGCCCCTCTAAGTAAAAAAACCGACGCCAGCCTCTCGTCCATCAACCAGTTGGACCAGTGGATCGAAAAGTTGTCCCAGTGCGAGCCATTATCCGAGGCCGACGTCAAACGCTTGTGCGAAATGGCGGTAGATGTGTTGCAGTTCGAGAAAAACGTGCACCCAGTGCAGGTCCCCGTGACAATCTGTGGAGACGTGCACGGGCAATTCCACGATTTGATGGAATTGTTCAAAATCGGCGGGCCGTGCCCGGACACAAACTACTTGTTCATGGGCGACTACGTAGACCGTGGCTACTACTCAGTGGAGACCGTGTCGTACTTGGTGTGCATGAAGGTGCGGTACCCCAATAGAATCACGATTTTGAGGGGCAACCACGAGTCGCGCCAGATCACGCAGGTCTACGGGTTCTACGACGAGTGCTTGCGGAAGTACGGTTCCGCCGCGGTGTGGAAGTTGTTCACCGACTTGTTTGACTACTTCCCCATCACGGCGTTGGTCGACAATAAGGTGTTCTGTTTGCATGGAGGCTTATCGCCCATGATCGAAACCATCGACCAGGTGCGAGAATTGAACAGATTCCAGGAGGTGCCGCACGAGGGCCCCATGTGCGACTTGTTGTGGTCGGACCCCGACGATAGAGGCGGATGGGGTATCTCTCCAAGAGGAGCTGGGTTCACTTTTGGCCAGGATATCTCTGAACAGTTCAACCACACCAACGACTTGAGTCTTATTGCGCGCGCGCACCAGCTTGTCATGGAGGGCTACTCGTGGTCGCACCAGGAAAGTGTGGTGACCATTTTCAGTGCACCCAACTACTGCTACAGATGTGGCAACCAAGCGGCGATCATGGAGGTGGACGAAAACCACCAGAGACAATTCTTGCAGTACGACCCATCGGTAAGACCCGGGGAGCCCACCGTTACCCGGAAGACCCCTGACTACTTCTTATGATCTGTTATGATTGGCATTCTCCGCGATTTTCACTCCTTCTCTTCTTCCCATTAATGTATTATTTCTTCGAGCGAAGATAATAAATGATCTCATGCAAAGCCGGTGTTCCGTAGAGGACGGGCGGACGACCTAGCAAGACTACGCTCGTCCGTATGTTGCGTTTACTGGTGCGTTTACTGTGCTCGAACCTGTAACAGGAAGCCCAATATTCTCGCTCTTTGGAGTAACCACCCAAATCGAACTCCACTGAACTCTACAGCCATTCAAGTAATTTCAATACATTCCCTGTTTAGGTGAAAATCCTAATTTCGCTATATCAGCGATCTAAGATAACTATTCCGGCCTCAAACAACCATCAAGATCCCTCGTCTCTGATATTAATTCAGCGGAACGCCTCATGATACCTCAAAATTTCGGCTCCTTCAATCTATCGAGCACTTGCTTGATGGTGGTTCCTGTCGACGGGTACACATCGACTCGTGGAATTCGGTTCTCGTAGCTAGCAAGTTTCACCACACCCCTCTGGGGCAGGACTTCACTGGACTCTTCGGCACGTTTTGCCTGTGGACACTGGAAGACTACTGCCAATGAAAATGAGCTATGAATCAAGAGGAAGCCCAAAAAGATGTGTACTTTCATGGTTGGTAAGAACGTATGTTGGGCGAGGCAAGATCAATATATCCTCGAGCCTAGTGAAGGAAAACTCTTTGAAAAGGATAAAAAAAGAGAATCATGCCTTTTACACACGGGACGGGACATATAAAGTGCAACAATGGGCCACCGTTTTTCGGTCGGGTGCGTGCAACCGATACCAAATTCCAACTTCGAACGCGGTCATCAACTCGCTATCACATTTTCGGTCTTTAGCGTATTGAGTTTTTGAGCTTTAATGGTACTTCGATGATCTGCCAAAAAAAATATTTGCGGTCACTAGCCCAGGTGGGTGCAAAAACTTGCGTATACACGTCCGTACTAGTATAATGAGGTTCTCGCTTGTGTTTGGCTTTTTGTGAGCCTCTTTCCTTTTTCGATCTTCACAAAACATAACTTGGAATATGGCTTACGCCTTCTGTAATGTGGTGTCGTCCAACCTGTAGTTTGAAGGGCATATTGCAGGTGTGGGTCAGGTCTCAATTCTCAGTTTTTACCGAAGATACTACTAGGACTGCGCTATAGACTTATGCTACTGCTTGTATGCGTTCTTTCTTCGCCGCTGCAATACACGTAGCCTGTCTGGTTTCCACTGATCACGACAAGCACGGTGAAAGTAAGATTCAAGAAGATAGGCAGAAGCGAAAGATCACAAGGGATGATGACAGAAGCAAGAGCGGATATGCAAGGTGAAAATGGATACCCGAGCATAATTTACGAAGTCACAACCGTACTCCAATCTATCTAATTTTGCTTAATTACCGTTCTCAGTAGTTGCTTTGCCTCTCACCCACGCAGTAAGCACGTGGATCGAGTAAAAGCAAAAACCAGATTCGATCTGAAGCCAAACAGGGAAAGCTCCTAGACTCAAGAAATATTTATAGTAGAGCTCTATTTTCTTCCGTCCACTCTCCCCAATTCCCTTCAGCCTGGTCGCACTGGTCGTGGTGCAACCGCGCATCCAACCAACCAGAGCCCACAGTTTGTCATTTCTCGCTGTGTGAAGGAACTCTCACCGGTCTTCTCCAGTGAACAAACGCAGGTTTAAAACAGATTAAAACACCACAATCATGTTGAGATCGTCGTCGCTTAGGCCTCTCGCGAGGAACAGAAATCTCTACACATCGGTGTTGGACTCTGACGTCAACATCACCCGTAATGGAAAGGTCAACATAAGCGTTGGCCCCGGTGGCCGCTCTTCCAGAACTGGATACACCGCTACCGTTTTTGGAGCCTCGGGATTTTTGGGCCGCTACTTGACGTCGAAATTGGCCAGACACGGTACAAACGTCGTCGTGCCATTTAGAGACGAGTTAAAGAAACGGTTCTTGAAAGTGACTGGCGATTTGGGTGTGGTCAACTTTGTCGAGTTTGACCCGCGCAACTTGCGCTCGATCGAGGAGTCCGTGGCACACTCTGACATTGTGTTTAACTGTATTGGAGCAGACTACTGGACGAAAAACTTCTCCATGGCCGACGTCAATATTGCCATTACCGAGAGAATCACCAAGGCGGTGAAAGATGCAGGAAACGCCCGGTACGTCTACGTGTCGTCGTACAACGCCAACCCCAGCTCTGAGTCTGTATATTACGCCACCAAGGGAATCTCAGAACAGATTGTCAGAGACATTTTGCCCGACTCTACCATTGTTAGACCGGCCCCTATGTTTGGCCGTGAGGACAACTTGTTGAACTACTTGGGGCCAAAGTTGAAGATGTGGACGCCCAACAGAAACGCCAAGGAAATCTACCCCGTGCACGTGATAGACGTGGCCAAGGGCTTGGAGAAAATCGGCTTCGACGACTCCACCGTGGGCCAGACCTACGAATTGTTCGGCCCCGAGAAATTGTCGTTTTTGGAAATCAGAAAAATGATCCACGGTATCACACAGGACTACTCGCAGGTGGGCCCCATCTCCTACAGTTTTGGCGACTACCAGGTGCCCTTGGAATTGGCCAAGCTTGTGGCCCATGCTAAACAGTACATCTACTGGAAGCAGACCAACCCCGACCAGGTGCAGAGACACTTGATCAACCAAACGATCGACCCATCGGCCAAGACGTTCCACGACTTGGGCATCACGGACTTGGACCAGTTGGCCAATGTTTTGTTCACATACGTCAAGGGTTGGAGACATCCTTTGATTGCACAGCAGGGCAGCCAGACGAAGAAGGAGGCCCGCAGATTGCGTGAGCAGCAGCATTTCACCTGATGTGCCGGACCCTTTTCTTCTTCTGCATCTGTAGACTATTGCATTACCATATATTCTGTCTCGAAAGATAATATTCAAACGAAGTGTAGTCATAGAGGGTTGTGGTTGTTTTTATGATAATGGGGTACCCAACGTGGGGGCTTTTTCCCTTCTGCTTGCGTTGACAGATACAAGGGTTTGATGTACTTTAGCTGGAAGTAGTGGTGAACGATCAAACCTGTGCACGGAGCTCGACCACTTTCATCAAATTATCGACCTTCGCTGCGGCTGCTTGCATGATTTCTGAAGTATTAACGACTCACGGGTTCAGTACACTTGCTTTTTATTGAATATTGTGAGTCCTGTTAACAAGTAAGCCAAGACACTTCTGTTAATAAGTAGAGGTAGGCTACGCCAAAAAAGGGTAGATCATTTCAAGACTTTATGTAGCAACCTTGACTAGAAGGGTGAAGATCTATTTTATTACCAGGGTTAACCTAGTTGCAACAATCAAAGCCATCTTTGGCGCAAATTGAAGATCCGCCGATCACAAGAAAGGACTCACGAAAGATGATACGCATTTTCTTGCAAGCCATCTTGTATTGCAGTGCCTGGTCTCTTACATTTTGCGACACACCTATCTTTCTTGCCGAAATTACAAATAGGACTTTTTTTTTTTTTTCTATTTTTTATTTCCGTTAATCTACAGAGCCAGAAGAAATACCTGAAATAGTTTACCCAGTACCAGTCTCATTAGCGTTGGGCCGCATTATCAATTCGCACTACGCAGCTCGGAAAACGCCGATCTGCGACCCCAGAAGTCTTATCTACGGAAGCAAGAACGTGACAAAAATTTGAAGTTCCTCCTTCTCACACACCCTCCAGCTCTTTCAAAAAATCATAGAATGTATTCCTTACCTTCTTCCACGCTGTTGCACACCCTTAACCAGGCGAAAAAGGTGGAGGCTTTGGACCATCTCTTTGAGCCTTGCTCCACGCTAGCAGGGCTTCTTACAGAGACAGTCATGACTAAACCATACCCCACATACACAGCCTTTATCGAGGAGTCAAGGCGATTTTTGCTCGCTCACCTAGAGGAGGAAGAGCAAAAACCACAGATTTCTCCCGGAATCTCGAAGATTATTTCGGCGCATCCTCGCCTCGGACCGTCGAAGGATAAGCTTTCTTCTCACTCGACCTCTGAGCAGAAGTCACTTAGTGGGACTGCGGAGGAGGCCCAGAAATTAGCAGAACTCAACAGCGCTTACGAAAACGCATTCCCGGGGCTTCGGTATGTGGTTTTCGTGAACGGCCGTTCTCGGAGTGCCATTATGGAAAATATGGAAGCACGGATTTCCAGAGGTGACATTCTGCTGGAGCGGAGAGAGGCTTTTGAAGCGATGTGCGATATCGCGTTGGACAGGGCTCGCAAATTGGGTGCGAAGCTTTAGTAGTGACAAGTCGGGTAGAATGTCAGTGAAGGTAGTAAAGACACTCTTTTTATTTGAGATGTAGCCTTGAATATGGTAGAAGTCCTCTTTTATTTTTAGACTTTATCGTTCTTTGGGTATGTGTTTTCTCATTTTTAAAGCAAATCGTTAGTACCTTTGCGTAATGGAAAACTGTTTCTTCCAGGAAAAATACCCAACTATCAAAAAAAGAAAAGCCGTCGCAAAGGATAGTTCATGCCGCTTTCGCTGTTCTATCCTTGGTAATTATTCAGAAATCGGAAAAGTGACGTGGGTGTTATCACCTATTCGTGCTTTAGGAGATCTACTCAGCATGTGCGAGCACAACGAGTTACAGAGTGCTGCTGCCTCCCACGCAACAAGTCATAGGAATATTTGAAAAAAAGGGAAAGTCTCTTGCAAAGTAAAAAACAGAAGGGGAAGCCAGCAGGTGTCTCCCATAAATCATGCTATGTTGAACACGACAATTGGCCTTGCTCGTATCCACTGCCGTCCCGTCTTTGATGCAGGTCAGCACGTTGCTACGAGAACCATAGAGTGAAGGAAAAAAATATAGAACATAGGTGCTCTTAAAAAATATTTTAACCTTCATAAAGCACTACCACACTATCTCAGCTCAACAAATCAATATTCGAGAGTAAGTGCCCTCCCCCCTCCACCTATCACATCCCAATTTGTTATCTCAGCACCCTCGCGCCTTGCCCCTGCAATATATATTTTCACACGTGCACGACCCCTCACGTCTAATCTCAACGATAAACGTCGGCCCCCAACCCACGATAGTCTCTAACAATTGAACAAAATGGTATGTGTACAACCCCCAAAGTAGCTCAATCTTCTCCTACTAACACCCCCAGGCAGGCGCTTTGGATAATGCCCGCAAAGAAATTAAGCGTCTCTCTTTGGAGGACACTGCCGAGTCCAACTACGGCCAGATTTTCTCTGTGTCTGGGCCTGTGGTGATTGCAGAAAACATGATTGGCTGTGCCATGTACGAGTTGGTCAAGGTTGGCCACGCCAATTTGGTGGGTGAGGTCATTCGTATCAATGGCGACAAGGCCACCATTCAGGTGTACGAGGAAACCGCTGGTGTCACTGTGGGTGACCCTGTGTTGAGAACGGGTAAGCCTTTATCCGTGGAGTTGGGTCCCGGGTTGATGGAGAATATCTACGATGGTATCCAGAGACCCTTGAAGGCGATTAGAGAGACTTCCGAGTCGATCTACATCCCAAGGGGTATCGATGTTCCGTGCTTGAATAGAGAAATCCTGTACGACTTCAACCCAGCCTCCTTGAAGGTGGGCGACCACATCACGGGCGGCGACATTTTCGGTTCCATCTTCGAGAACTCGTTGTTGGACGACCATAAAATTTTGTTGCCACCTCGTGCCAGAGGTACCATCACGTCGATTGCCGAGAAAGGTTCGTACCAAGTAGAAGACACCATCTTGGAGGTCGAGTTCGACGGCAAGAAGCACTCGTATTCCATGATGCACACCTGGCCTGTGAGAGTGCCAAGACCTGTGGCGGAAAGATTGACTGCAGACTACCCATTGTTGACCGGGCAGCGTGTGTTGGACTCGTTGTTCCCCTGTGTGCAGGGAGGCACTACGTGTATCCCCGGTGCCTTTGGCTGTGGTAAGACCGTCATTTCGCAGGCCTTGTCCAAGTTCTCCAACTCTGACATCATTACCTATGTTGGGTGTTTTGCCAAGGGTACGGAGGTATTTATGGCCGATGGTTCCGAACAACCAATCGAGTCCATTGAGATTGGTGACCGCGTGTTGGGCAAAGACGGCCAGCCTAGATTGGTCGTGGGCTTGCCCAGAGGCCATGACCAGATGTACGAGGTTTCTCAGAAGACCGCGTCTGGCCTTGCTCAAGTGTCGTACACTTGTAACTCGACCCACAAGATCGTGGCGTTGACTCCGCAGAAGGTTGTTCTCACGCAATCTTCCGTTGCTTTTTTCGAGCTCTCTGACAGCAAGGCGCTCGACGGACGTAGTATCAAGATTGTCGAGCAGCGCACCAGAACGTTCCACGAGAAAATACTCGCCGAGGCTTTCGCAGATGCGATCCCCAAGGAGGACATTGAGTGGACTATTGAGGCCAGGGACGCGGAGTTGTTGAACTCCGAGGTTCGCGCGGCTACATCCCAGCTCATAAACCCTGTTCTTTTTGAAAAGCCTACCCTTGCTGCTCTTGTTGAGAAGCATGGTGGCGATGTGGAGATGGTCGATGAAATGGCCTACAAGCTTGGTAGATGTGTTGGTGACGAGTCTAACGCCTCCACCGCTGTCGCTGGCAAGCCAGAAACCAAGGCTTCGCCTTCTCCCAAGAATGTTGCTTACGACAACAGGGAAAACATCTTCTGGGAGATGGTTCAGAACTACCAGGTGTTGGAATTTTCCAAGAGCGTTCCATCGCAATTGGCCACCGAGTCCATTTCTGTGCGTGAGAACTTCCTCGCTGGTCTTGTTGACTCTGATGGCTCTGTGTCTATCAACAAGGACACAGGTGCTTACAGCGCCATTGTGAAGACCTTGCACTCCAAAATCATGGAAGGACTTGTCAAGGTTGCTCGTTCGCTTGGTGTTTGTGCCTCCGCTAACGCCGACGAAGACAAATTCGCTGTTGTTTTGAGCGGTGCGGCTTTGCCTGGTGTTCTTTCCAAGTGTAACTTGACTCAGAACAAGGTTCCTGCTCCTTCTGCCATCGAGCGTAACGCCGTACCTTACCATTTCGACATCAAGAAGACCGTTGTCGACGACTACTATGGTATTACTCTTGAAAATGAGTCTGACCATCAATTTTTGTTGGAGAACTGCGCCCTTGTTCACAACTGCGGAGAAAGAGGAAACGAGATGTCCGAGGTGTTGATGGAATTCCCCGAGCTTTACACCGAGATCTCTGGCCGTAAGGAGCCTATCATGAAGCGTACCACGTTGGTTGCTAACACCTCCAATATGCCGGTCGCTGCTAGAGAGGCTTCTATCTACACGGGTATCACAATTGCTGAGTACTTCCGTGATCAAGGTAAGCATGTGTCTATGATTGCAGACTCGTCGTCGCGTTGGGCCGAGGCTTTGAGAGAAATTTCTGGTCGTTTGGGTGAAATGCCTGCTGATCAAGGTTTCCCAGCTTACTTGGGTGCTAAATTGGCTTCGTTCTACGAACGTGCCGGTAAGGCTGTTGCATTGGGCTCTCCAGACAGAGTTGGATCTGTGTCCATTGTTGCTGCCGTGTCCCCAGCTGGTGGTGATTTCTCCGATCCTGTCACCACGTCTACCTTAGGTATCACTCAAGTTTTCTGGGGTTTGGACAAAAAGTTGGCACAGCGTAAGCATTTCCCATCCGTGAACACTGCCATCTCTTACTCCAAGTACACCAACGTTTTGTCTAACTACTACGACAAGAACTACTCCAACTTTGCGCCTTTGAGAACCAAGATCAAGGAGATCTTGACCAACGCGGAGGAGTTGGAGCAAGTCGTGCAATTGGTTGGTAAGTCTGCCTTGTCGGACTCTGACAAGATTGTGTTGGACGTTGCCACTTTGATCAAGGAAGACTTCTTGCAGCAGAACGGTTACTCCACTTACGACCAGTTCTGCCCAATTTGGAAGACCTACGACATGATGCGCGCATTTGTAGCCTACCACGACGAGGCCCAGAAAGCCATTTCCAACGGCGCTATCTGGTCCAAGTTGGCCGAGGCCACCAGTGACGTGAAGCACGCTGTGTCCAGCGCCAAATTTGTTGAGCCACTGGAAGGTGAGGAGGCTGGCCGTAAGGGCTTCAATGACTTGTTGAGCAAGATTACCGAACGCTTTGCCGAGGCCGCCGAGTAAATGTGACGCCGAGCAAGAGATTTAAAAATAAGATTAGATTTTAATTCCAGAGATATTACGTTGATTCGTGTCCTAAAATGACTTGTACTTCCTATATAGCCACTGCTCGTTGGATATCCTCGCGTCCTAAAACGGCCACCAGATGCACAAGCATTGAGATGGGGTCGGAGATAACGCAGGTCTTTTCACGTCAGACAAGGGGACCGCCATGGGGGTGTACACCATAGCAGCATTTCCAGGTTCTGCAGAGCACGGGCCTTGTACACCTCTGGGCAAAAAAGAACTGGTGCTGTTATTGGCAGGAATTGGAGAAGTAGGAGAGTCGAAAGAAACACCAGCGGTAGGCTCGTTCTGAGGTGACACTCTCTGGTTGGAGTTTCGCTGTGCATTCAACGTGAACCAGCTCCGCAAGTGGATGGTTTCCACCTCGTCTGCCTGCTGATACGGATGGTTAGAGTTGAGTGACTGCTCCACATTGTTCTGCGAAGACGTGGGGCGAAACATCACCATGCGGTCCTCCATGAACTGGGTGAATTGGTCATGGAAAATCGCAGGGGTGCTTTTCCGTGGCACGCGATAGGGCTCAACAGGACGAGGGGCTTCGTGGGGCCCGCACTGTAGACCCAGACACGGATTTGGGGTTACTCTTGCTTGTTCCAGACCAGAAGACGCCAGCTCAGTAGCCAGGTTTCTCACTCGAATCATCCTTGTGAGGTCAGGACTGACCGTAGGAAACAAGGAGAAGGTGTGGTTTTTATAGGGCTTGATTTTGATTCCCGTCACGCTCGACATGGTGGGATTGAGCGGAAGTGTGAAAAAACCGTGGATAAACCCGATGGGAATGGTGGTGCTGGTGGTGCTTTGGCTGCGACGGGTTCTGGGCACGAGGTGCATTGGAGGGGTTTCGCCGGTGACAAAATCGAGGCTGCGATTTGGTTTCTTTAAACGGAATTCTCTTAAAGAGTGGAAGGAATTTACACCTGCTCCAGAACTGCCGCCAGTGACAACAAGTTGCCTTTCTGGGGAAGGGTTGATAGGTAGAGAGACGCAGCCTGGCACATTCTCTGGACCTCGGGAGTTTGAGAATTCTGCCACGGGGGGCGAACCCGAACTTTCAGCAGTAGTTGGCTTGGACTCGGAATCGTTTGAGGCACTCGTCGCCTCTACGGGCTGAGCGTATTCTACGTGATAGATGTCCATATAGCTTGTGGTCTACGGTTTTTGCACCCAAACATGAAGGCCGGTGCGGGATATATGGTCACGTGACCCATGGTCACGCTGCAGTCTCCGCCCAAGAGACGTCAACGAACAAGGCCGACCTGAAAAATGTCGGTCAACAGATAAGTTATGGGAGCTTGTTCAGTTATCTCCTTGGCGCTAGAAACGAACGATGAACCATTCGGGAGGTGGGATCTTTGTTTCGTGATGTTGCGTGGTCAATACCTTGACAGCAACGTCCAACGTGGAGTCGACAACTTTGTCACTCTCTTTTGATTTTCATAGGATCAGTTTTTGTAAACCTGCACCAGCGGCACGAATCTACATGTTGTGGTTGCATACCAGGGGCATGTATTTTCTATATACGGACGTCAGTAAGAGTCTCTCTGGAGTCGGCCAAATCGTGAAAACAAGCGGCCATCAACATGAGCTCAAGCTAGAGGGGATCCAGTGTCCGATTACTTGGATCTAGCTCTAACCTTCCGTCTCTTTCTCTTAAGTCTTCTAACTCTCTTCTTTCTCCACTTATTTCTCATAATGGATAAATGTGATAAGTAAAAGAAAAAGTAGAATTTTCCGCGGGCGCTCGCACTATATATGTGAGTGCTAGCGTGTCGAGGCGAAAACCCTCAGAAACGTGACTGCTTTTTATGAAGCACGTGACTGTTCTGCATACTCGTGCCCATGGTAGTGACTACGGGTCATGACTGGATTAAGAGCCCAGAGCGGGGACCAAAAAAGAAAGGGCTACTCATATTTCTAATCTTGTATTTGTTCAACACAAGCCTGATTATATTGTTCATTTCCAACTGACTGTTGACGTGATACGCCATATGTCAAGACTGGTTGATGTGACGTTTAGCCCTACGAGGGCGCGCACTCTAATTACCCGTGTGAGGCAACGATATGCTGGGTTCCAATAGTGATATTACGTAATATCTCCGAATTTCATGTTTCGTGTTTAATGAACGATTGATTCGGCTATCGGCTATCGACCTTTCTTTGATTGGTATCTCACCTCATGACTTTGCTCTTTATTTTCTGGCGACTTGTCACCTTCACGCAAGCCTATCTAATATACACGTACTCTGATCAATCGGATTTTTCCTCCAACTTCTTTAATCTCTTAGTCTCCTGCTTGAATGCTCTGTATAAGTCCTCCTTGATCTCACTAAGACCGGTGGTTTGTACCAATTCGTCCACTGCCTCTGAGTCAAGTAGCATATGCTCCGTCAGGTCACCTTTCAGCTTAACAGCCTGGAAAGGTCCATCTAGATCCGGATGATGCTGAAACGTCAAATGCTGGGACGCACTATCGGGCATCAGACTGTCGTTTTCAAGCAAAAACCCCAAGTTTTTGGCTCCCCGCAATGCCTGGAGATGGCAATACAATCTGTAAGCCAAGTAGAAACCGGGCACGTTTGGCACCACCGGAACCAAGGCTACAGGTAAACTCACGGGGATTCCTATGGCACTGAGAATGGCCCATTTTCTGTGGTGAGATGCAAGTTCTGTCTTGAACTCGTTCATGTGTTTAAGAATCGTCTGCGGATCCTGGAGCTGCGAATGGTACACTGGGATCGGTTTAAGCTGGTCAAGGGAGACATTCTTTTCGTCAATTTCCGAAGTCATGACAGCTTTTGGTAAATGATCGATATGCTGCGCGGCCGTTTCTCTGACCATGGTTTCTTTACTGGGAAACGAGCGTAAGCAGTTTTCGTTATATGGAATGGAACTAAGCAAGCGCAGCACGAGAGAAACAATTTTTTTGTTGACGGACAAGTCCGAGGTGACCAACTTGTCCCAGGCCTTCTTCGCAAGCCCCACCAACTTCTTTTCCATTTTCATGAGCCAGGGAACCGCGTCCAACTGGTCTCTATTTAAAAGACCAGCATTATGGTGGCAATATATGAACGATTTGCGGGTGGTGATGGGGATGCTTAGCAAGAAAATGGAATTGAGGTTGAAATTGGACTGAATTGCTTTTCCAGCGTCTTCTTCACTGGAAGCGAGTTTCTTCCCCTCGTCGGCCGCTTGGGTTAGACCTTGAGTCCTTTCTTTTGCACTGTTATCTCCAGTACTAGCCTCGTTTCTGGCTGATCTAGAGCCTGATAACTGACGGGCAGAGAAAAACGGCAACAACAGCCCGAGCGGCAATTTCGCCAACGGGGGTCTTATGCACACTGCCAGACTAGCTCGATATCCAAATACACTTATCATTGGTGTTGAAAATATATCTGACGAAGAAAGCAACTGATAGCAGACCAAGGGCGGTGTGTGCAGGAGATGGCGAATGGATCGTCATGTGCGGGCTTAGCGAAGGCGGAGATGATCGAGCACCGAGGAATGTGAAAGGTGGAAGATGACGTCGGCAAGATTTTTTGGGAATGGCGGTGTTTATTGATGGTGGTTTGATTTTTCTGTCTATGTGCTTTTCTCGTACGTGATTTTCTCTGATATGGGTTATTCTGAGCCAGACTCACACGTCGTAGGCAGCTTAATAGGTGCTGATTTTTAATGGTCAGGCCAGCCCTAACGGTACAAAGTTACAAAAATAGAAGGGAGCGGGTTATCAGAAAATAACATGACAGGAAAATCAGATAACTCTTGAAATATTCAAGCCGGAGCCCAGTTTGTGCCTCTTTCTGGAGCGCTATTTCTTCACGGCAGTGCTACTCCATTGCGCGCAGCCCATATGAAATTAGCTCCACGAGCTGTGCACCAAATACGTCGAGAAAGCACTGAATTGACAATTTCAAGACATTTTCCCAGCACGAATTCTTTTCATTTTCCTATCCTACACCTTCTCCAAACCTTATCCACCGTTTCTCTTCATGTCCACTCCACCGATCTGGCCCAGCGCCGATTGCTATCGCACTGCGGAAAACACTCCAAGTGTAAATATACTGGTCCAGGCGCGGCGTGGCTTAAACTGCCCTACACAAACTCACCACAAAGTTAGCAACCCTTCTCCGCAAGTTCCCTCAGGCGTGTCCTTCTTGTAGAATAAATACAATAACATATTCTTCAAAGCTTCTGCCGAGGTTACACTAAAAGGACCCGCACTAAAAGGACCTATCCATTCGCATGGCTGACCCAGAAAAGCTACCCCGAGAAGTGCACCAGGGCAATGTTGCAGTGGACGCAGACGGCAAGCTCGTGGCCAAAAACCCGTTTGCCCAGTCGCAGCTTCTGTCGTACTCGCTCTACCCCAAAACGGTGCCAAATTATGTTCTCGATAAGCTCGCACTGGCACACTACAAGGAACAGTTGAAGAACCTGAATGTGAACAATGACCAGGCAGATATCTCGCCAGCGGTCAAGGCACACAGCATAAAAGACGACGCGGATCACGAGTATGCTTCGTTCATGAACGACCCGTTTATCAAGACCTTGAACAACAACTGGGCCAATCTTTTGGTCGCCGTGAAACAGCCTACGGAAGTGCCTACAGATACACTTTCCAAGCACGACACGCTCGTTACTAACCCAGATTGGGAAACCCCCTGGGGCGGTGACGAGCGGCTACGATCGGCCTTGCTCGGACCCGGCTCGGGTGATAATACAGTGGCCGCAGCAGATCCGAATGTACCTTTTTGGCGGAGACCGTTTCTGAGAAAAAAGCCTCTAGCAGCCGACGACAGTCCTCGCCACAGAAGCAAGGCGGGATACTGGATGCTGGACGAAAAGCGCAAGGACTTGATGCCCACACTTTGGCGGATATTTGTGCAGAACCCAATTTTACCACTTCTTCTAAGAATCACGATCTTGATGTTTTCTGCGTGCGCCTTGGCCCTTGCAGTGTCTATCTACATATACCTGAAACGGCTGTACGACGATCACAGCATCGAGCAGCAGCCCAG
This sequence comes from Metschnikowia kunwiensis, assembly GCA_030583255.1. Taxonomy (NCBI): domain Eukaryota; kingdom Fungi; phylum Ascomycota; class Pichiomycetes; order Serinales; family Metschnikowiaceae; genus Metschnikowia; species Metschnikowia kunwiensis. The sequence continues at coordinate 156,804 of JAJMHQ010000024.1, forward strand.
CACGATTTTTGCGATAGTTGTCCAAAGCTTTGCTATCGTGTACATTGTGTATATTGCCTACGATGAGTACTCTGGGAAGCCGTTGGGGCTCCGAAACCCGTTGGGCAAAATGAAACTCATCATGTTGGACCTCCTTTTCATCATGTGCTCGTCGGCCAACATGTCGCTTACTTTTTCCTCGCTCTACGACGAAAAGTGGGTGTGCAAGCCGGACCTCGACGGCATGGGTAACATCCTCTACCCCACAGTCAACTTCTTGTGCCGGCGGCAGCGTGCCTTGGCGTCTTTTCTCTTGCTTGTGTTGGCGCTCTGGGTATTGACATTTACAATATCCATCATAAGGGTTGTAGACCGGGTGAGCGTCGGGCCGCGTGCGGATTAAGATGCAGAAGTGGCAGTCTGTGGCGATGGGCCAAAATAATTTATTCGAGGTATCGTTGTCGGCTTGGTGGAGCCAGACTCTATGTCTGAATGCTTCTGAAATTGCCTTGCACGGAGAGTGGAGGTAACAATCGTTGAAAAGTGCTCATGTATTGGGGAGCTGTATGGCAGTGAGAAACTGCCATGCTCCAGGCTTGACGTGGCTTTCTGGCATGTATAGCTTTGTCACTCTGTTGGAATCCCCACTTTCGATAGAAGGGAGACAAAGTTTCCATGCCAAATTACGCAACGAGGCGAGACTATTACTTCAGCCATATGAGGTTGAATGGTCCCGCTATCAATGCGGCCACTGAGGAACTGCTCGTCTTCGATTTATCCAATTGGTGAGCCCATTTTGAGAGGGCCAAACGGAGACATACCACGTGATCTCACAAAACGACCGAAAATTTAATAGAATAAAATTGCGACAGAACCACCGTATCTATTACTATTTCAGAATTTACCATCAAAACGTGTTTCTTCGTCCTCCTCTTTCGTCCCCATCATCCATGGACTGCACACACCAGTATGGCGATCGACAGCATCAGAAACCTAAGAGCGCCGTCGCGGACTCTGATGGTTACACCATTTCTAAGCTACGAAAAGATCTATCTTTTACACGAGTAGCTCTTTGAAGACCAACCTTGCACCACTTTAAGCAAGCTCTATTTTGTGTTTTAACCATAAAGAGGTAACTTGACCGCGGCTCAATTGTGGTTGTCTTCTGTTTCAGCCTCGCCATTTGTTTGACTCCACATTTGAGAAAAAGAGTGGTCCCATTTCCTGCCCTTTATTAGCTGTTATTCTGCGATATAATACGGGGATACAAGCAAGTACATATATTTTTAAAGCACCCTCATTTTTCCTTAAATAGTTCTAGTGTCGCCAAGAACAACCACACGTCAGCACAGTTTTACTCCCGGAATCTCAGCTATGTCAGCGCCACAAACACTCCCGATTGCAGGGGATTTAGAGGCCACGTGGAATTTCATTGAACCCGGCTTGGAGTTTATCTTGGGCGCCCAGGGCGACCAGGGTGTCACTTCTAAAATGTACATGAACTGCTACACTGCTGTGTACAACTACTGCACAAACAAATCCCGGAGCAGCAACCCGGCGGCCAGCGCCGCCATTTCGTCAAAGAGTGGGTCCGAAAAAGCAACGTACTCATTGACAGGCGCAGAGATCTACTACAAGTTGGAAGAATACTTGATCAACTTCATCAAAGCGTTGCGCGCAGAACCCGGCGAGACGTTCTTGGAATTCTACGTGCGCAAATGGAAACGGTTCACCATCGGCGCTGGATATTTGAACAACGTGTTTGATTATATGAACCGGTACTGGGTGCAAAAGGAGCGGTCCGATGGGCGGCGTGACGTTTTCGATGTGAATACCTTGGCCTTGCTCCAGTGGAAACATCACATGTTCGACACCAACGTGGCGCAGATCCGCGATCAGATTTTCGCGTTGATCGAGAGGCAGAGAAACAACGAGATCGTCGACACAAACATCATCTCCGTGGCGGTGAAATCGATGGTCTACCTAGGCATTGACGTCAATGACTTGAAGAAACCTAACATGGTGGTCTACGCCACGTGCTTTGAGAGCTACTTCATCGAGAAAACCGTCGAATACTACCGCAAGGAGAGCGAGGCCTTTTTATCGCAGAACAGTGTGGTCGACTACATGATCAAGTGTGAGAACCGATTGGCCGAGGAGATCGCCAGATCCAACAACTACTTGGAAGACCGCAGCAAGCGCAGTTTGCTAGAAAACATGCACACGGTGTTGATCAAAAATCACGCCCAGGAAATGTACGACCAGTTCCTCAAGTTGTTGGAGCACAACGAGATTGAGCATATTCTGCGCATGTACAAGTTGTTGGCAAAGGTGCCCAGCACGTTGCAGGCCTTGGCCGACGAGTTGAAGTCTTTCATTGAAGCTGAGGCAGCACAGGCGATAAAGGATTTGAAGACAGCTACGGAGGCACAGGAAGCTCAGACCGCATCCGATAAACCCACCAAAAGACCAGGGCAGTCCGCCGTGAGTCCGAAGGTCTATATCCACACCTTGATACGCATCTACGAAAAGTTCAACGAGGTGGTGTTCAGCTGCTTCAAGAAAGACCCGTTGTTCATCCACTCGCTCGACAGCGCGTGCCGCCACTTCGTTAACATTAACGTCATTGCCACGCCCAACCCTAAAGTTTCGAGCAAGAGCCCGGAGTTGTTGGCCAGATACGCAGACGCATTTTTGAAGGCCACCGGAAAAGAGGCCGACATTGAAAATATGACCGCAGACAACTTGGTGCTTATCTTGAAATACATTGAGGATAAGGATGTATTCGAGAACCACTACAGGCGCTTGTTGGCCAAGAGATTGATCAACAGCAACACCAAGTCCGACGAGTTGGAGGAGGGCATTTTGCAGAAGTTGCAGGAGGGCAACTCCTTGGAGTTCACCTCGAAAATCTCGAAAATGTTCCAGGACATGAAGTCGTCCGAAGATTTGAAGGTGAGAGTGCGTGACATCATCGGCTACGAGACGGCAGTGGGTGACTTCAGTCCTTTAATTTTGGCGCAAAGCATGTGGCCCTTTGTACACAACGAAGACTACAGCCTTAAGATTGCACCCGAGTTGATGCATACGATCGACGTTGTGAAGGAGGAATACAGCAAGAAACACAACGGGAGAAACTTGCAATGGTTATGGAACCACGGTAAGAATGAGGTGAAGGCGAATCTCTCAAGGAAAGGCAAACCTCCCTTCATTTTCACTGTATCTAACGTCCAGCTCATGATCCTCCTCGCATTCAACGACCAAGCTACTCACACATACCTGTCTCTCAAAGAGACGGTGGGAGTTGCGCAAAACGTGCTTGATGCCCATCTCTTGCCGTTCGTGAAGTTCAAATTAATGGAGCAGAACCCGGCCACCCCGCAACATATGAACAACTCGCAAACGACGTTCACAATTGTCAATGAGTACAAGTCCAAGAAGTTGAAGGTCAACTTCGTCAGCTCTATCCGGAGCGAGCAACGACAAGAAGAGGATGAAACACATAGAGAGATCGACGAGTCGAGAAAGAACTACCTCACGGCAAGCATTGTGCGGATCATGAAGGCCCGGAAGACCATGAAACACAACGACTTGGTGAACGAGGTGTTGCTCCAGGCGCACTCGCGGTTCAGGGCCAAGCTTATAGATCTTAAGAGGGCCATCGAGTACTTGCTCGACAAGGAGTACATAGCACGCCGGGAGGGCGACACGTTCGAGTATTTAGCATAGTTATGAGAAGAAGGGTAATATCAGTGCTATAATAGGTGGTCTAAACTCATCTCCTAGCTGGAGACATCTGGTTGATGGCTCAAGTTATGCACCCGTACACCACGCCATAGTAATGCTGTTCATCATCAGTAGAAACATACAACAGTCAATGTCCTTAATTTCTCGCGAAAAGAGCGAAGGAAAAAGCTCTCTACTATACGACGAAGCCGTGGTTCTCTCTGCACACGATGGTGCAGTATTTTCGGTGAAGTTTAGCCCCGATGGCCAGCATATAGCATCCGCAGGCATGGACCGTAGCATACGTTTATGGCATCTTCCTACAAATGCCCAGGAAGAAGTTCCCAATTACGGAGTTGTCGAGGGACACAAAGGCGGCATCACTGCGCTCAGCTGGCTTCTGCAAAGCAAAATATTTTCGACCTCTGCGGACTCCTCCGTGGCTATATGGGACGCAGAAACGGGCCAAAGACTAAAGACAGGAAAAGGCCACGATCTTACCGTCAACGACTGCAGCACTTCCATAGATGGCACGTGCTTGAGTGTAGGCGACGACGGAACTATCAGGGTGTGGGACGAGCGAGAAAAGCACGAGGTACGCAAAATCGAAACTCCATACCCGGTCCTCGCCTGTGATCTCAGCAGCGACGGAAAAGTGGCGTATGTTTCAGGAATTGACCCTAGCGTTAGGGCGTACGACGTGGCTTCTGGAAAAGTCTTGTGGAGTTGCGACGAGCTCTCTGAAACCACCTCCAGTGTAGCTTTAAGCAATGACGAATCTATGCTTGTTCTGCGTGCTATGGACGGTTCAGTGCAGACCATCAATGCCAAACTGGCAGTTCCAAAAGGCATCTCTCGAAGGGGCCAGTCCTACGATGGTGCTGTGGGAGGCGCCCAAATGCTTCTATCGAGAGCACGCTTTTCAAACGACGACGTGTACATATGTCTGGCTTCGGATGACCAGCTGGCCATTTTCTGGAGCACAGCTTCGCAAAGAATGCTGTCAAAATTTGCTGGCCACGAGGCTGCTCTTCTAGACGTGGACTTCCACCCGACTGAAAACATCATAGCTAGTTGTTCGTTCGACGGAGGCATCATTGTGCGAGAGTATTAGAACCTGACTCTTTTCCTCGTGGATGCTCTGGCCCTATCTGGATATCTGTGGTGTTCTTTTCCCTCTACAAATTCCGCGTTGAGTCTCTCTAGCGTGGGCCTCTCCTGCCTGGACTCGTTGATTCTCTGCAAGTTTGCTTCGCTGAACAAGCGCATGGACCAGGCGCGTCTCATTTTTCCATTCAGCGACATGATTTCGGAAGAGTGCAGTGGAAGCGAGAACTCGGGTTCGGGAGACTCGCCAGAATCTGCCTCCCCACTATTATTGCCAAAATGGTGACCGACATCCTCAGTAAAATCAGCGTACTCCAGTTCTGTCTCGTCAATTGCGAGAAACTCGTGCCGCAACACGAAATTTTGCATTCCGGTGTCGTCAATAACATATCGCTGAGACTCCGTGCTGGACTCGCGATCTTCAGAGCTTTCGTCCTGGACCCTTCGACGGTAGATCTCCTCTTCTAAAGTACCTCGCAAAACCAAGGTTTCTACGAACACTTCCTTTGTTTGTCCAATCCGATGGGCTCTTTTGATGGCCTGTGCCTCCACAGACCTGTGCCAAACAGGGTTGATAAAATAGACTCTGGTTGCCGAAATCACAGTCAAACCGTGGGATGCCAATTTGAGGTCCATAATCAACGTGACTCCGCTTTTGGTGCTATCGTGCGACGCGAAATCATGCAAGTTGTTCGGCCGTTGCTCTGCTCCAATAAAGGTGGCGTATAGAATATACGATACACCCAATATGTCCAACAATTCCGTAAGATAGTAGGCACTGTCTTCGTACTCGAAAAAGACAATGGACTTCACCCCCTCCTTGTGGTGCCCGACTAGCTTACTCGCCAAATAGGACAACTTAGCTGAGGCGGTCCCCAAGATACGAGCGTTTTTTTGTGCAAGATTGGCTGCGTCTTCTTCAGCAGACAGGTTCTGGAAATCATAGTGGGAGGTCACGTGGAAGTCATCGATTCCATCCCCTTGGGTCAGTGAAGGTTTCTTGGGGAGCGAGTTTCTGTGATTTGGTCCCTCCTCCTTTAGTGTGCGAGGGTCAAACAGCAGGGTTGTTTCTTGCTTGGAAAACCTCCCCTTCTCCAGCTTTTCGGACCTCAACCAGTACTCCGTCCAGAACGATTTCGAACTTTCCTGGAGCCTCGTGGAAAGCTCTTCGTGATCGTTCATCGACAAAAACCGGTTCTTGTAGAAAAACTTCTGCACAGCATTCAACTGCGGGGCTCCGTATACTCCAATATTCGCAATCGACCCCGTGGCATAATTCCTGATATATGGCGACGGAAGGCCAGACACATATATCTGCATCTCATGGAGTGTTGCAGCTGCTCTCCACCGCGGGTTGCGGAGAGCTCTCTTTATAGCAGAGAGAGATTTCTCAAGAAGGCGAACATCCCCAGCTGCGTAGTAGGATTGTCCGATTGGGTCTTTTTTGTAAATACAGTTTTGCGCAATCTCCAACAAGCTGTTCACATCCAGCACCTGGAAGCCTGTCCAGTAAAATGTGGATAGTTGGAGATTACTGACTAGTCTCTGAAGCTGCTGCCGGTTGGAGGGATCGAACATATAATCGCCACCGACTCTCTCGGACGAGACAGCATTAACTGCAAGAACCGCGTTAAATAGATTCATGGCCAACTTGTTTTGATATGAAGGCTCGAGAAAAACAACCTCGTGGTGGAGTTGTGGAAGCACCAAATCCGCCTCCACTTGTGACTGGTTATGGCGCACCATGAGAGAATCGAGGAGATTCTGCAAACTGATTTTTGTCGTGAGTTGGTTGCCATTGGCCAAGTTTTTGACCACAGACGAACCCCACAATGCGGGCTGCGAGTGGAAAGGCTCGATCTTGAAGTAGTTCGCTATCAAGATTCCTAACTTGCCCAAATCCTCCCGCACGTTGAACTTTCCTTTGATCACATACTTTCGTTTCTTTCTCGGACTTTCTAAGGTTGTTTCCGCACTATCCTCGTCCATGTGTAGATTCGTGAGGCCAGATGTGGGAGTTCCAGTGACCACCCAGCGACGCTCAGCATGCATCATTTTACAGATGGAGGTGAGATTCGACGAACGCGAGCTCATAGAATGGCCCTCGTCGATAATGAGCCTTTTCCAGTATATCAGCATGAAAACGTTGGAGTCTGCGCCTAATTTTGAAAACAGAGGCACCGATACCACTATGAGGTCGTAGGCCAAAAGTGACGCTGGGTCTTGGGGAACAGTACTGCTATAGTGTGCATTTTTGTGGCTAATACGGGTTTTGAATCTTTCCGAAATGAAGAGCCTTTTCAAGAAACCTGCGTCCACATGCTTTTTCGCCTCGTCGTTCCACTGGTGCAAGAGATTCTCCGGAACCACCACTAGTGTTGCGCTGGTGAGAAAGAGCTTTCTCCAAGCGGACTGGCTATTCTTGGAATCTCGTCCACGAAGCCCCAAATTATTCAAATTCTGCTCAAAGGGCACATGAAACACACCAGGGGACTGGGAGATTTTATCAACCACCGTTGGTGGTAAATCTTCCATGAAGTATCTCCAAGGGAGGGAGTTTTGCGCAATAGTGGTTAGACAGAGATGAGCTAGTGTTTTGAGCTTGTTTCTAAAAACCCGTGTTTCAGGGACTTCGTGGACTAGTAGATCGTCAGGAATAGACGATATTTCGTGTTTGGTCAAGCACACAAGAGCTAAGCAGATCAAGGTCTTTCCCAACCCCATATTCTCCGCTAGGATGCCGCCTTTTGGCACGGTGTACAACTCAGGCATCACGTAGAAACCATGCCCCAACGTGTCATAGTAATACGTAGTATCAGTGGGCGAGGTGAACTTCACGAAATGGGGCACACACTCCCGCAGAGATATAGACTCTTTTTCATACATCTTGCACACTGACCGTAGCTGGAACGGATACAATTCTGACGATAGGCCGGAAATACCAATTTCACCTCGAAGAAGCATAGCAATTGCCTCTGCGGCAGATGGCACACCGGATGCTTTTGGGGTTTGGAGCGAATAGTGAGATAGGTCTGGGGTCTTGATCTGACTATAGACCGATTTCACTACGGATTCCATTGTTTCTAGCTTTTGCCGCTCTGAACTAAATGGTTCCCTCAGTGCCCATCGCCACATATGATGGTAAACATTTTGAGACTCTTTGCGGGTGCAAAAAAACGGAATGCACATTACAATGGTATTTTTTGACGCGCATTCGATACTAGCCCATCCATCTGGCGAAAAATCAAGATATGCTAGGATTATCAGCCAGTTATCTTTCGCCTTTTTCTGCAAGCTTGAGGAATTCCGCAGCCAGCTGCGTCTCCACAGCCTCACAAATCTCGACCCGTCTACATCCAGAGGAATGGAATAAACCCTTACTTTAAAAAGAGTGAGAGTCTCCGAGTGCAGTACGTTTATCCTTTTATTAAAAAGTCTGTATCTGGCTGAAAAGTACCGGTGTCGGATCAAAAATATTAGTGCCTGTAAACTTGGGTGGACCTGCGCACCAAAGACGCTATGGAGAAACTCCGCATCGACAGCAGTCCACGCGGACCGGTCCACGCTGATGCCTTGAAAAGCATATTTTGAGGTTGGCACGCCATAATAGACAAGTGTGCCTATTGGGATTTGTCTGGAGTAATCGTTGGCGATTTCAACAGTCCTCTGGAGATCCTGCTCCAGGCTCATGGGAAGATAGTGCGGTGAGTGCAGGTTCTGGCGTGTTAGATTTGCGGATCTGACATCAACAACCAATCACGTGACTTTTGATAAAACGTGGCCATGGCCAAATAGTTTCCTTAAGATCGAATTTGTCAGGTTCCCGTTTATCCGAAGCCACTGTGGAAACTGGAATTAGACAGAAGACTAGAATTCCAGAGAGAGGATCTTGGTGTCATTCCCTTCGCTATTGGGACTGGGTGCAACTACTTGAAAACTCTACATTTTTTCCGCCTTTAGATTCAATTTCGATTCACTAACGACAAAAAAAAACCTCCTTGATTAAAGGAGAAGTTGTCCAATCACCCTCTTGCGGAAGAAATCAACCTATCTTGTTTCCTCGCACCTTTCAAAGCGAGTGAATTGAGGCACTTGAGGTACACCTCTTTCTGATTTGCTTCCCCAGTCACTTCCCCCGTATCAATATTGGCAGTAGCATCGTTCCAGCAATGAATAAACTCTTCCAATGGAACAAAAATAGGATCTTTGGACTTGACTCTGTGGACCTTATTTCTTTCCATGCCTCCAGCGTTCTCAGAGCCTTCTTCGAAGGAATACGCAGTTGAAACGTAGAAAGAGAACGCAGAGAGAAGAGCGAAAACGTATGATTTCATAGTGAAGGATAGTAGGATGATGTTATGGAGGCAGAAGTGTTGCTTGACTTATATACTGAAGTCTTCGTTAACCTATAACTAGTGGCACAGCCTCAATTCCATAGTTCCTGTTCAGCAGGTGCATTATTTTCGAAAGCCCCACCCACGAATTCTTGATGACGGAAAGCATTAAGCAATGTGTGGATGCTGGTTACTGCAAATAAGGAAATTCCGGATTTTCGCTTTTCGACAACGCGTGGAAAATGTAGTGCAACCACGAAACAATAGACGTTCGCTTTCAAGGCAGGTGTTTCATATGTAGAAGCTTGGGTGCAAAACTGGGGGTTGAAGTAATTCAAGAACAATCAGGACGATCCGATGCTGATAATGGTATACACACAGAAAATGCAACCTGAGAGAAAATGATTTTTTTCTGTGGTTTCTGACGTCCTCCTGTTGCATGTTACGATGTTTACGTGCTGCACCTTTCAGAGTGCGCTTCAGTATTCGGATGTGAATGGTGGGTTCACATGGGTTTGGAGAATTTGTCGGAACGAAGGCACAAAGTTTACGAATCTCCTCGGACAAGCAGATGACGCTTTTATACAACCACATGTATCGCAGATTAACGATCCATCTGACCCATTCGTTCAAAACGCTAGTTTTGGTACGGTCAATGATTACTTACTGAGAGCTTTTGTGAAAATTCACCCCGAAAGCTGGAGCGATGAACCTTCGTGAAACGCGCCACACGCGCTATCGCGTTGTACTGAGCCACCTCTCCACACGGCACCCTTTGTTAGCGGACATCTGACCAGGGCTCAACACCATATTCAAGTGGTGGTGTGTCACACTTGCAGGAATTTTCCGAACAGGCTCACGCCTTTCGCTTTTCGTAAACTGAAAAACGGAAAGATCAAGAAGAGGCTGGTAAAAAGGTTACTGTAATTTTGTTCCATTCCATATAAATTAAAAAGACTCAGTGCAGAAAAGTCTCAGCACACACAGGTAAGACAACTGTCACCGTGCTACTTGGAAGATCTTCCCTCTGACAATGTTTTTTTTTTATTTTTATCTTTTTGCCGTTGAAAGGGCCATCGCTAACCACCACGCTCGCTATCTGAATTATTTTTGCCACCGAAAATTCTCTTACATGTTGGGTTCTGAGCACCGATGTGGACGCACGCCGATAACCATTGTGCATTCCCTGGCTCGCTGTCATAGATCTTATATAAACTCGAGAATATCGTGGAAACTTGATCAATTTTTTTTTAGGTTAAGCCCCAGAGATTCCACATCTGCTACAAGCACGAAAGTCTCGCCAATAAACTGACGGAAAGTTGGCTCTAATTGCAATTGTTTTAATGATTCTTGCCGATACTTCCGCTGTCTCAGTCCTGATAAATTCGGAGGGTTTACTGTGCAGTTTTGCAGAGTCGTTCCGAAAACCCCTCCATGATACAGGAAGAAACTACTTGAATCCATGTTTTATTCTTTCGATCGTTTGCTGTGTGCAAGAGCTCCTTGGCGTGGCCATACTATACCAAACATGGAAATTACTTTATAAGAACTACTACGGCTCGTTCCGGATCAAATATTCGTTCGGATCATCATGGAAGATCAGAAGCGTTGGATTTAGTCATTTCCTCAGGTTTACTGGTGCCGCTCTTCAGGTCGTCTTGTATACTTTTTTGATCACTCTTAACGGAAGTACTCCAAACCCCAGATCCTTGAGTCTTCTCATCCTGATATTGGTTTCCCTTTTTGTGACACAATTGCTGTTTCTTGAAACCACCAGGTCTCCGGTTGGACATGGCTCGCTCATTCTTTATTGGCTAGTGTCAGGTATTTCATGGACTACCATCGTCATTCTGGATTTTCTGTCTCCATACAAAATCTACATTCCCAAGAATGAAAACAATATTGTGGCCCTTGGTCTCACAGTGGAGACAGCCATATTGGTTAACTCATGCTACTGTTTTGTTATGGAAGCGTACATGTACAAGCCCTCTGTGGAATTGAAAGAGTACTATGATTTACATGGATGGGATCTTTCGTCAGTTCAAAACTTGCTTTCTGTTTTGACCTTCAGGTGGATCCAACCAACACTACAGAAAATTGAAAATGAGGTTTCCGTGGACATTTCGGAGATTCCCGAAGCAGTTGTTGAATTGAAGAGCGACACAACGACGATAAAGCTCAGGGAAACTTGGAAGAAAGCGTTAGAAAAAGTGAGGGAACAGAAGTCGGAAAAGTCATCATCACTTTCAAAAGACCAACGCCCCAAGCCTTCCTTATTTCTTACCTTGGTTCGTATACATTACAAGACTCTTCTCCTTGCGTTTTGCGGTGATGTCATGGACATTGCCTGTGTAACAGTGGCTCCCTTTTTGCTCCAACTGTTTATCATCTTCATCAACGAAAGCATTGGCCCTGAAACGGAATCACCCCCTATCATAAAGGGCTTTGCATTTGCGGCGGGTATTTTTCTCTGTTCGCTTGTGAAGTTCATTTCATATAATCAATGTTTGCTGATGTTTTTCAAGTGCTCTTCTAGCATTCGGAGCAGCATCATATGTTTGACCTACGAAAAAGCGCTCAAGTTGTCCCCAGAAGCACGCAGCCAGAAGCTGTCGGGAGAGATCATCTCACATGTTTCTGTGGATGCCAACGAAATTGCAGCCAGTATTAAAAACTGCTCGGATGCTGTCACCATTCCTTTGAGATTGGCCACATGCTTGTTTGCGCTTTACAAGCTTTTGGGAAATGCCGTGTGGGCTGGTTTGGTCACAGCCATAATATTGATTCCAATGAGCACGTTTTTCACCACCAAAACAATCGCTCTTTTCAACAAGCAAATGGTGTACAGAGACGAGAGAAACCGCTTAACAAGTGAGATGGTCAGTGCGGTCAAGAGCATCAAACTCTACTCGTGGGAAACTCCAATGTTGAAGAAACTCGATGATATAAGGAATAAGAAGGAATTGGTCACGATGAAGGACACCGGTATCTACAATGCTGGTACTGCTTTTTTGTGGAACTGCATTACTTTCGCCATCTCCATAGCAGTCTACTCCGTCTATGCATCTTGGATGAAGGGGCAGATGACTCCCTCAGTTGTGTTCCCAGCCTTGTCTTTATTTGGTCTTTTGTCAGCGCCGATATCTGAGTTTCCGACAATCATCAACAGTTTGATTCGCGCAAAGGTGGCTTTCAAGAGAATTTCCGGATTTTATTCGTTAGATGAGGTGGAGAATATTGTGAGCCGAACACACAAGACCCTTTCTCCAGGCGACGTGAGCGTTGCCATCAAGAATGCTAACTTTGTGTGGTCTACCAACGGCAGTCAGGAGGAACTGAACTACGCGTTGAGAGAGATTGATTTCGCTGCAAAGAAAGCTACGTTGACCTGTATTGTGGGCAAAGTGGGCGCAGGAAAGACCACTATGCTCAGAGCCCTTCTTGGGGATGTTCCCATGATCAGCGACAACTCGTCGATTTCGGTGAACGGAACTGTGGCGTATTGCTCACAAAACCCATTTATTCTCAACACCTCGGTGCGAGAGAATATCATTTTCGGCAAGAGGTATGATGAACACTTTTATAGGAGAACCGTGGAGGCATGCCAGCTTATGAGCGACTTTAAGATTTTTCCCCACAAAGACGCAACCATGGTTGGGGAAAACGGAATATCACTCTCCGGTGGCCAGAAAGCACGTGTCGCGTTGGCACGAGCTGTGTACGCAAGGGCAGATGTGTATTTGTTGGACGATGTTTTGTCTGCGGTGGATGCACATGTGGGAAATAAGATCATCAAGCACGTCTTTTCCGGTATGCTTGCCACCAAAACAGTGGTTCTTGCCACTAACTCAATGAAGATTTTGCCCTTGGCTCACAAAATCGTGTTCTTGAACGGCGGAAGAATCATCGAGCAAGGAAGTTATGCCGATTTGATGTCCGAGGAAGGAGAAGTGGCCAATCTCATTAGGGATTTCAGCAAAGAAGAAAATGCCGATGTATCTGATGGAAGCGTGACTGAAATATCGGTAGACGAACCCGAGAGCCTGATCCTTTCTGAAACCACCGAAGGCCACTCCCTTGCAGATGCAAAAGACACGAACGCACTTTGCAGAGTGCCGTCCAACGGTTCCATTGGCCAGAGCAGTGTCGCCTCATTTGGCCATGAATACGTTTTCGAAGAGGAACATCACACGACGAAAAAGCTATTGGAAAGGAAAGAGGCAAAAGAAAAAGGGCATGTGAAATGGGGCGTCTATCTTGAGTTTCTTCGTGCGTGCGATTGGAGATTCATCGTCATCTGGTTACTTTTCTACTGGGGTGTCGTTGTTCTGGAGGTTTTGGGCAATTATGTGTTGAAGTTCTGGTCCGAGAAAAACATGGCCTCTGGCCACAACACCAACACAGCGTTGTACTTGGCAATGTACGCACTCACGGGCACAACAGGCGGTTTCCTTACCTTCTTGAGTGCGTACATTGTCTGGACATTCAGTGCAATCAAAGGTTCGCGGATCTTCCATGATAAAATGGCACGCAGTGTTTTGAGTTCACCCATGTCGTTTTTCGAGACAACGCCCGCAGGCCGAATCTTGAACCGGTTCTCTGGCGATGTCAACATCATGGACCAGCAAGTCATCTGGTACCTCATGGTGTTTGCTTCTCTTTTGATGGAGTGTTTTGTCAGACTTGCAATTGTCATCATCAATTTGCCGTTCATGTTGGTGGTGATTGTAGGCTTGGCCGTGCTCTACAACTACTTCAGGAACCGGTACATGCCTGCGTCGAGAGAGCTCAAAAGACTCAGTGCCATTCTGAGAAGTCCAATATTCTCCCACTTGAAGGAGTCGATCAACGGGCTAGAGACCATCCGGGCGTATGGGGAGGACGAGAGATTCATGCACTCCAACAGAACAAAAGTGGATGCCTTGACCAAAGTCATGTGGGCCATCCAAGGCACCAACAGGTGGTTGGCTGTGCGGCTCCAGTTCATTGCGGCTATGATTGTTTTCACGTCTTCCATGTTGATTTTGTACGGTGTCTACTCTGGAAGAACGTTGAGTCCGTCCATGGTGGGTTTTCTCATGACCTACGTCTTCAGCTCCACCAGCACGTTGAATGCGATTATCGTGTCCTGGGCGGATGTCGAGTCCAAGGCTGTCAGTCTCGAGCGAATCATCGAATACGGGAGTTTACCCTCGGAGTCTGCTGCAGTGGTTGCTGGAAACAGGCCCGATCGACACTGGCCAGATTCTGGGGCTATTCACTTTGATAACTACAGCACCAGATATCGCGAGGATTTGGAGCCCATTTTGCACGGCGTCACTTTCAACGTCAGGCCGTCTGAGAAGATCGGAATTGTAGGGAGAACAGGAGCAGGCAAGAGTTCGCTTACCCTTGCATTGTTCCGAATTATCGAGCCTATGACCGGGCAAATTGATGTTGATGGCATAAACACCAGCGCCATTGGTCTCTTCGACCTCAGGAGCCAACTCAACATCATCCCGCAGGATGCACATGCTTTTGAAGGAACTGTCCGTGAAAACTTGGACCCATTCCAGCAATACAGCGACGAGGAGCTCTGGAAAGTCCTTGAAATGGCACACCTTAAGAGTCACGTGGAGTCTATGCAAAGCGAAGGGACCGACGCAAACTCTCAGTCACACACGGGTCTCCAAGCTATGGTGCTTGAGGGTGGATCCAATCTCTCGTCTGGCCAAAAACAGCTTCTATGTCTTGCCCGAGCATTGTTGAAAGAATCGAAAGTACTCGTCTTGGACGAGGCCACGGCTGCCGTGGATGTGCGTACAGACAAGATCATCCAGGAAACGATTCGTGCAGAGTTTAGTGACAAGACGATTTTGACGATTGCGCATCGCTTGGATACAATCATGGACAGCGATCGGGTTCTTGTCTTGGACAGAGGAACTATAAAGGAGTTCGACTCGCCTGCGAACTTGCTCAGTGACACAAAGAGTGAATTCTACTCGTTGTGTAAAGAGGCCGGATGCGTTGAAGAAGCGGGCATTGAAAAATAGATTGGTCAGAGAATAACTATATAAAATGCTGAAAATCAGCAAGAAATACCCGTGTTGGACTGTAAGCAATTACGGTGCGTCACTGTAGTCCACTGTCTCACTGTTTTAATGACACCCCGTTGTCCACGGTCAACAAGGCTAAGTGATATACATCATGCACTTTTTTTCCTAAATTTCCTATATTTCCTTTATTTTCTTTATTTCATTACATATTCGATTATTTGTTATTTCGTTGTGAAAGGTGCTGACTAGCATGGCAATATAGGCTACACCAACCGGCTGAAGTCGATAGATTCATTCTGAAATTCATTGCTGGTTCCTCTAAAGATCTTGGGAGTGAATTTGTGAGCAAGATTGTAAGGGGTCCTGGTCATCTTCTGTCAACTCTTCTGTTTACTGATGCTTTCTGTCAATTGTTTGCTGATCTCAAGTAAAATGACACCATTCACATTACAAAGTATAAGTTCAGTACTTTCCGGAAGAGAATCTCGGGTTATAGAAGAACCGTTCGGGGAGTGTAAAACCAAACGCTATCTTGGAAAGACAGATGGACCGTGGCACCAAACTCACGGGGAACGATACGGAAAGTTTCACGAGTTCCATCTTAGGAAGAGTGCAAATTGGCAGGGGTTCTCTTTTTTCTTCCACTAATATTGGTTCAGATCTGGAGGGAATAACCTGACGGAAACAAGAGTGTGAGGACCTCCCCGGAAGTATTCGTTTCTGTCGTGAACTACTACGACTCATCAGAATTTCAGGAATATTACATAAAGCCGTCCCATTATGGGAAGGCCGAAACTTCTAGTGAGGCTGCAGATGAGAATGACGATCTGGTTGGTAAAGTCGTGTCTTTCAAATAGGTGAAGACAGTGAGCCGTGTACTGGAATGGATCTTACCACAGTACGTTATGTAGCTGCAGACAACTTTGTGACACAAACGAGAGAATTACAATGAAATGCTTGACTAGGCTACTATTGTGAATCAGGCTCGAGACCGTCATTTTCAAGCCTTTAAATTGATCATCTTGGATTGAGTCTTGTGGAGATCTTACTCAAACATACTTTAGTGCTACTTGTCACCTAATTCTACTGAATTCTACTGTGACAAAACTGTCTACCCATAAATGCAATACATGTAGATTGCCTTGTGCGACAAACACCAGGAAGGCACTCCGATTGCAAATCAAGAAATCCATCGCTCCTCTAGAAAGTCATAATTTGTAATATTCCGTTTCTATTCTAGCACTCTAGTTTTTCTTTAATAGGGCCCACGGTTCCAGAGCCGCAGTGCAGGACAGACCGATAGGGAGATACGCACTGGCTTGCTAGCCACCCATATTCTACACCCCGCTCTCTTCA
Organism: Metschnikowia kunwiensis; assembly: GCA_030583255.1. Lineage (NCBI taxonomy): Eukaryota > Fungi > Ascomycota > Pichiomycetes > Serinales > Metschnikowiaceae > Metschnikowia > Metschnikowia kunwiensis. The sequence goes on from JAJMHQ010000024.1 coordinate 173,341, forward strand.
TACATTTCATCTTAAAACCACCTGATTCGTCGGTTTTGACAAATTTCCATACCAGGAAACGCAATCAAACCGTCAGGATGAAAGCCTTACTATTGAGCGCACCTTCAAAGACCACCGAAGAGGTCAACTGGACCAAGCCTTTGAACAACTACCTACTATCAGTATACGGAAACACCACGGAATTCCAAGACGATTTGAAGAAGTTCAACGAATTGAGACAAAGAATCCAGGGGTTAGCCGCCGACGATGCTGCAGGGGTTGAACTCTACCTTGACTACTATTCACGGTTAGAGCTCGTCGACTTGCGCATACCTATGCTGACGGTGAACAAAAGGAAACCGGTTAAATTCTCGTGGACTGATGCGTTTGTGCCCACTGCTGAGCAATCGCAAACCGTATTGCCGTACGAAAAGGCGTGTGTTCTTTTTAATCTTGGTTCTTTGTTGATGAAAGCGGCAGCACTAAAATACAGTGATGCCCATAGAAGTGCATCCACGGACGAGGATTCTTTCAAAATGGCGATCCAGTCCATGCAGCAGGCCGCGGGCGTATTCACCTACTTATCTGAGAGTTTTCTCCACGGTCCCTCTAGCGACTTAAAACCATCTACAGTCAAGTTTTTGCTGAACTTATGTCTAGCACAAAGCCAGGAAATGTTCACTTTAAAGGTGATTGACGGGGACCTCGAACAGAAGAAAAACTCGTTGATCTCCAAACTTTGCGCCTCGGCTGCTAAGTACTACGAGGACAGTTTTGACGAATCTGCACATTTGGCCGACGAAGACTCTGACTCCGATTTTGGCATTACTGAAGCGGGTCTCGACGACGAGATTTTGGGTGATGACGTCGAAGCTTTCGAGTATGACCCGGCAGCGTCCGAGTCGAATACCTCGAAAGTTTCCGCCCGTTTACACCCGTCGTGGATAGCAGTTTTCCACGTGAAGTTCCTATACTACAGGTCGTTGGCATTTTACTTCCAGGGTTTGCAGTTGGAGACCGCCAAGAAATACGGCGAGTCGATTGCGTACTTGACCAAATCGTCGGAATTTCTCCATGAAATCTCACCTTCTCTCGTAAAAGCTGCTACCAAATCTCGTGCGCACAATGTGTATGACTTGTTGGACAACTTGGAATACCAAAAAGACGCGTTGAAAATCAAGTTGGGCGATCTCACTAAAGATAACGACCTTATTTATCACGATATCATCCCGTCTCTAGTTACGCTTGCCGAACCTAAGCCTATGAACAGTGCTAAGGCGATCGCAATGAACAAAATCGAGGCATTCGCGAAGATTAACGAAAGCAACTACAACAATTTTTTGAGCAAGGTTGTCCCGGTGAGCATCCACGAGCTCCTCAGCTTCTACTCCGAGGAAAAATCGCAATTTTTGCGGAATGAGATCGATGCAGTCGATATCTCCAACGAAGAATTGTCGTCCGCCTTGGAATACTTGAACTTGCCCAGAGCTCTCGTCAGTATCAAAGAGCTTCTTTTGGCGGAAAAGCCTTTGGACTACGGTGCCCAAGAATCACATTTAGATACTGATTCGCTTAAGAAAGTCGAGGAGATTTCCAGCAAGTATGCACAGGACACAAACAATCGGAACGTGGTATCTCTAACCAGGGCCAGTATTCTCGAATGCGTCGGAAGGATGGAAAGTCTTTTGAATTCTGCTCCCTCAAGCACCTCGCAGGGCCAATTTAGAGACGACTTGATTAAGTTGAAGCGGTCCTTATACGATGCAGCCCTTTCCGACGCACGGCTCTTTTCTTTAATTGATCAGGACAACAGTGCCTTCTATCGGGCTATCGGACAAGGGATGAAATCCGATGACTTTAGGCGTCTTTTCCTGGTGCCGGAGACCGAGCAAAAAACGTACCACCAAGAGCCAGAGATCAGTCTTTTGGATGTAGACGACCGTCAGTTGAGCAAAATTGCAGTGAAAATCGAGGACAAGATCACCCGGCTCGAGGACCTCCTCAACGAACTTAACACAGTGAAGACCGGGAAGGCCAAGCTCATCTCGGAATTGAAGATGCAGATTCATGACGACGACATTTCAGATATTCTCCTCATCAACAGTCGAGTCAAGTCGACCAACGAAATCAAGGAAGTCATTTTCCCGGAAGAATTGAGGAAGTTCGAGTCGTATCTGGGAAAATTGAACCAATTGATCAACAAGCAGAAGTCTCTCGTGAACGATGTAAAGAAGTATTGGGAGGAGTTGATTTCGAGTCCAAAAGTCAGGGATATCCAGACGTCGTCGACATTCCGCAACGGCCTCCTCAATGAGCAGAAAGCCAAAATCGATGCGTTCTACGAAAAAAACTGGAAAAAATACACCGTGGGGCTACAGCGCGGGGTGGGGTTCTACCAGCAGCTTCTTGACTATGCCAGAAATCTTCACACGACAATCGAGAGGCAGACGCAAATGGGACTGTTGACGCAATCCATGGGTACTCTTGGCTTGGGGTCGGATGTTACTGGAGGTTCTATCAGTTCCATGACTTCCACGAATTCGCACGCGCAAGGCGCTCACCAATATCCGTCTGCGCCCGGGCCCAAGGCTCAGCAAGCCTGGCCCGGAGCCTTCGCAGGAGTTGGCCAGAACCCGAAAATAAATCTGGGATTAAGTCTGGGCGAATTCCAAAATACTGGAAGTCTGAGCCTTTTCGCGCCGACGTCGTCGTCTACTATCAACGCCCCTCAATTGCCTCCAAAAAGACCATCGCAGAGTGCGATTCCGGGGAAGGGCCCGGATAGTGGCGTGGATCCGCGCAGAACGGAAACCAGTGTGCAACAACCTGCGCCCGCGCTGCCATTTGACTCCGGCAACAGGAGTACGGGCGCCGGCAACGGCAACGGCAACGGTAGTGGATTGATCTACGACCAGCCGTCGGCGTACCAGCCCAACATGTACGATTATTTTGCCCAAAACAACCGGGGCTAAAATAACAGGCTCAGTAGACAATGCGGGGCCATTTTCCGCATTGGGACCTAATGTGATTGAGTCACGCGTCTCGGCTGAAGAAAAAGCCGCTGCGCAAAAAAAATATAGCGCGGTCACCATGAGGAGCGGCCAGGACATGAGAGCTGTTGGAGAAAGCAGAGAGAGAAGAGCTGTCGTTATTGTCTACTTGAGCAATAGGAAAAACACTGTGCTCAAAAAGAATAAAGTTTCTCGGTTTTCTTGGACAATAATACTGGTGGTGTATATAAGTCGAGCTGTAGTGCCATTGCATGGCGTGGTGGCCGAAAAGGGGCAATTCGGCCGCGCAGCCACCGGAAACAAGGAAGAAAATCGCTCTCTATAAATACGGCCGCGCCGTGTGCAGGATAATCTCATGACGTGCGTTTTTTCCACTCCTCGTGCATTTCTCCCACAGAATATAAGACCCAGAACACACACCCTATTCTTTCCTTTCCCAGAGCGCCGCAAAAAAAGTTATTCTTGGCCGCCTAATTATAAAGCACATCTCGCTGATCTGTTTATTGGCCCGTCACCGCTGCACCCCAAAATCAACCCTCGCTTCTGATTTTCGTGCCACTCCCGCCAAGATGAAGTCTTATTCCGTGTTCGTTTTCATGGCCGTGGTCTCTTTCTTCAGTTATGTGAAGGCCGACACTTACACCCAAATTGCCTGTAACAGCTCCGCACACTGTCCTGAGGACACTCCTTGTTGCTCCCAGTATGGTATGTGTGGAACAGGTTCGTACTGTTTGGGTGGCTGTGACCCCAGACATTCGTACAACTTGACCGCGTGTATGCCCCAGCCTAGAATGTCGTCTTTCACGGAGTCTTTCAGCGACGCCAGTGTCGTGATCGACCAGACCCAGTACTTGGGAAACGCCTCCGACGTGGACTGGGTCTACACCGGATACATCAGCGGATACGACGATGCGCTTTTGTTGCAGATGCCCAACGGGTCTACAGGCACGGTCGTGTCTTCGACAAAATACCTCTGGTTCGGAAAAGTCGGCGCCACGCTCAAGTCGTCGCACGACAAGGGAGTCATTTCTGCGTTCATCACGTTTTCGGACGTGCAGGACGAAATCGATTATGAATTCTTGGGCTACAACTTGACGTTCCCGCAGACGAACTACTACTCGCAGGGAATCTTGAACTACTCCAACACCGGCGACTTCCAGATTACAGACACCTTTGAGAACTGGCACTACTACGAAATGGACTGGCAAGAGGACAAGATTACCTGGTCCGTGGACGGCAACGAGGTGCGCACTTTGGAGAAGTCCTTGACCTGGAACAGCACCACGAACAGATACGACTACCCCTCGACGCCCTCCAGAATCCAGTTTTCCTTGTGGCCCGGTGGATCCACGCTTAACGGCTTGGGTACGATCGAGTGGGCTGGTGGAGAAATCGACTGGAACTCCCAGGACATTCAGGAGTACGGCTACTACTACGCGTACGTGAAAAACGTGTCTGTGACCGCCTACTCGTTGCCCTCGTTCTTGGACCAGTCCTCCGCAAACTACTCCAGCTACCACGCCTTTTTGTACAACTCCACCGACGGGGACGAGTCCAACATCTACTTGACCAACAAGAAAACATGGTTGGGCTCCTCAGATGCTACCGGAAACAACCCCGACAACGCCAATGAAAGCCTGGTGGAAACGTCTGCCGTGGTGATGCTGTCTGGATCTTCCACATACACCTCCACCACCGTCAAGACCAAGGCTACCAGTGCGCAGAACGTTGCTGAAAATACCAAGGGTGGCACTGCGAGCACCGGCACCACCGGCACCTCGACCTCCACCTTCGGTGGCGGCTTTGTGCAGAGCGGGTCGAAATCGTCGTCCACCTCGTCGGCCAAGTCTGGCGCACAGTCGCAGAACAGCGGTATCTTGGGTGCCATTGTTGCTGTGGGCTCTATGATGGGAGGAGCCTTCTTCGTTGGCTTCTGATGATGAATGTTGAGGTGATTTGTCTATACTTTTTATTGTACCAATACATGAAAAGATTATTTACGCGTAGAGCTGCTCTAGCGTTCAATAACTACGGAGTGGTGGGGTTTGGTAAACAACCTTCTGTCGTTAAGCGCTCAAATGTTTAGTTTGGATGCAAACTTGAGATATCACTGTGGTTACCTTGGTCTTGAAGGTAGCTTTTGGGTTCAATAATCTTTGAGCCTATTCCAAGGCAAACAACGTAAAGAGTATTTAATAGTTGGAAAATTTTGTATCGTGAGGGCTGTAAGATTGACGTTGCTTTGACTCGAAACTTTCACGTTTCCAAATTAACCCAACATATAATAGACCACAAGCTGTATTGCGGGTTCTCACGATTTGAAGGGACGGCTTCATTTAGAAACTATTTAGAGCATGGAGATATAGTGCTTAGTGTGATGCTGGTTAACTCAGCGGAACCTGGTATATCAAGCACAGACTATCGATTGTCTCAGTGGTTTCCCAAGAACCTAGAGGTCCAAATTACAGACTTTGGTGGGTTTATTAACGATACTCAGCTAGTTGCATTATCCTACAAGGCAGCTGAAACGCTTGACTGAGAAGTATCGTGCTGAAATCGGCGTACTATAACCGATGAAACTCATACATGACTTGTGTTTTGCGGACGGCGATGGTAGTACTTTTCAAATTATGCCTTGCTTGCAGGTAGGAAACAAATTCGAGACAAATCGGACTTTGCTACTTGGATCTTCTAGCCGGCTTCTACTACCATCAAATTGCTGTAATTTGGGGCCACTTCGGGTTGTCTAGCTACGTATTAGGGTCTGTATGTCCTGGTGATTCTTTTTTCATGTTGTGAAAAACGTATAACACTCTAGAATACATGATCGAGAGACAAGGGAAGAACGGGCTATCTTTGAACACGTGAACGCGTGAATGTGCTTTATTGGATGAAGAAGCACGGCCAACATACTGGATTTTGGCCAATCAGGACATTCGTTTTCAAGAATTGGAAAATACTTGGATTCGAATTTGATTTCTCCTAAAAAGTCTCAATTTATAAAAATAAATCTGGACTTGATCTCCCTAAAGATTATTCGACGTCTCTCTAGTTGCAAAATGCGCATATGGAAAACCTCTGAATTCCCAAACGTGACTCAATAATTGAAAGGGAAAGGGGAATAACAAATATTCTAAGGACTCTTTTTTCCCTCAAGAAGAACGAGATTTTTTCACAATGCTCTTTTTCTCGTGAACTCACGACATCCCAATTGAGCACAACGTGGAGATACGCCTACGCGTTCACAGGTTTGATCGGCGAGAGACTGCCTCAGAGGCAGCATTCTTTTTTTATGACTTCTTCACGAAGGATTTGCTTGACTCCGTTGTAATACCCCTCTTTTGACTTTCCTCTCTGAGAATGCTGGGAGTTATATTCAGTATACCAGGTATTAGTGGGTGATCGGGCAGGCTTATTGGCTGCGGCCGTCGCGTACTGGCACAACCGATGAACATGGAGTTGGTCAAGGAGGTGGTACTAGAATAAAAAGGAGAAAGCCGATGTTCGTCTAATACTGACTCTCGAGCGAACAAATAAATATAAACATAATAAATAATAAGATCCTCCTCTCGTTCTTTCTCCAGCTAACTAACACATGGTCTGCGTACACCGAGAGTCACCCAAAGCACAGCAGAAATTATCAGCAAATCAAGCGAAACCAAGAAAACCAAGAAAGTCAAGCAAACAGAAAGACAAAAACGGAAAAAACTTAATACCAAAAGAACCAATTCCACTCCAAGTCCCTTCCTCCCACCTCCACCCTGGTGCACGGGTGTGCGCCCACTCGCGGACACCGAAGCACTCGAAAAACACCTACTCCCACTCCGATCTCCACTGTATCGCCATCATGAAGATGCTCACCAAGTTCGAGTCGAAGTCGTCGCGCGCAAAAGGCGTGGCGTTCCACCCGAAACGGCCCTGGGTGCTCGTTGCGTTGCACTCGCTGACCATCCAGCTCTGGGACTACCGCATGGGCACCTTGATCGACCGCTTTGAGGACCACGAGGGCCCGGTCAGGTGTCTCAATTTCCACCCCACACAGCCCCTTTTTGTGTCGGGCTCCGACGACTACTCCATCAAGGTGTGGTCGCTCGCGACGCGTAAGTGCCTATTCACCTTGAACGGCCATTTGGACTACCTCCGGAACGTGTGCTTCCACCACGAATTGCCGTGGATTTTGTCGTGTTCGGACGACCAGACAATCCGCATCTGGAACTGGCAGAACCGCCAGGAAATCGCCTGCTTGACCGGACACAATCACTACGTGATGCTGGCGCTGTTCCACCCGCTGGATGACTTGATCGTGTCGGCGTCATTGGACCAGACTGTGCGTGTGTGGGACATTTCAGGGTTGCGCAAAAAGCACTCTGCGCCCACGACGCTGGCGCGTGCCTTCGAGGAGCAGTTGCAGCGCAAGCAGTTACCGCAACAGGACATTTTCGGCAACGTTAACGCCGTGGTCAAGTACGTGTTGGAGGGCCACGACAAGGGGGTAAACTGGGCGGCATTTCACCCCACCTTGCCCTTGATTGTCTCTGCCGCGGACGACCGCCTCGTCAAGTTGTGGCGCATGAGCGACACCAAGGCGTGGGAGGTGGACACGTGCCGCGGGCACACCGGAAACGTGTTATGTGCAGTGTTCCACCCACACCAGGACTTGATTCTTTCCGTGTCCGACGACAAGACCATCCGCGTGTGGGACTTGAACAAGCGCACCGCGGTGAAGCAGTTCCGCCGCGAGAACGACCGCTTTTGGTTGATTGCCCTGCACCCCACAATCAACCTTTTTGCCACGTGCCACGACTCCGGTGTTATGGTGTTCAAGTTGGAGCGCGAGCGGCCCGCGCACACCATCTTCCAGAACACGTTGTTCTACGTCAACGGCGACAAGCAGGTGCAGAGCTACGACTTGGCCCGTGATGAGGCGTCCTTGCCCATGTTGTCGTTGAAGAAGATCGGCAAGACCTGGGCGTTCATGCGCACCATCTCCTACAACCAGGCAGACAACTCGTTGTTGGTGACACACGGCGAGGGGGACACTGGCGCATACGCGTTGGTAACATTACCACGACACGTGACCGGGGCCATCGAGCCCACGGACGTGCGTCTGGGCGAGGGTAACTTTGCGTGCTTCATCTCGCGCAACCGCTTCGTCAGCTTCGTTAAGGCCAGTAAGGTGCTCTATGTGAAGGACATGAACAACAACGTGACCAAGACGATCCAGTTGGACGCGTCCGTGGTGGACGTGTTGGCCGGTGGTGCGGGTCGTTTGCTTTTGGTAAAAGCGCACGCCGTGGTTAACTACGACGTGCAGCAGCGTAAGGAGCTTGGCGAGTTGGCCGTCAACAACGTCAAGTACGTGGCGTGGGCGCCTGATGGCCTGCACGTAGCGTTGTTGGCCAAGCACACCATCACCATTGCCACAAAGGACCTCGAGCTGGTCACGTCCATGCACGAGACGATCCGCGTCAAGAGTGCGGCGTGGGATGACGCCGGCGTGTTGTTGTACTCCACGTTGAACCACGTCAAGTACACCTTGTTGAACGGTGACAACGGTATCATCAAGACCTTGGAGAACACCGTGTACATTGCACGCGTTGCGGGCGGCAAAGTGTACTGCTTGAACCGTGCGGGGCAGGTGGAGATTTTGGCCATCGACCCGGCCGAGTACCGCTTCAAGAAGGCCTTGGTCAACAAGAACTTCAACGAGGTGTTGCGTATCATCCAGACGTCCAACTTGGTGGGCCAGAGCATCATCGCCTACCTTCAGAAGAAGGGCTACCCGGAGGTGGCGTTGCAGTTCGTGGAAGACCCTGAGACTCGCTTCGACTTGGCCTTGGAGTGCGGCGACTTGGCCATTGCCGAGACCGAGGCCAACAAGTTGAAGAGTAACGCCAAGTGGGACCGCTTGGGCCAGGAAGCCTTGCTCCAGGGCAATGTTGAGGTCGTCGAGCGCGTGTATCAGCAGTTGGAGGAGTTCGACAAGTTGTCCTTCCTCTACTTGTACAAGGGCGACCGGGAGAGATTGAACAAGATGACCTTGATTGCCAACGCGCGCTCCAACGTGTCCTCGCTCGTGCAAAACACTTTGTACAACAACGACGTCGAGTCACGCATTGATGCGTACTTGAAGGTTGGAATGTACCCTTTGGCTTACACCTTGGCAGCATCGAATGGCATGAACGAGAAGGCCAACGAGATCTTGGAGGCTGCAGGGATCACTGCCAGCGATGTGCAGTTACCTGAAATGGGCGCGCCTGTGCAATTACCCACCCCACAAGGCGAGATAGCCAAGAACTGGCCCATCGGTGAAGGCAAGTTGTCCTTCTTCGAGAGCGCTTTGGTCTCTGGAAAGGTCGAGGATTTGCAGATCGAGGACGAGCCCGAGGTGGAAGAGCCCGCCAAGAGCGCCAATGCTTTTGATTTCAACGACGTCGCCATGGTCGACGAGGTCGAGGAAGACGAGGGTGGCTGGGACATGGAAGACGAGGACCTCGATATTCCCGAGGATTTTGAGGATGTCGAAGATTCCGAGGACGCAACGCCGCTTGCCGTCAAAAGCGAAGAAGTGGCCAATGGCGAGATTGCGTTCTGGCTTCGCAATAACAAGACCGCCGCTGGTTACGTGGCTGCAGGTGCGTTCGAACAGGCGGCCACCTTGTTGAACAAGCAGCTCGCCGTGGTGGACTTCGGGCCCTTGAGAAAGCGGTTCTTGGAGGTCTACACGAGCAACAAGTTGTACTTGCCCGGTGTCGCGGAGTTGCCCGCCATGAAAGACTATATCAGAGAGCACAATGACGAGGACGACCCCAAGAAGTTCAGGCCGTTGATTCCCGGCTACGACTCTTTGGAAGAGAAGTTGGGCAACGCGTTCAAGCTTTTCAAGAGCAATAACTTGCCCGAGGCCATCAACGTGTTCAGAGACATCATCTACACTATCGCTGTTTTGACAGTGGACGACGAGGAGCAGGAGGCCAAGTGTGACGACGTCTTGATCTTGTGCAGGGAGTACATCTTGGGCTTGTCCATTGAGTTGGAGCGCCGTGCCCTCGACCCATCGGACGTGAAGAGAAACCTCGAGCTTGCGGCCTACTTCACCCGGGCCAAGCTCCAGAACGCTCACCGTGTGAACGCCTTGCAAGTGGCCATGCTGCAGTCGTTCAAGAACAAGAACTATACCAGTGCGTCGTATTTCGCAGGCGAGCTTTTGTCGATCATCTCCACCGGGGCCAAGGCGGAGCAGGCGCAGAAAATTCGTACCAGAGCCGAGTCGATTTCGAGCGATGCACACGAGATTGACTTCGACCCGTACGCCGAGTTCGACATCTGCTGTGCGTCTCTAACGCCCATTTACAAGGGTAGCGATGTCGTGACGGAGGCGTTGGTCGGTGCTAAGTACAAGCCAGAGTATAAGGGCCAGGTGTGCCGCATCACCAAGGTTACGAGTATAGGTGCGCCGGCGTCGGGCTTGCGCATCAAGGTGTGAAGAGAGAGAGGCGGTTAAAACAGTTCCACGTGCTAGAAAACTTCCCTGACGGGTATCAGAATATTAGTAAAAAAGATTTAAAGGTTGCAGTAATTTCAACAATTGTATCGCCTGCATTGTCTCCTAATAGGGCACTAGAGCAGTGCGCATGCGGAGATCACGAAAAAAGATACCAGAAAAGAGCGTGGAATGGCACACGCACCATTCCTTTTTCCGTCCGAAAATTTCAAATACCGAACGAATGTCGAAGGATCAGGCCGTGGCCCTTAAGGACCAGGGAAACGCCTTTCTCAAGGAGAAAAAGTACCAGGATGCAATCGACGCATATACCAAGGCAATTGAACTCGATGCGTCGAATCCTATCTTTTACTCCAACAGAGCACAGGTGCACATTAAAATGGAGAGTTATGGACTGGCGATTGCGGATTGCGACGCCGCGTTGAAAGCAGATGCGGAGTTTGTCAAGGCTTATTATAGGAAGGGCGTGTCGTTGATGGCGTTGTTGAACTATAAGGAGGCACAGAACAACTTCAGGATCATCTTGAAAAAAGTGCCCAACGACAAGGCCACCGCGGAGAACTTGAAGCAGTGTGTCAATTACTTGAAGAAAGAGGCGTTCGAGCGTGCTATTGCGGGCGACGCCAAGACCTCCGTCATCTACAGTTTGGATTATGAGGGCATGTTAGTGGAAAAATCGTGGACGGGACCCGCGTTGGGTATCACCCAGACGAAGGCTTCCACAGGCGAGGTGTCTGTGAACATCGAGGGCTTGGGCCAGGAGTACCTCCGGTACATGATCCAGCTCTTCAAAGACGGAGGAAAACTCCCTAAGAAACACGTGTTTGCCATAGTGGCCAAGGTGCACGAGATCTGCAGGAACGAGCTGTCGTTGGTGGAAATCACACTACCGCACAGCAAGATCTCGAGGGAATCCGGCGACGACATTCTCTTGGAAAACGGTAAGAAAGTCACTGTCGTGGGCGACACCCATGGCCAGTTCTACGACGTGTTGAACCTCTTCAGCAAGTTCGGCCACGTGTCGGAAAACCACATCTATTTATTCAACGGCGACTTTGTGGACCGTGGCTCGTGGTCGTGCGAGGTGGCGCTTTATCTCTACGTGCTCAAGATCCTCTACCCCAGACTGTGCTTCATCAACAGAGGAAATCACGAGACCAACGATATGAACAAGACGTACGGGTTCACCGACGAGTGCGAGACCAAGTACTCCAAGAAGGTGTTCGAGGCGTTTGCCGAGTCTTTTGGTGCGCTTCCGTTGGCCACTTTGATCAACAGCCTGTACTTGGTGATGCACGGAGGTCTTTTCTCCAACGACCAAGTGAAACTCACCGACATCAAAAACATCAACCGGTTCCCCAGTTCCGGCTCCTCGCAGCCTGCACGCGAGGGCCTAGCCATGGAATTGCTCTGGACAGACCCACAACCGGAAAATGGACGCTCGCCTTCCAAACGTGGCTTGGGCATCCAGTTTGGCCCGGACATCACCGAGCGGTTCTGCTTGAGCAACAAAATCCGCAAGGTGTTGCGGTCGCACGAGGTGAGAATGGAGGGTGTGGAAGTGGAACACAACGGCCGGCTTATCACCGTGTTCAGTGCACCCAACTACTGTGACTCCACGGGCAACTTGGGTGGAGTGGTGCACATTACTGAAAACCCGGGCTATGACTTTGGAAAGGACGACGGAGAGGGGTACAGGTTGGCCGAGGACCCCAATTGTCCGTGGGCGTTGGATATCGAGACTTTTGCTGCGGTGCCCCACCCGGACCTCAAACCCATGGCGTACTCGAAGAGCGGCTTCGGTTTCTAAATTTCGCGTGCTGTAGCTACGGCTACCCGCTATTTGTATATAAAACGAACAGACAGAAATACTTGTTAGGGTGAGGTTAGGGGTCTAGAGGTGGTGAAGGATGAAATCCGTGGAAGTCGAGCCTGTTGAGGGGAAAGGAATCGTGGAGAAACTACCAACCCAAATGAGGTAAGGTCGCTCTCAGGTGACTTTTTTACACTGTAATAATATGGAAAACAATGGTGAAACTTCAAATGGCCGATGAAACATAAGCGAATTATAACACACCGGATGATAGTCCGAGCTTCAGGTTGTGTAGGTGTTCCTACATTCCTAGTGCTCGGTGCTAATGCGCGAGCTATGCTCTCACTATGAGTGCTCTCACAGTTGTCATACTTTTCTCATCCAGTTTCCACAATGAAACCCGCGGAGAAAGCGACCCTGCCAGACGACGACGATGCACCAGACGAGTGGGACCAACGAATTCTAAACACCGGCTGCTACGAGGAAAACTTGGCCCTTCAATTGTGCCATGCTGACGAGGGTGACTGGAGGAAATGCCTAGGGCAGATGGAGGCCTTTCGCCGGTGCTGGGATGCAAACAAGAATAACGAACGCACGCATACGGTGGAGGAAAAGTGAGGCAGGAAGAAAATAGGGTAGAGCGATGATGGAGCATGAAAGGTGGAGTAGGAAATTGTCCTCGTTGTAAATAGTCGTTGGCTCACCATACTGAGCCGCACCTGGAACATCCATTCTAATAGAAAATACAATCAGAAAAGAACACGGTACGCCAGTAAATATCCCTTTAAATCTTTGATAATCGATTATGTACTCGTCTGCCTTTTCGATTGGTGCTTCCACCCATTCCCTTTCGCTTTAAGCTCATCACGTGACCCGGCTGACGGAACTCAGCTCCAACGCAAATCAAAACATCCACTGTTATGAAGCCTGCTGCGGAAATCGAGCAGCTGATTTTGCTCGAGGACAGCTCTGACTACACCTCACAAGATGAAGGATCCTATGGTTCTTGGCAAATCAAGACACTGCCCTATTCGGATGTTTCTAGATTGAAGACCGAGAACACAGACCGGTTACAGAAACGGTGGGACGAAATCATCGCAAAGTACTCGAACATCGACGATAATAAAGAAAGTGACGAAATTGACCTAAATACAGGGCAAATCACTATAGACAATGGCCACTTGCGTTCTTTCGATGGAGCCGAGAATGGCGCCCATGCATTACCTAGCATATGGGCAGTCAACGATGATTTCGAGAAGGAATTGCGCAAAAACAAGCGGGCCGAAAAGCTAAGGCGACAGCTAAAAGCAGACGAAAGCGAACGGCTTAAATCGAGCTTGCATTCTTACTACAGTAAATTGCATCTGTTAGACTCCGAGACAGAGACTTTGCAGGATAACCTCCTGCTCTTGAGCCCATCACCAACAAAAAAACACAAATCGCTGAGCTCGTCTCCCGCTCGAGAGACTCTCAAAACACTCGACTACGGTAATAGGCTAATAACGCCCCAATCTAGTCCGTTGAAAGGGAAACTCCCATCTGTGGCTTCGTCTCCCAGTGAGGATATGCTAGTAAGCCCAACGCGTAAACCACGGGGGCATCGGGGTGCGGGTTTTCATAGCGTTTCAGGAAACTACTTCCTGAGCCAGGAAGTTTTGATTCCAGAAAAGAAATATCGGAATGGAAAGCTTGAAATGAATCTGGAGGAATACCTCAATCATGACATGGACGATGCGTACGATTCGTACGATGAACTGTTCCTGATCTTGGACCTCTTTGAATCCAATAAATTTGAATTCTTTAGTTGTGCATTCTACGGGTGCCATTTTTCATCCAGCAGCAAGGCTTCGTACAGAGCGCATCTACTAGCATCGCATTCCCCCGAACTACATCGAATCGGGTATCCTGTGCAATCAAAAAATGGAGGTAGACACGTTATTCCAGGCGACACCATTCCAAAGTTGAACCTCCACTTCCCACTCAGAATAGACCTTCCTCCTGAACGCCCGTATGTGTGCGGTTCAGACCTCAAGTCTGGCACATGCCAAAAAGTCTTCACCGATAAGGAGAGATTGAAATCTCACCGGGTGCAGTGTCCCAAATTCTGCTCCACGAAAAGACAGGCGTTTCTCTGCCCGCTTTTGGGCTGTGACTTTATGACGGATGCCTGCTACCGTGAATTCTACGACCATCTCAAGAATCATCAAGACAGCGGAAGACTTCAAAGAGTCGACACAGACATTGTAGTGGTGCCCACTGACACCCCTGATTCGAATGATTCCGTAACTAGCGCCGGCTATTCGGAGCCTGAACACAAAGATACCGGTTTATCTAGGAAGGAGCCATTTGAGCTGGCCAGTTACAAATCCTCGCAACGGGCACGAGAGAATATCTGCACATCTTCCAGGTCCTCTCTAGATCACCTCCCCAAACTTGATATCCTTGATGGTGTCGATTTCGATATTGGTGAATGTGTCGAACGAGATCTGGGGTACTCGTCCATCGAAGAGTTGTTTCAAGATTAGAATCTGATACATCAGAATTTCGAGGACAGTTAGGTATTGACTTTGTAAGTAATCTGATTTCTCATAGTTAGACACAAACGCAAATTGGATGCTGTCTCTCCAGAGCCTGGTCTGCATAAAGGAGTATTGGAGCTGGTGGATATTTTCACCAAACGCGCCACTCTTACTTTCTACATCATCCATCTTCTTAATGTAGTTGACTATGTACAGAGACGTCTGAATGGTACTTACTGTCTCATCATGCAGATGGCTTGCCCTTGAAGGCATCATCGCCCAGTAGGTACTTGTCAAAAGCTTCGTTACGTTCTGGGAACGGACGAGGGCCACAGATTCTGATCATGTCCTCTCTGGTCAAAACCTCTTTCTTGAACACTTCCTGCGCTACCTTGTCGACCAAGTCGAGTTTCTCCGACAACAACTTCTTGCACTCGACGTAAGCCTCGTCGATGAAACGCTTGATCTCTTGGTCGATTTTGTGGGCGGTGCTCTCAGAGTACAAGTTGTGCACCTTCATTCCGTTATTCTCGTCACCGTTGTCGAAATAAACGTTTCCAAGCTTGTCGGACATTCCCAATTTCAACACCATGGACTGCGCCATTTGGGTGATCTTCTTAAAATCGTCGGAAGCGCCACTTGTAACAGAATCAAAGTGCAATTCTTCACTGACTCTGCCGCCCAACGCCATGACCATTCTGTGCTTGAACTGCTCCTCCGACACCAAGTACTGGTCCTTTGGCAAGTACTGCGCATAGCCCAAAGCACCTTGACCCCTTGGGATGATCGACACCTTGACCAACGGGTCCGCGAATTCCAAGAACCACCCGCAAATGGCGTGGCCCGCTTCGTGGTACGCCACAGTCTTCTTCTCGTCTGGGCTCAAGATTCTGGATTTCTTTTCCAATCCAGCGACAACCCTCTCAATGGCCTGTTCGAAATGGTACACGTCGACGGATTGTGCGTCTTCTCTAGCGGCAATTAATGCACCTTCATTGCAGCAGTTGGCGATATCGGCGCCCGCAAAGCCAGGGGTCAAAGCCGCCAATCTGCCGGCCAACTTCTCGACGGCCTCGTCGATCAACTGGTGGTACTTGCCAAAATCCACGTCGCTGTGGCTGGCCTTGATTTCCTCCACGGACTTCAACGTGATCTTCGACAAGTGCACCTGGAAAATAGCCTTTCTGCCCTCGATGTCCGGGGTGTCGATGGAGATGTGTCTGTCGAATCTGCCGGGTCTCAACAACGCCTTGTCCAAAATGTCTGCACGGTTGGTACCGGCCAACACGACCACGTGATCGGAATCCTCGAAGCCGTCCATTTCCACAAGCAACTGGTTCAACGTGTTTTCTCTCTCGTCGTTTCCGCCCATCCTGCCGTTGCCTCTTTCTTTGCCAATGGCGTCGATTTCATCGACAAAGATGATCGAGGGCGCCATTTCACGGGCGGTCTTGAAGAGGTCACGCACACGCGACGCTCCGACACCAACAAACATTTCTACGAACTCTGAACCGGAAACCGACAAGAAAGGCACGCCGGCCTCGCCTGCAGTGGCTTTAGCTAAAAGCGTCTTGCCTGTTCCGGGGGGACCCGAAAGAATGGCACCCCTGGGGATTTTAGCACCAAGTTTCTCGTACTTGAGGGGGTCCTGCAAGAACTTGACAAACTCCATGATTTCCTCCTTGGACTCCTCGCACCCAGCCACGTCCTTGAACTTGATCTTGACGTCTGTTTCCTGGTTGAACAACTTGGCCTTGGACTTTCCGATTTTGAAAATGCCCCCTGGACCGCCAGCGCCGCCCTGTGCCAGTGCACGCTTGGTGGTTATGTACCACAAACCGCCAATCAACAATACCGTGGGCAAAATGGGGAGCAACATGCCCATCCACGAACCTCGTTCTACATACAGAATGGGCAAGCGTTCTTCCACGGGGATGCCCAATTTGTCCTGGAGTGCGTTCATTTCCTCCTCGAAAACTTCCACAGATCCTATTGTGAATACTACCATAGGATGGCCATCTGCTCCTTGCACTGTTTCATCAGAGAAGGCGCCCCTGATAAGCTCGGCCTCCACTGCAAATTTGTTGATAACCGTGAGTTTGGTCACCAAGCCTTTACTGAGGTACCTGTTCTGGAAGTCCTGGAACGAAAGTTCGTCGTGTGCTTGCTGTTCGGATAAGAGGTAGAACGTCAATAAAGTGGTGAAAAGCGTGAAGCCAACGGCGATTCTGGCCAACTGCAGCGGGCTGATTTCGACGAGCTTGACGTTTTTGACCTTTGGGTTGTTCTTCTTCAAGAGATCCTCGAGGTGCTTTCTCATTTTCTCCTCCTCGGAAAGAGGTTTATCTTTTGGCTTTTTGCCACTCTCAGGGCCATCTGTCTGCTTTTCTGATTGATGCTCACGAGTCTCTTCGTCTTTATCCTTCTTTTCTGTGTTCTTCTGCTTGTCTGGCCCGTTTGGGCTGGTGTTCCATAACCTTGCACTACTGCTCATTTGCGATCTGGGAAACGAAGAAAAGCTTCGCCTTGTGAGAAATTTCGATACCGCCACAGCGGTACGACCGGGCCGGATCGTGGCACGGGAATATCCGGAAACCGCAAGTAACGATCTCCGCATTAGCATGGTGTTCATGTTTGGGCTGGGTGAAAAGTGAAGGCGATTCGTGGAGACTTTCGCCGTCGCTCGTGGCCGGTGCGGTCACGTGACGAGTCAGTGCTGCCAGGTCCAGGTTCGAAAATAAGCGGAGGGACTGCTATGATATAATGGTGTGGTTTTTCAAAAAGAGTTAATTTATTTGGGTTGTTCTTCTGCCTTTACATGTAAGTGCAAATTGCTTTTGCAGTGGCACCTGGGTGTATATCCTGGAGTCTAACCAACACAATGTTTTAAGACCCGGACCTACTCCATAACAATCATACAGCAAATCAAAACGTAAAGTATCTGTAATCGTAAACTAAAAAGTGCCAGCAGCAGTACCTGGGAACTCTAGCTACCAGTGGGTACGAACCCTAGAGCACCCAATACACGACTAACAACCAAACCCTGGAAATAAAGCAAACATATCTTCCGTGACCAAAACAAATTCGGCCCTAGCCCCGAATTCTCCCGAATTCTCTTAACCTAGTGCCCTCACGAACCCGTCGAGCTGGCCATGTACTTGTCCCATGTCGTCTCACACACCTCCAAGAACTTCTTCTTAGCGTTGCTCTCGTTGCCCTGGAAAATGGTAAAGTTGAACGCAGACTCGTCGTTGAACAGAATGCTGCCTCGGAGCGCAGATGTGGCCCTTTTGCGCTTCATTTCCATCTCCTCCATCTCCTCCTGAGTTGCTTTCTCATCGTCACTGTGAGTCACGTCGAAATGCTCAATCTGCGCAGAAGGTGGCTGTGATGGCATGGGTGCGAGCTTGGCCACCTGTCCCTCGAAAACGTCCAAAACAGGCTTTCTTCGCCTGGCGGATACTGCACGTGGCAGTCGTGGTTTACTGATTCTGTCTGGTCCCATGGCGGGGCCTAGCCTTATGGGAGTGGGCAAATAGTGCACTGCCGTTTGCGGCAAATGGCCAATGGCGGGGTAGACGTACCGGACCGGTGCTCTACGGAGAGGGTGTGCTCCATATAGTGAGCGCATGGGCGCCGAGTTTATCATGGGAGCCATGCTAGCAGCCTGCGCTTTGGGCGAAATTCGGAGCGGGCCAGGTGCGTTACTACGTTTTAGAGTTTTTCTGGAGAGAGCACCGCCAATCCGCAGGAGCTCTGTGTCGTCCACTGGGCTGGAATCGTATGATCCAGTGTAATCCTGGGCCATGTCCTGGGTGCCCTTTTTAGTGTCGGAATGTTTAGACTGACTCTCCCCAGTAAGGACCGTTTGGGCCACGGTGGAACCGGCTTCATCGGGACCCGCACTTCTTCGCAAACTGGCCACTTCTTTGTTTCCACTTGTAGCCAGAGCACCTGCACTTGGCTTGCTTTCGTTTTCGTCAGTGGAGCTGCTGGCCGATTTCATTGGCGCGTCTGCCCAGTTCAGCGACACGGGTGTCCTAGAGAACTTTTTCTCGTAGTTCCCCAGTGCTATGAGCTCGTTCTGCTGTAGACGGATAACCTCACTTATTTTCAAGGTATCTCGCATGTCCGAGTTGACAAACTGCGGCGTGATCGGGCTCACGATTCTCATGATCATGTCTGATTTGGACTTATCTTTGGAGAACACGAGCAGCGACGGGCGAAACTTTTCTCCAGTGGACATGATAAAAAGGGTATTCTGGTCTTATATACGTCGGGCGTGCAGCGAATTCGGCTATATTTGAACGAAGAAAAGTTTGGCGTTTGGAAGGGGGCGACGGACAGGTTTTAGCTCAGGTAGCGTAACCAGGCAGGAATCCCGTAGATGTGAAACAAAATTTGGACTGAGAAATCGGCGGGGCTGCCGGAACAACACGAAAAAGGAAAGCGGATTCTGACACGAGGACCCAGATGCGCGAACTGTGTTTCGAGTAGTGTGAGTGTTGCCGGGTGTGTGTTAATGTTTTCTTTCTTGTTTTTATAAATTTTAGACGCCCTTTTCCCTGAGGATTGTTCCTAAAGGCAGAGTGAGAGAAGGTATTATCTAGGGGGGAATGAACGCTGGGGCCTTTTCGGGGGCCGTCGCCAGCGAGGAATGTGCGGCTGGTTTTATAAGAGAATTCGCTACTCTAAACGCGCACTGGGTTTTGAGAAGGCAGCAGCGTCGTTTGGAATGCCGGTGGCAAGAAAGCTCAGCAGAGCCAAAGGATCACTTCTTCTCCCATTTATTCTCGATTTGGCTCACTGATTTTAGTCTGTGATTTTTCCGTATTCTTCTCGGGGAGTTTGGACCGTGGCCAGTGTTTAACCTCTAGTTCCCGTTGTTGCCAGCTATGCCGGACACCCACATTTGTTTCAAGAAAGTACAGTCCTAACCGAGCAGGCTGAGGCTTGGTGCACGGCTCCGAAATGCGCCGAACATGAAACTGAGTGACTATTGCCTGAAGCAGCGCACGCTCGGCGTCGTGGTCCTTTCGATGTAATTTAAACTTTTTTTATATGTAATGCTTTGCAGACATGGCAGCAGATCGTTGTCCAGAGCGACCTGAAAAGTGATGGGGAAAGCAAAAATAAAATTCGGAGGATTTGCGTGGGCTTCGCCCTTATTGACACACGTAGGGATTCCGCCCCCAATCGCTGCTGTGGTGTTTCAGATCAGTCAGTTGAAGCACAGAACACTGCCGCACCATGCGTGGCCACACCCGTATGACAATTACGAGGATTGTCATGGTCGGCATTTTCTTGGCGCGAGCCTGTGACATTGTATATAGCATCTAGCCGTCTTTTTTTATTTATCACGTTCAAAGATTTTGAAGGATCGCGTACACTTTCACTTGGCCGTTCGCTGTCATGGGCAAAATGCGTGTGTCAGATGACTCAACAACGAATATACCATAATTACAAACATAGCCCATCATTGTACAAAGTCTAAAGATACTAAATATACTTGTGTTCTTTAATGAGCACCGTAACTGTGTGCCAGCGCGAGGCTCTGACAACTCTTATAGAGGAACAGTCTCACCGCGCGCGGCTTCTAATTATGCTAATCTAAGAAGTGAAGTTCTCCCAGCCCTTAGGTCTCTTCAAGCCGTGCTGCGTGAAGAACTTGGGTGTGCACGAGTATGGTCTCCAAGTAAAGTCGTTCTTGGGGTCACACAAACAACGCTTGGCGAGTCTGGTCTCTTCGTCCACAGGACAGTTGTTGAAAGGCACGTGGAAGTAGCCGACGTCTTGGAAAAAGTGAAGCTTGTCTTTAGGCATGAAGAGCGAAGCCGCAATAGAGTGCACTGGTGCATCGCCCCATCTCTCGTAGAAAAATCCGCCACTCTTGTCCAAGTAGTCGAAGTACTTGAGGTACGCGTCGGATCTCCAGAACTTCAAGGCACCGACCTCGAAATTCGACCAGAAGTGGCACCCGTTGTACGACTCGCCATTATCGTCGGAAATCCAGGCCATATTGTTGTCCTTGGCCACGTATTGTGGGTTTTCCTTCATGAACTTCTTGGTGGTGTCCCACAACGTAGGAATCGTCTCCTTGTACTCGGGCAACGAAATGGTCCAGCCGTACCACTTGTCGTTGTCCTTCATGTACTGGAAGATGTCGTAGTCAATGTCGCAGAAGATCTTAATGTCGGGCTCCACACGCCAGTAGTACTCGTATTCGGCCAACAACTCGTGCCTGAAGAAGAACCCAGACTCAAATCTACACATGTGTCTGTACGACTCGGACCCGCCGTAAATGACCTTCTTTTGCACCATAGCCTCTCTGCCTAAAGCGGCCTTTTCCTTGTCAATCCACTCTGGATAAGACCAGTGTTCCTTGGGAATAAGTCCAAACTTGGCCTCTCCAGAGGTCAAAGCACCTACCGCCTTTTTAAAGTCTTCGTTAAATGGCTCGTCGTTCAAAAACACCCAGTCGTAGTGGAAGTTCTTGTTGAATCTGTCCTCAATATGAGCAATCGACTGCGACAAGCCGTTCAAGTCGGAGTTTCTGGCCAACGTTACAAAAGTGGCCTTCACTTTTCCAGCAGAACCCACGGCGGCACCGGCAGCTGGTTTCGCTGGTTTTTCGGCACCGGAAACCGCTTTTTGGGCGTTGGTGCCGGCATTTTGAGCAGCGTTTTGCGCAGCATTGGGCACAGCAGCGTTGGAGTTCACATTGTTGACCCCAGCAGGATTTCCAGCGGGGTACGAGGAGCCTTTGGTGAGAATATAGCCACAGAAAATCAACACTAAGGCGAAAATGCCGAATCTAACGAGACGGGCATTGGATCTTGAGGACGCCATGGTGGACTCGTCAAGCGGACAGTGTTCCTTGGTAGAAAAAGGCGAGTATGAAAGAGAAAAAGGTGGACTACCGCCAGTGGGAAAAGAAAAAGCTTATTTCGTGAAATCCGCAGATCTGGCCGGGAGTGCGCGTGGGTGGTACGGAGGAATACTCAGGCGGACGTGTCGGCGCAAAAAAAAGACAATTCGAGATCCCGCAAATAGTGAGATTTCCGACCGAATCTTGGAAACTGCACCGCCCGAGCGTCCACCGCGACGTTGCATGAAGGAACGCGTCGGTGTGAGCAGGAGCACCACGCGAACCCTGGAATTTTCGGGCAGTGTTCTGGAGTTTTGGATGGTTGCTTCTAGGGCAGGTGAACGGCGTAAGTGTAGACGCTCGTAACCGGGCGCGTGTA